>CM034538.1:51332963-51530240 GCA_020002185.1 Paraescarpia echinospica | reverse complement strand
AAGGTGGACATGACACAATGACACCTGGTTACTGTTGACACAGGACAAGGTCTGATGTACACATTGTACCCAGTATATCTGATGTACACAAATCACCTGATACAGATATTACACCTGATGTATTCAGTAAACAGAGTGTACCTAATGTATCTGGTGCAGTGTACAGTGTACGTAAAATGTACCTGCTGCATAGTGTGTGGTATACAATCACTGTACCCAGGGTACAGAGTGTCTATTACAGAGTACATTATATATAAGGATGACACAAGTGCAAGCATTTGTTTCCATTGTGGTCATTGGACAGACACACACAAATACATGGCACAGTTATTAATAAATGATGACAAAATAATAAAGTCCAAAACAACAATATTTAATAAATACTAGCTAATATTCAGATGTCAAAAGACAACCACCGTACAGAGTATACTCAATGTTCACAATGTAGTTTTCACATAACTAGTAAGATTAACTCAAAAGGACTAGTTCTTTTTTTTAGATATACAATATTCAATATTTTAATAATATAAATTGTTATAACTAATTTAAAACTAAACTGTTAGTTAATAATTAAAATGAATATTGCTAACCTTTTCGGCTTGTTGTAGGGGTACGGCCCCCTGTTGGGGATCATATGAGGCTCCACCCATAGACTCCTCTCACTCCCACTGCTCTCGTCCTCAGTCTGCTTCCCACTCGACTTGCGAGGGGGAAATGTTATCCTGAAATCACATTGTTTTGAACAGTAGTGATAGATTAATTACTTGTCATAATTACAACAATTAGTTATTTAGTCAAAATAGTGTATGTAAGAATATACAAGCACACATACAAGTCTCCTCCATTAAGTCTGCCCTACACATACAAGTCTCCTCCATTAAGTCTGCCCTACACATACAAGTCTCCTCCATTACGTATGCCCTACACATACAAGTCTCCTCCATTAAGTATGCCCTATACATACAAGTCTCCTCCATTAAGTCTGCCCTACACATACAAGTCTCCTCCATTACGTATGCCCTACACATACAAGTCTCCTCTATTAAGTATGCCCTATACATACAAGTCTCCTCCATTAAGTATGCCCTACACATACAAGTCTCCTCCATTAAGTCTGCCCTACACATACAAGTCTCCTCCATTAAGTCTGCCCTATACATACAAGTCTCCTCCATTAAGTATGCCCTACACATACAAGTCTCCTCCATTAAGTATGCCCTACACATACAAGTCTCCTCCATTACGTATGCCCTACACATACAAGTCTCCTCCATTAAGTCTGCCCTACACATACAAGTCTCCTCCATTACGTATGCCCTACACATACAAGTCTCCTCCATTAAGTATGCCCTACACATACAAGTCTCCTCCATTAAGTCTGCCCTACACATACAAGTCTCCTCCATTAAGTCTGCCCTATACATACAAGTCTCCTCCATTAAGTATGCCCTACACATACAAGTCTCCTCCATTAAGTCTGCCCTACACATACAAGTCTCCTCCATTAAGTATGCCCTATACATACAAGTCTCCTCCATTAAGTATGCCCTACATATACAAGTCTCCTCCATTAAGTCTGCCCTACACATACAAGTCTCCTCCATTAAGTATGCCCTACACATACAAGTCTCCTCCATTAAGTATGCCCTATACATACAAGTCTCCTCCATTAAGTATGCCCTATACATACAAGTCTCCTCCATTAAGTATGCCCTATACATACAAGTCTCCTCCATTAAGTATGCCCTACACATACAAGTCTCCTCCATTAAGTATGCCCTACACATACAAGTCTCCTCCATTAAGTATGCCCTACACATACAAGTCTCCTCCATTAAGTATGCCCTATACATACAAGTCTCCTCCACTAAGTATGCCCTATACATACAAGTCTTCTCCATTAAGTATGCCCTACACATACAAGTCTCCTTCATTAAGTATGCCCTATATATACAAGTCTCCTCCATTAAGTATGCCCTATACATACAAGTCTTCTCCATTAAGTATGCCCTACACATACAAGTCTCCTTCATTAAGTATGCCCTATATATACAAGTCTCCTCCATTAAGTATGCCCTATATAAACAAGTCTCCTCCATTCCATTTTCTACTTCTGTATCATTTAAAAGTCAAACTCATTTTGCTAAAAGAAAGATATCCTAAGTATGCCCTATATAATGCAAGCTCGTTTGTGCAACTTGTTTATGAAGTTTTGGTGAAATCATCAGACAACATTTAACCTATGAAATGTTGAACCACAAATCAATTCAAGTGATTTTCAAAATTAGAACCTCAACAGGAATGCACAATATGATTATAAACCTTGTTTCTGTGTTGATGCTGTGAACATTCCTTGCTCTCTTGACAACCAACTGACAGACAAGCTCTGCAGGTTGATGGCTAAATGTCAGCATGGCAAATGGTTTTGGGAAATTACCAGCTATATGGACCAAAGTCAAATTTTTGACCACATAAATATGTTTTCAGTATGAGATGCAACAGAAAGGCCATGAACATTGGTTGCATTAACACACCTGGGCACCTCAGGGTCAATCCTCTAGTACTCTAGATATGTCCTACCTGAATGGCGGCTTTACTCCTGATGCATCCTGGGTAGTTTTCACCCGGACCGTGTAGTCGGGGAAGCAAGCCTTGAGGTGGTCAAGGTTCAGAAATGTGTCATTCCAGTCAAGAGTGCTAATCTCATTGACCATTCTACAACAGCATTTACAGGCACATAAGCACATTCAGCTCACAAACACGCACAGATGAGTGGCCCCTGGGTCACCATAGGACAATGTTAAAGTGATTACTTGGAGTAGTGCATGGCCCCTAGGTCACCACAGGACAATGTTAAAGTATTTACTTGGAGTAGTGCATGGCCCCTGGGTCACCATAGGACAATGTTAAAGTGATTACTTGGAGTAGTGCATGGCCCCTAGGTCACCACAGGACAATGTTAAAGTATTTACTTGGAGTAGTGCATGGCCCCTGGGTCACCATAGGACAATGTTAAAGTGATTACTTGGAGTAGTGCATGGCCCCTAGGTCACCACAGGACAATGTTAAAGTATTTACTTGGAGTAGTGCATGGCCCCTGGGTCACCATAGGACAATGTTAAAGTGATTACTTGGAGTAGTGCATGGCCCCTAGGTCACCACAGGACAATGTTAAAGTATTTACTTGGAGTAGTGCATGGCCCCTGGGTCACCATAGGACAATGTTAAAGTAATACTTGGAGCAGTGCATGGCCCCTGGGTCACCATAGGACAATGTTAAAGTAATACTTGGAGCAGTGCATGGCCCCTGGGTCACCATAGGACAATGTTAAAGTATTTACTTGGAATAGTGCATGGCCCCTGGGTCACCATAGGACAATGTTAAAGTATTTACTTGGAGTAGTGCATGGCCCCTGGGTCACCATAGGACAATGTTAACGTATTTACTTGGAGTAGTGCACAGCCCCTGGGTCACTGTAGGACAATGTTAAAATATTTACTTGGAGTAGTGTGTAACCTCTGGGTCACCGTAGGACAATGTTAAAGTATTTACTTGGAGTAGTGCGCAACCCCTGAGTCACTATAGGACAATGTTAAAGTATTTACTTGGAGCAGTGCGCAGCCCCTGGGTCACCATAGGACAATGTTAAAGAATTTACTTGGACTAGTGCGCATCCTCTGGATTGCCATAGGACAATGTTAAAGTATTTACTTGGAGTAGTGCGCAGCCCCTGGATCACCGTAGCCCAGGACAATGTCATGCAACCAGTTTGGAACGACGCAGTTTGTGTTCATGAGGTCTCGGATTGTCTCCAGCACTGCCTTAAAGTTGTTCTCTTTCGGCTTTCGTCGTAGAATTATGTTGAAAGAATCATACACATCCTGAAATATATCCAACATGGTAAAAAATTAATTTAAAAGTGTAATTACATTGAAGCCAGTGTCAACTAAGGACCTACGTTGCGTCATTACATGGATGTTTCTTTCAACTAAGAACCTACATCATGTCCTCGCCTGGATGTCAGAGTGTCAACTAAGGACGTACCTAGTGTCCTTACGTGGATATCAGTGTCAACTAATGACCTAACTCAGTATCAACTAAAGACCCGTCAACTAAGTAACCATCTTGTATCATTATTTGGATGTCAGTGTCAACTAATAACCCACCTCCTGTCATTACAAGGATATCAGTGTCAACTAAGGACCTACCTTGTGTCATTACAAGGACATCAGTGTCAACTAATGACATACCTGTGTCATTACAAGGATATCAGTGTCAACTAAAGACCTACCTTGTGTCCTTTCATAGATGTCAGTGTCAACTAATGACATACCTGTCATTATATGGATGTCAGTGTCAACTAATTACATACCTTGTGTCATTACAAGGACATCAGTGTCAACTAATGACATACCTGTGACATTACAAGGATATCAGTGTCAACTAAAGACCTACCTTATGTCCTTTCATAGATGTCAGTGTCAACTAATGACATACCTTGTGTCATTACAAGGACATCAGTGTCAACTAATGACATACCTGAGGCATTACAAGGATATCAGTGTCAACTAAAGACCTACCTTGTGTCCTTTCATAGATGTCAGTGTCAACTAATGACATACCTTGTGTCATTACAAGGACATCAGTGTCAACTAATGACATACCTGTGGCATTACAAGGATATCAGTGTCAACTAAAGACCTACCTTGTGTCCTTTCATAGATGTCAGTGTCAACTAATGACATACCTTGTGTCATTACAAGGACATCAGTGTCAACTAATGACATACCTGTGGCATTACAAGGATATCAGTGTCAACTAAAGACCTACCTTGTGTCCTTTCATAGATGTCAGTGTCAACTAATGACATACCTGTCATTATATGGATGTCAATGTCAACTAAGGACGTACCTTGTGTCATTACCAGGATGTCAGTGTCAAATAAGCACCTACCTTGTGTCCTTGCATGGATGTCAGTGTCAACTAATAACATACCTGTCATTACATGGATGTCAGTGTCAACCAAGGTCCTACCTTGTATCATTACATGGATGTCAGTGTCAACTAATGACATACCTGTGTCATTACATGGATGTCAGTGTCAACTAAGGACCTACCTTGTGTCCTTGCATGGATGTCAGTGTCAATTAATGACATACCTGTGTCACTACATGGATGTCAATGTCAACTAAAGATCTACCTTGTGTCACTACATGGATGTCAATGTCAACTAAAGATCTACCTTGTGTCCTTGCATGGATGTGAGTGTAAATTAATGACATACCTGTGTCATTACAAGGATGTCGGTGTCAACTAAGGACCTACCTCATGACCTTCCATGGTGTCTGTCATGTCCTGTTGGTACTGGTTTGGGTCGAGCCACACTCGGAAGGTTCGACTGTCACCCTGCAGCTCTGGTTTTGGATCTGGACCTTTAGGACACATCAGAACAGTTAGGACACTGTGTCACAGGGCAAAGGACTTAAATATGGTCTTATTTATATATTGACTATGATGATAATAAGTAAGACCATTTCACATTATGACAAAATATTCTTCAGGGATCAAAATATTACATTTAACTATATGGTGCATGGCTCTAAGGGATCTTCCACAATTGTTGACATTTAACTACATGGTGCGTGGCTCTAAGGGATCTTCCACAATTGTTGACATTTAACTACATGGTGCGTGGCTCTAAGGGATCTTTCACAATTGTTGACATTTAACTACATGGTGCGTGGCTCTAAGGGATCTTCCACAATTGTTGACATTTAACTATATGGTGCGTGGCTCTAAGCGATCTTCCACAATTGTTGACATTTAACTACATGGTGCGTGGCTCTAAGGGATCTTCCACAATTGTTGACATTTAACTATATGGTGCGTGGCTCTAAGGGATCTTCCACGATTGTTGACATTTAACTACATGGTGCGTGGCTCTAAGGGATCTTCCACAATTGTTGACATTTAACTACATGGTGCGTGGCTCTAAGGGATCTTCCACAATTGTTGACATTTAACTACATGGTGCGTGGCTCTATGGGATCTTCCACAATTGTTGACATTTAACTATTCATACAAAGTGGATGAAAGGGGTGGGGGTCAAGGCCCTCATGTTAATTATATAAATGTCAGCCGTATGTGAATTGCATAACCACAGTAATTGTAAAGAAATGTGTGTACACATTATCTTGATGATTCTTATTATTATTATGTCGTTGCATGTACGGTGTCATAACACATACATACCAACAGGTGTGATAACACATACATACCAACAGGTGTCATAACACATACATACCAACAGGTGTCATAACACATACATACCAACAGGTGTGATAACACATACATACCAACAGGTGTGATAACACATACATACCAACAGGTGTCATAACACTTACATACCAACAGGTGTGATAACACATACATACCAACAGGTGTCATAACACATACATACCAACAGGTGTCATAACACATACATACCAACAGGTGTCATAACACATACATACCAACAGGTGTCATAACACATACATACCAACAGGTGTGATAACACATACATACCAACAGGTGTGATAACACATACATACCAACAGGTGTCATAACACATACATACCAACAGGTGTGATAACACATACATACCAACAGGTGTCATAACATGTGTCATGACACATACATACCAACAGGTGTCATAACGCATACATACCAACAGGTGTCATAACACATACATACAACAGGTGTCATAACACATACATACCAACAGGTGTCATAACACTTACATACCAACAGGTGTCATAACACATACATACCAACAGGTGTCATAACACTTACATACCAACAGGTGTCATAACACATACATACCAACAGGTGTCATAACACTTACATACCAACAGGTGTCATAACACATACATACCAACAGGTGTCATAACACTTACATACCAACAGGTGTCATAACACATACATACCAACAGGTGTCATAACACTTACATACCAACAGGTGTCATAACACATACATACCAACAGGTGTCATAACACTTACATACCAACAGGTGTCATAACACATACATACCAACAGGTGTCATAACACTTACATAAATTAACAGGTAAAGTCATAACAGGTGTGTCATAACACACATACCAACAGGTGTGATAACACATACATACTAACAGGATAACACATACATACCAACAGGTGTGATAACACATACATACCAACAGGTGTCATAACACTTACATACCAACAGTTGTAGGATAACACATTATTACCAAATAGGTGTGATAACACATACATACCAAATAGGTAAACATAACAGGTGTCATGACACATACATACCAACAGGTGTCATAACACATACATACTAACAGGTGTGATAACACATACATACCAACAGGTGTGTCATAACACATACATACCAACAGGTGTGATAACACATACATACCAACAGGTGTCATAACACATACATACCAACAGGTGTCATAACACATACATACCAACAGGTGTGATAACACATACATACCAACAGGTGTGATAACACATACATACCAACAGGTGTGATAACACATACATACCAACAGGTGTCATAACACTTACAACAGGTGTCATAACACATACATACCAACAGGTGTGATAACACATACATACCAACAGGTGTGATAACACATACATACCAACAGGTGTGATAACACATACATACCAACAGGTGTCATAACACTTACATACCAACAGTTGTGATAACACATACATACCAACAGGTGTGATAACACATACATACCAACAGGTGTCATAACAGGTGTCATGACACATACATACCAACAGGTGTCATAACACATACATACCAACAGGTGTGATAACACATACATACCAACAGGTGTGATAACACATACATACCAACAGGTGTCATAACACATACATACCAACAGGTGTGATAACACATACATACCAACAGGTGTCATAACACATACATACCAACAGGTGTGATAACACATACATACAACAGGTGTCATAACAGGTGTCATAACACATACATACCAACAGGTGTCATAACACATACATACCAACAGGTGTCATAACACATACATACCAACAGGTGTCATAACACATACATACCAACAGGTGTCATAACAGGTGTCATAACACATACATACCAACAGGTGTGATAACACTTACATACCAACAGGTGTCATAACACTTATATACCAACAGATGTCATAACACTTACATACCAACATGTTTCATAACACATACATACCAACATGTGTCATAACATTACATACCAACAGGTGTCATAACACATACATACCAACAGGTGTCATAACACTTACATACCAACAGGTGTGATAACACATACATACCAACAGGTGTGATAACACATACATACCAACAGGTGTGATAACACATACATACCAACAGGTGTGATAACACATACATACCAACAGGTGTCATAACACTTACATACCAACAGGTGTCATAACACATACATACCAACAGGTGTGATAACACATACATACCAACAGGTGTCATAACAGGTGTCATCACACATACATACCAACAGGTGTCATAACACATACATACCAACAGGTGTGATAACACATACATACCAACAGGTGTCATAACACATACATACCAACAGGTGTCATAACACATACATACCAACAGGTGTCATAACACATACATACCAACAGGTGTGATAACACATACATACCAACAGGTGTCATAACACATACATACCAACAGGTGTCATAACAGGTCTCATAACACATACATACCAACAGGTGTCATAACACATACATACCAACAGGTGTGATAACACATACATACCAACAGGTGTCATAACACATACATACCAACAGGTGTCATAACAGGTGTCATAACACATACATACCAACAGGTGTCATAACACTTATATACCAACAGATGTCATAACACTTACATACCAACATGTTTCATAACACATACATACCAACATGTGTCATAACATTACATACCAACAGGTGTCATAACACATACATACCAACATGTGTCATAACACTTACATACCAACAGGTGTCATAACACATACATACCAACAGGTGTCATACCATGTACATACCAACAGGTGTCATAACACGTACATACCAACAGGTGTCATAACACATACATACCAACAGGTGTCATAACACTTACATACCAACAGGTGTCATAACACATACATACCAACAGGTGTCATAACACTTACATACCAACAGGTGTGATAACACATACATACCAACATGTGTCATAACACATACATACCAACAGGTGTCATAACACTTACATAACACAGGTGTCATGACACATACATACCAACAGGTGCCATGACACTTACATACCAACAGGTGTCATAACACTTACATACTAACAGATGTCATAACACATACATACCAACAGGTGTCATAACACTTACATACCAACAGGTGTCATAACACATACATACCAACAGGTGTCATAACACTTACATACCAACAGGTGTGATTACATACCAACAGGTACATACCACCAACATGTGTCATAACACATACATACCAACAGGTATCATAACACCACATACCAACAGGTGTCATAACATTACATACCAACAGGCAAAACATGAACACATAATACCAACAGGTGCCATAACACTTAAGATACCAACAGGTGTCATAACACTTATATACCAACAGATGTCATAACACTTACATACTCAACATGTTCTCATAACACATACATACCAACATAAAGTCATACATTACATACCAAATGGTGTCATAACACATACATACTCAACAGGTGTCATAACACTTACATACCAACAGGTGTCATAACACATACATACCAACAGGTGTCATACCACGTACATACCAACAGGTGTCATAACACTTACATACCAACAGGTGTCATAACACTTATATGCCAACAGATGTCATAACACTTACATACCAACATGTTTCATAACACATACATACCAACATGTGTCATAACATTACATACCAACAGGTGTCATAACACATACATACCAACAGGTGCCATGACACTTACATACCAACAGGTGTCATAACACTTACATACCAACATGTGTCATAACACATACATACCAACAGGTATCATAACACTTACATACCAACAGGTGTCATAACACATACATACCAACAGGTGTCATAACACTTACATACCAACAGGTGTCATAACAGTTACATACCAACAGGTGTCATAACAGGTGTCATAACACATACATACCAACAGGTGTGATAACACTTACATACCAACAGGTGTCATAACACTTATATACCAACAGATGTCATAACACTTACATACCAACATGTTTCATAACACATACATACCAACATGTGTCATAACATTACATAACACAGGTGTCATGACACATACATACCAACAGGTGCCATGACACTTACATACCAACAGGTGTCATAACACTTACATACCAACATGTGTCATAACACATACATACCAACAGGTATCATAACACTTACATACCAACAGGTGTCATAACACATACATACCAACAGGTGTCATACCATGTACATACCAACAGGTGTCATAACACTTACATACCAACAGGTGTCATAACACTTATATACCAACATGTTTCATAACACATACATACCAACATGTGTCATAACATTACATACCAACAGGTGTCGTAACACATACATACCAACAGGTGTCATAACACTTATATACCAACATGTTTCATAACACATACATACCAACATGTGTCATAACATTACATACCAACAGGTGTCGTAACACATACATACCAACAGGTGTCATAACACTTACATACCAACAGGTGTCATAACACATACATACCAACAGGTGTCATACCATGTACATACCAACAGGTGTGATAACACATACATACCAACAGGTGTCATAACACTTACATACCAACAGGTGTGATAACACATACATACCAACAGGTGTGATAACACTTACATAACACAGGTGTCATGACACATACATACCAACAGGTGCCATGACACTTACATACCAACAGGTGTCATAACACTTACATACCAACATGTGTCATAACACATACATACCAACAGGTATCATAACACTTACATACCAACAGGTGTCATAACACATACATACCAACAGGTGTCATAACACTTACATACCAACAGGTGTCATAACAGTTACATACCAACAGGTGTCATAACAGGTGTCATAACACATACATACCAACAGGTGTCATACCATGTACATACCAACAGGTGTCATAACACGTACATACCAACAGGTGTCATAACACTTACATACCAACATGTGTCATAACACATACATACCAACAGGTATCATAACACTTACATACCAACAGGTGTCATAACACACATACCAACAGGTATCATAACACTTACATACCAACAGGTGTCATAACACATACATACCAACAGGTGTCATAACACTTACATACCAACAGGTGTCATAACAGTTACATACCAACAGGTGTCATAACAGGTGTCATAACACATACATACCAGCAGGTGTGATAACACTTACATACCAACAGGTGTCATAACACTTATATACCAACATATATCATAACACTTACATACCAACATGTTTCATAACACATACATACCAACATGTGTCATAACATTACATACCAACAGGTGTCATAACACATACATACCAACAGGTGTCATAACACTTACATACCAACATGTGTCATAACACATACATACCAACAGGTGTCATACCATGTACATACCAACATGTGTCATAACACTTACATACCAACAGGTGTCATAACACTTATATACCAACAGATGTCATAACACTTACATACCAACATGTTTCATAACACATACATACCAACATGTGTCATAACATTACATACCAACAGGTGTCATAACACATACATACCAACAGGTGTCATAACACTTACATACCAACAGGTGTGATAACACATACATACCAACAGGTGTCATACCATGTACATACCAACAGGTGTGATAACACATACATACCAACAGGTGTCATAACACATACATACCAACAGGTGTCATAACACTTACATACCAACAGGTGTCATAACACATACATACCAACAGGTGTCATAACACTTACATACCAACAGGTGTGATAACACATACATACCAACAGGTGTCATAACACATACATACCAACAGGTGTCATAACACTTACATACCAACAGGTGTCATAACACTTACATACCAACATGTGACTTTCAACCTGCAATATTAGCAATATTCTAAAGTTCTAATTGATGAACACTCCTAACCACAGGACAGTTGGTGACACGTTGACAGGAACAGTGACATATATGGTTGATGACAAGAAGCAACAGGGACAGATATGTGCATGTGTGCCGGTGTATCAATATGACAGTGTGTGTATATGTGTTGGTGTAACTGTGTGTGTGTGTGAGTGCACACGTGCGTGCGTGTGTGTGTAAGTGTGTCGGTATGACACTGTGTCGGTATGACAGCGTGTGCATGAGTGTCAGTATGACAGTGTGTGCATGTGTGTTGGTGTATCAATGTGTTGGTATGTCAGTGTGTTGGTATGACAGAGTGTGCATGTGTTGGTGTGTCAATGTGTTGATATCACAATGTGTGCATGTGTGTCAGTATAATAGTGTGTGCATGTGTGTTGGTGTGTCAGTGTGTTGGTATGGCAGTGTGTGCATGTGTATTGGTGTGTCAGTGTGTTGGTATGGCAGTGTGTGCATGTGTGTTGGTGTGTCTGTGTGTCGGTATGACTGCGTGTGCATGTGTTGGTGTGTCAGTGTGTTGGTATGACAGTGTGTGCATGTATGTTGGTGTGTCAATGTGTTGGTATGACAGTGTGCGTAGAGTCAGTGTTGGTGGTCGTCTTCTTGCTCTCCGACATGATCAGCCCCCCTCGGGAAGGAGTTGAACAGTCTAACCTTCCTCTATGACGCGGCCGTTCTCATCCAACATTCCCTCTATCTCACAGCCCCGAACATAGACAAGGCCCACCTGGGGCACAAAGGGCTGCTGGTGGGAGTACAGGGTGCCAATGGGGTAGGGCGGTCTTACACTGATCATGAATGCCACATCATGCTTGTGCAGGGCTGCAACATACACATGGTCTACTCAGTCTGGCATGACGAACACACTGCAGCTTTAGCATGTACACAGTCAAACATCTAACTATCATCAAACCAGTGTGTGTGTGTGTGTGTGTGTGTGTGTGTGTGTGTGTGTGTGTGTGTGTGTGTGAGTGTGGTGTGTGTATATTATTATTTTTCTCCTAGATGGTTTACATCTTGGGTGATAAACTTTCAGATGTTCATTTATAATCCCTTGGAAGAAAAGTAATGCTTTTTTTTCTTAAAATCCCTGTAACTTGTTCTCACCGTTTCTAGGGTTTATACCAGATGTTAGATGGACATGTTTTCTGCGATTCTTTTCATTTGGCGGATCAGCTGGAGACGTTTTTATAACTGTCGTTTTTAAAAATGCATACATGTACAAATACTCCAGGAAACCATCCTCCGTATGTATGCAGTACCATCTGGAGAATGGGTATTCTTCCTAGTGAGACAAACAAAACGTTTAATATTGCTAATCTTGACAGCAATGACAGTTGTGTCTTGTCCCCAATAATGAGACTCTACAAGAAATGAGGCACTGATGGATGTCATTACCTTCCCATTCCCGCTTGATCTCGGGCCTCAGGTTCAGGTTGACTGTCACGTCAGCCCTCACCTGAGACGGGTGGTTCTCTCCAATGTGAGGCTTTGAAACCTGCACAAAACACAACCAGTGTTCGTAAACGTAAGCAACTACAACATTCCATGCCATTCCCAGGCTTTCTCCGGGCTTCCTTTAAAACATCCATGCCAAAACCGACTTACATTTGAGAATTACAGTTACACTAACAGAGTTATAGTTAACATAATTAATACTTGTAGTAGCTTTGTGGAACAAACCAATGGCAGCAGTTATAAATCCCCACTATATAGTATTTTGATATTTTTCAACTAGTTCCCAGTGTCACCCTCTAGTGGTTCCCAACTCAGTTACAACAGATGGAAAATTGAACATTATGGGTATCCGATGTATTATTTATGAAAACTAGGAATTCCAGGCTTTTCCACATTTAGAAAATTCCAGGCTTTTCGAGGCGTTGATTTTTAACTAATAAAATTCTATGCTATTCAAGGATTTCCATGCGACATATGAACACTGTACACAACTCTATAAATAGAAACAGACCATGAAGACCTACGATTCTAAATAAACAACACTACACATTATTTTGTTATGTATAAAACTAATGAATCCTAATCCTGGGTATAAGTTACAAGTTAAGGTAAGTTTGTCTTACCTCGACAACGTTGAAGCCTGTGACTGGATGAGCCATTCTTGCCCAGCCACCAAAGTAACAACTGCCATCTTCTGCTTTCCTGTGATACAACGATAAAGGATATGGTAAAGCAAACGCAAGTTCTAATGTAGCGCAGTATCCAGTCCTCAAGACTGCTCAAAGCTCTTTACTCTTCGCTCCTTGCAGACGTGTTTAATCAAACACCATCTCGATTTCTCTGGGAAGCATTCAGCTACACTGCAATTACTGCGCAGACTTCATACAGAAATCTCCACCACTGTCTAAAGCCTGGCACAGAGAACAGGAGCAATACGGAATTACCAAACCTGCCCAAGGATCGCCTTGGCAGCAAAAGGATTTGAACCAGGAATCTCTTAACAAACATCTTCTCTCAATCCATACTGCTTCCCACCCAGACTCTGTGGAACTCTCAGTGACATGACAATAAAATAATCAGAAATTTGAACAACACCCAAATTCACTTAAGGATAGCCACTACTCGAAAATGGCCATAGGCCATATCTCTGTTAGTACTGAATATATCTTAGCCAAATTTGGAGTACTAATTAGTTAAATGAATAGTACATGATATGTGGAATGTGGGCTCATTTGCTTGTGCAGTGCCATGACAATCAACATTTCTAGTGTGATAGAGGGGCATGCATCCTTGAAAATTATTCTGAGCTAACAACTGTATGTGTGATCATGCAGTTGTCAAGAATCATTAGCTAGAATACTCCTTTGTGCAATAAGGTGGTTTTGGGCAAGGAAGTTCGACTGCAATGACTGTTGTGAGATGGGACTTTAGGTTTGAGCTTTTTTCATGATGTCTTGAAAAATACTCAAACCTGAACAACAGTCACTGAAGTCAGATATCCTTGCCCAAAACCACCTTATTGCACAAAGGAGTATTCTAGCTAATGATTCTTGACAGTTGCATGATCACACATACAGTTGTTAGCTCAGAATAATTTTCAAGGATGTGAAAATCCATCTCACTTGAAACATTCATTGCCATGGTAATACTCAACAAGATGTACCCATATTTCACACATCATATAACATTCATTTTTTTAATCAGTCCTCCAAATCTGGTTACGATATGTTCAATATTAAAAGAGATAT
This sequence comes from Paraescarpia echinospica, assembly GCA_020002185.1. Taxonomy (NCBI): domain Eukaryota; kingdom Metazoa; phylum Annelida; class Polychaeta; order Sabellida; family Siboglinidae; genus Paraescarpia; species Paraescarpia echinospica. The sequence goes on along the minus strand of CM034538.1, from coordinate 51,514,776 downwards.
GGCATATTGGTTATATGGGCGTTTTCGAGTAGTGGCTACCCTTAAGTTGGCTACGGAAGCTGATATGTCATTTGCTTTTTACTACATTTGTTATAGAACATCAGTAGGTGTTGGTCTGGACAGGTGTTGGTATGGACATGTGTTGGTATGGACATGTGTTGGTCTGGACATGTGTTGGTATGGACATGTGTTGGTCTGGACATGTGTTGGTATGGACATGTGTTGGTATGGACATGTGTTGGTATGAACCTGTGTTGGTCTGGACCTGTGTTGATCTGGACCTGTGTTGGTCTGGACATGTGTTAGTATGGACATGTGTTGGTATGGACCTGTGTTGGTATGAACCTGTGTTGGTCTGGACCTGTGTTGGTCTGGACCTGTGCACCATAAAAACCTATGGCACTAATGGCACATATGCTGGCTCGATCATAGTTAGATGTGGCATATGAACATTTTATTATTCAAATTGTATAATTATTGATCAATCCAACTAGTGCTACTATTGACTATCTATAGTACTGAATCATCACAGAGTTATTTCACACTATCTCAATCCATTGAGAGTTGCATGTATTGTTATGCACAGGACACTTACCACGGCTTCATGCGACTTACTGCGTCTTCTATGTCCTGTCTGATCTCATCTACCAACAAACAAACCAACTAGGTCACATTCTCATCAAACAAATTTATCAGGTTGCTTTGGTTTTAAAGAACCCAATGAGCTAAATCACAGAACTACAAGCAAAATGTATAGGTCCTGTAAGGAGAACCAAAATTGACACCATCCACTGACAATGGGAAAGATCACGGGGAAAATATGCAGAAGACGTCAGAGATTAAAAGTAGTTGATAGTCTGGTAACATGGTTTGGATGGAGAGTAACAGATCCATGATACCTACACCTGCGACACACATGGCAACTAGAAGAGTTGAAGAACACTTTTTGTTTTTGTTTTGATACAACAAGATCAGTAGATGACCCACGAGTGTTTCTGCCACTACATGGGTGTCCTGATGCAGGGTCAATAAAGGTCACCACCAGATGGCACTGAGATCAGCAGACATGATAATTCAGTGCTCATGAAAACAGGATTCATCATGTCCAAGAGGTACTTGCTAAATCAAAATATAAATAAATAAAAGAAACACTGTGTACACTCTGCAGCTGAACTCTTCAATGGCTCTCGGTTAGTGGTTGTTGAATACTTACATGTAGATTCAAGTCGAAATAGGTTGAAGTTTCTCAGTAGGTAATCGTGCAGCGTGAGAAACTGCAGATTCAACTTGGGCAAAGCGAGACACCCTGTGAAAATAAAAATTGCACATTTCAATGTCAACTATAACAATATTAATAAGTTTATGTAAGCTGAATCTTTAGTGTCTATCCAATCACTTTTAAGTGTCTTGCCAATCACTGGTGAGTGTCTAACCAATCACTGTGTCTAGCCGATCAGTGAAGAATATCTACCCAACGACAGGTGAGCATACCTTCAACCAATCAAATCTAGCAGTACAAACATTTGCTTATTTCACAGACCGTTGAGAATGAGAAACCAGCTGAGAATTACATCTGATCTCAGACTGAATCTAGTTGTGTGAGGTGAGTCTAATGAGCAGGCGGTCATATTCTGTACATCTGACACAACTGGGTTGTACTCAAAAGGACAGGCAGCTCTAGGAGAGGTTACTAAGCTACAACACTACAACACTACCTTCTCCGGAGTAGTATTCCATGGGCACAATGTTCTCATCCCAGATGATGTCCTCTGTTGGGTAGAGTGGCATCTCATTTAGGGCCTCTAGTTGTGACGGTCGACGCTCGTGACGCGACACCTGTTGAAACGACACAACACATAAAAACCATTGCAATATGTTGACAGGACACTGTGAAAAACAACTAAATCGTTTGTCTGGTGATTTCACTGAAACTAAATAAGACATGTGCAGAAAAGGACTAGAATGTCACAATTAGTATTAAATATGTTCAATTTCTGCAAAATAAACTACCTGAAATGATACAAGCAAAACAACTGAATCTTTACTGAAACGCATTCTTAAAACTGCCATGACTTCTGTGGCTTTCGGAGAAACCTGACTAAATCTGACGAGAAATACTAAAGAGGTGCTTACAAGAAGCTTGAGCAGGAAGTTGGTGGTGTAGCTGTCATCGTCGGCCTTGCACGGAGGCACAAGATGGAGGTAGGAAGCAATCTCCCATAACATCCCCCTGTCAATGGGCGTGAAGTGCTTCAGCAGGGTGTCATGGGTGTCTATGCTGGCCACATTCGCCAGGGAGAACTTGCGCAGCTCGGCAAAATGTTTAAATGCAGCTTTCTGTCAGGAGTAAATAGCAAACAAAGGATGACTCTAAACAGAAATGTTATTGCAATCTATCAAGGCTGACTGGCAATCACTGCACGGAGTAACACTGGAAATAAGACTCTGCTACTCAAGGTAATGCTAGCAGCACTGCACGTGGTAAGTAGTCAAGAATATGTATGAAGCAGTTGTTATTTATCTTATGAGTAGTACACCCAGATAATGTCCACCATTGACATCACACCTTGAATCACCCTCCCACCAGGGGTGGCAATAATCCTACACATTCTATGCACATTTGTTTAATCAGTTCTACTTTGTCTCATTTACTGTCTTCGTCCTTCTTGAATCTCTCGATTGTGGAAACGAGGCACACGATGGTAACATCAGAGCAATCACAGGAAATCCCCGTGGTTATCAGTGCAACCATCCTCACGAGCCAGCAGGCAGTGATACAATGACTGGCTACCACTCACCTGTAACAAGTTGACTTTGACACAGTCCCTCTGCCACTCACCTGTAACAAGTTGACTTTGACACAGTCCCTCTGCCACTCACATGTAACAAGTTGACTTTGACACAGTCCCTCTGCCACTCACATGTAACGAGGTGACTTTGACACAGTCCCTCTGCCACTCATCTGTAACGAGGTGACTTTGACACAGTCCCTCTGCCACTCACCTGTAACAAGTTGACTTTGACACAGTCCCTCTGCCACTCACATGTAACAAGTTGATTTTGACACAGTCCCTCTGCCACTCACCTGTAACGAGTTGACTTTGACACAGTCCCTCTGCCACTCACATGTAACGAGGTGACTTTGACACAGTCCCTCTGCCACTCACATGTAACGAGGTGACTTTGACACAGTCCCTCTGCCACTCACCTGTAACGAGGTGACTTTGACACAGTCCCTCTGCCACTCACCTGTAATGAGGTGACTTTGACACAGTCCCTCTGCCACTCACCTGTAACAAGTTGACTTTGACACAGTCCCTCTGCCACTCACCTGTAACAAGTTGACTTTGACACAGTCCCTCTGCCACTCACATGTAACGAAGTGACTTTGACACAGTCCCTCTGCCACTCACATGTAACAAGTTGACTTTGACACAGTCCCTCTGCCACTCACATGTAACAAGTTGACTTTGACACAGTCCCTCTGCCACTCACATGTAACGAGGTGACTTTGACACAGTCCCTCTGCCACTCATCTGTAACGAGGTGACTTTGACACAGTCCCTCTGCCACTCACCTGTAACGAGGTGACTTTGACACAGTCCCTCTGCCACTCACCTGTAATGAGGTGACTTTGATACAGTCCCTCTAACACTCACCTGTAACAAGGTGACTTTGACACAGTCCCTCTGCCACTCACCTGTAACGAGGTGATGCTGTTGTAGTGTATGTCCGTCATCTCGTGGTCAGTGAGAGCCTCTCCTGTCTGCTCATTGATTTCAAAGCCAGCGTAGAACTTCAAAGTGTCCAGCAACTGTCAACATACATATTAAGTGACTCAGCATGACACAGTGACACAGACACACCTCTCTCGTGGCCAGAGTAATGCAAATATGTGCATGTTAACCTTTGGAACCCTGGAAATATCAACCAAAATAACCAATACCCTAGGCTGCTGAGGGAAAATCAACAAAATTACTGCAATACAACCAACAGTGGTTTATGTCATGTATTTGAACCATCAGAATACAGTGAACACTCTAAACTGTTCCTACCATCAACTAGCGTCAGTATTCTTTTTTGTTGTTCTAATCTGTCCAGCAGGTTGAGCCGTCTCTGATGCATAGATACAGGCGACAGTAACCACACCTGAATGTTGTCTTTGTCTTCTTGTAAGGAAGGTCCTTGGCAGCAACATTTGGGTTAGCCTTGCGATATTTGTTGTACTTGTAAGCACACACAACACACACATTACTTCCTGTAGCCTCTATGGATCTCACAGGTTGTAAGTACACACAACGCACACATTACTTCCTGTAGCCTCTATGGATCTCACAGGTTGTAAGTACACACAACGCACACATTACTTCCTGTAGCCTCTATGGATCTCGCAGGATAATGAAGGCCGAAATTTTGCATGCGTTGAGGTAACTCAGTCTCCCGCGATACGCGTCGTTGCACCACACTTCAGTAGTCACCAACAAGTTGGAGACACAAGTTGTCAATGAAGTTGTTGAAAGTTCTAAACCTCTTCTTGGTCAGTGTGCGCACTGTAATAGTTCATGAGTACATAAGCATTATAACATGCCCACATGACAAATTTCACACACAGTCGACGAGGCCAGCGATATTGTCACGTTGTTTGGTGTAGACGGGTGATCTGGTCATTCTTGTCACGTCCACCCATGTACTTGTTGTAGTCGACCATGAGTTGTGGAATGGCTGTCATCACTGTCGGCTCATCTTTGTTTCTTCTCTTCACAGTTCCCACTTCTGTTGGGTCATGACAGCGGGACAGAAAGTTGGTCTTCTGTCCATCCAAACGACAGCTGAAATGTTCTCATGACATGTGTAGGCATGCTGACCATGCATTGCTAGTGTTTTCTTTGTTTGTTTCATTGACTGTGGGTAATGCTTGTGATTGCACAAGATCGTTCCCACAGCGAATATTCCCACTGTGTTGTGCAGGTGGTGGAATAGCTTCACTGAATTGTAGAACTTATCCATTACGAGGATGTGATTATTGTGAGCCAGACCAGCAGCTGTCACAAGACAGATGACAACACTGCCCATCGCCCCTAGTTCATCGATATACAGGCCACTGTGTTTCCCAGTATATATATCTGCATGCATGATATAACTGGATTAAAGTTCTTGCCTGATCCTTGCCAGTAATTTTTGTATCTTGGTTTGACAACAGATTTCTCCATTTGAAGCCTAAGTGCTACAAATGCACTTGCTTTGTCTTGTTTTTCCTGATCGACATATACAGAGTTGTTGGGGAACAAAGCAATTCCCAAAAATCAAGGTAGTCTACTGCCTTACTTTCAGCAGTGATACGTTGTGGCATATTCTTTGGGCCTACAGTAGCATTGGCATACGTAGTGTCTAAGGGGGTAAACGATGTCTTCGACCATCCATTATCCAACACATGGACACCATTTTGAGCACACCTGTGCCGCTGACAAGGGGGCGGCACATCACCTTCTTCAACATCACTCATGTCAACTTGAGCAGCATTGATGTCTTCGGAATCAGACGACGATGAAATTTCATCAGACAGATAATCAACATCATTTACTAGTTCATTTTTATTGTCTGAGTCTAACATTGCCAAAACCTGCGCTGTAGATGTGAATCTACCTGCTCTGCTCGCAGTTGGTGTGGCATTGTCAATCGAACGTTTCATGTTGTTTGGTTGAAGTAATCCAAGCTCGTTTCTATAAATATAATCTCCCGTCAGTATGCAAGCAACTTTTGTCGAAGTGTATTTGTTAAATGAATGCTGATTGGCTAGCTCTGCAGGAGGGAGGAAACATATTTGTTTACATTTTCAAATGTCATGTATGCGCAGCCCGGAATATCGGGCCTACGGGACATAAACGAAATGGCTTCAGCCCGATATATTGGGCTAACGGGTTCAAAAGGTTAATGAATCCAGTTAAATCATAAAATGATGCCCTGAATAAATCCTGTATTTTACCTCAGAGGAGCAGCTACCCTTGGAAGGGGATTAAGAGGGCTGCTCAAATTTGTATGCACTGGTGAGTCATCAAGGATGGCCTATGCTCAAGGAGCGAGGGGCATAAGTAAGTAAACTAACAAATAAACAACATTTGAACTGATAGAAAGAGCTGCTGCTGCCAGTAAGAGTTTGTGTAGGACACAGACCTGTGAGAAGAGTTTGCCATCGTCGCGTGTCACCAGGGCTGCTTGCTGCGACCTCACGACAACGTGTGACCCGTCTAGGAGCAGGTTAAAGAAGCGACGAGTTGGAAGCTGAGCCTCGAGGTCGATCATGAGCTCCAGGAACCTCTCGCAGTAGTGCACCTTGTCCTCGTCTACCTCACCTGTCAATCGAGCACAACTACATCAATCAAGGCCCCTCTCTCAGTAGTGCACCTTGTCCTCATCTACATTACCTGTCAATCAAGTACAACTACATCAATCAGGGACCCTCTCGCAGTAGTGCACCTTGTCCTTATCTACATCACCTGTCAATCAAGTATAACTACATCAATCAAGGACCCTCTCGCAGTAGTGCACCTTGTTCTCATCTACATCACCTGTCAATCAAGTACAACTACATCAATCAGGGACCCTCTCGCAGTAGTGCACCTTGTCCTCATCTACATCACCTGTCAATCAAGTATAACTACATCAATCAAGGACCCTCTCGCAGTAGTGCACCTTGTTCTCATCTACATCACCTGTCAATCAAGTACAACTACATCAATCAGGGACCCTCTCGCAGTAGTGCACTTTGTCCTCATCTACATCACCTGTCAATCAAGTATAACTACATCAATCAAGGACCCTCTCGCAGTAGTGCACCTTGTTCTCATCTACATTACCTGTCAATCAAGTACAACTACATCAATCAGGGACCCTCTCGCAGTAGTGCACCTTGTTCTCATCTACATCACCTGTCAATCACGCACAACTACATCAATCAAGGACCCTCTCGCAGTAGTGCACCTTGTTCTCATCTACATCACCTGTCAATCAAGTACAACTACATCAATCAGGGACCCTCTCGCAGTAGTGCACCTTGTCCTTATTTACATCACCTGTCAATCAAGTATAACTACATCAATCAAGGACCCTCTCGCAGTAGTGCACCTTGTTCTCATCTACATCACCTGTCAATCAAGTATAACTACATCAATCAAGGACCCTCTCGCAGTAGTGCACCTTGTTCTCATCTACATCACCTGTCAATCAAGTACAACTACATCAATCAGGGACCCTCTCGCAGTAGTGCACCTTGTCCTCATCTACATCACCTGTCAATCAAGTATAACTACATCAATCAAGGACCCTCTTCGCAGTAGTGCACCTTGTTCTCATCTACATCACCTGTCAATCAAGTACAACTACATCAATCAGGGACCCTCTCGCAGTAGTGCACCTTGTCCTCATCTATATCACCTGTCAATCAAGCACAACTACATCAATCATGGACCCTCTCGCAGTAGTGCACTTTGTCCTCATCTACATCACCTGCCAATCAAGTATAACTACATCAATCAGGGACCCTCTCGCAGTAGTGCACCTTGTCCTCATCTACATCACCTGTCAATCAAGTACAACTACATCAATCAAGGACCATCTCAAAGTAGTGCACCTTGTCCTCATCTACATCACCTGTCAATCAAGTACAACTACATCAATCAAGGATCATCTCGCAGTAGTCCTCATCTACCTCACCTGTCAGTTAAATTATTAAGTCTGACATAATCAGTGCAGTCTAATAGCTCTGGCTGACTCAACAAAATGGGGGTATTTATGTATATCTCACAACAGCCTCAAGAAGAAGCAGCTACATACCTTACACAGGAACTAACTTAGAGACAGCGATGTACTTCTACATACCTTATGCAGGAACTAACTTAGAGACAGCGATGTCCTTCTACATAACTTACACAGGAACTAACTTAGAGACAGTGGTGTACTTCTACCTACATACCTTATGCAGGAATTAACTTAGAGACGGTGATGTCCTTCTACATACCTTACACAGGAACTAACTTAGAGACAGTGGTGTACTTCTACCTACATACCTTATGCAGGAACTAACTTAGAGACAGCGATGTACTTCTACATACCTTACACAGGAACTAACTTAGAGACAGCAATGTCCTTCTACATAACTTACACAGGAACTAACTTAGAGACAGCGATGTACTTCTACATACCTTACACAGGAACTAACTTAGAGACAGCAATGTCCTTCTACATAACTTACACAGGAACTAACTTTGAGACAGCAATGTCCTTCTACATAACTTACGCAGGAACTAACTTAGAGACAGCGATGTACTTCTACATACCTTACACAGGAACTAACTTTGAGACAGCGATGTCCTTCTACATAACTTACGCAGGAACTAACTTAGAGACAGCAATGTCCTTCTACTATTGGAAATTGTAGAACAAATTAGCGTACCGCTTGCAACAGTTTTCAATTTGTCATTAGAAGAGGGAGTGGTTCCTTTAGAATGGAAAGAGGCAAATATTATACCGTTATTTAAAAAAGGTTCGAGAAACAAGTCAGAGAACTATAGACCAGTGAGTTTAACATCAGTGATTTGCAAATTATTAGAAAGACTAATTAAAGATCACATGGTGGATTTTCTTGTTAAACATAACTTGATAAACCCATCTCAACATGGGTTTTTAAAAGCGAGGTCATGCTTAACAAATATGTTATGTTTTTTGGAAGACATCACTAGGTGGGTAGATGAGGGATCACCAGTAGATATCATCTATTTAGATTTTCAAAAAGCTTTCGACAAAGTACCACATCAAAGATTACTCCTTAAGCTAAAGGCCCATGGCATAGGAAATGGTATAATAAACTGGATAGAAAAATGGCTGAATGACAGAAGACAACGTGTAGTAGTTGATGGGGAGGCTTCAAACTGGAAATCGGTATTGAGTGGGGTACCACAGGGATCAGTACTAGGACCTATATTATTCTTAATATATATCAACGATTTGGACGATGATATAACAAGCAAGGTGTTAAAATTTGCGGATGATACAAAAGTGTTTAGAAGGATTAAAAGTGATGGAGACAGACAGCATTTACAAGATGATCTTGATAGGTTGATCAAATGGTCTGAAAAGTGGCAAATGCTGTTCAATTTTGGGAAATGTAAATGCCTCCACACAGGTCATGGGAATGAAGAGGTAAAATATAAAATGGGGGGTACTGTTCTAAGTACTACTGTAAAAGAAAAGGACTTGGGGTTAACCATTAGTGCTGATATGAAGGTTTCAGAGCAGTGCGGAATTGCAGCGTCAAAGGGAAATCAAATCCTTGGATTAATTAGGCGAAATATAGCGTATAAGAAAAAAGAATTAATAGTACCGCTGTACAAAACAATAGTGAGGCCTCATTTAGAATATTGTATACAAGCATGGAGGCCATATCGCAAGAAGGACATAGATATGCTAGAAAGAGTACAGAGGAGAGCGACTAAAATGATACCAAATCTGAGGGATCTTAGTTACGAAATACGCCTAAAAGAATGTGGTTTAACAACACTAGAGACCAGGAGATTGAGAGGAGATCACATAGAAGTGTTTAAAATATTGAATGGTTATGAAAATATTGATAGAAACATTTTTTTCTCAGTTAAGAAAAATAGAAGGACCAGAGGACATGAAGCTACATTAGTAAAGGAGCAGTGTAGATTAGATATAAGAAAGTTCTCATTCTCACAAAGGACTGTAAATGAATGGAACAGATTATCTCCTGATTGTGTTGGTGCTAGTAGCGTGAATATGTTTAAAAATAAAATCGACACACACCTTAAAAAGGCGGGATACATGTAGATAAAAAGTATTGGACTCTCGATAAGCCAAAAGGCTTCCTTGTCCACCTGCCATCCAGAGTAATTTTTTGGATGGCAATCTTGTTAAATCTTGTTAAATCTTGTTAAATCTACATAACTTACGCAGGAACTAACTTTGAGACAGCAATGTCCTTCTACATAACTTACGCAGGAACTAACTTAGAGACAGCAATGTCCTTCTACATAACTTACACAGAGACAGCGATGTCCTTCTACATAACTTACGCAGGAACTAACTTTGAGACAGCGATGTACTTCTACATACCTTACGCAGGAACTAACTTAGAGACAGCGATGTACTTCTACATACCTTACGCAGGAACTAACTTAGAGACAGCGATGTCCTTCTACATAACTTACACAGGAACTAACTTAGAGACAGCGATGTACTTCTACATAACTTACACAGGAACTAACTTAGAGACAGCGATGTCCTTCTACATAACTTACACAGGAACTAACATAGAGACAGCGATGTACTTCTACATAACTTACACAGGACACAGGAACTAACTTAGAGACAGCGATGTCCTTCTACATAACTTACACAGGAACTAACTTAGAGACAGCGATGTCCTTCTACATAACTTACACAGGAACTAACATAGAGACAGCGATGTCCTTCTACATAACTTACACAGGAACTAACATAGAGACAGCGATGTCCTTCTACATAACTTACGCAGGAACTAACTTAGAGACAGCGATGTACTTCTACATACCTTACGCAGGAACTAACTTAGAGACAGCGATGTACTTCTACATACCTTACACAGGAACTAACATAGAGACAGCGATGTCCTTCTACATAACTTACACAGGAACTAACTTAGAGACAGCGATGTCCTTCTACATAACTTACGCAGGAACTAACTTAGAGACAGCGATGTACTTCTACATACCTTACGCAGGAACTAACTTAGAGACAGTGATGTCCTTCTACATAACTTACACAGGAACTAACATAGAGACAGCGATGTCCTTCTACATAACTTACGCAGGAACTAACATAGAGACAGCGATGTCCTTCTACATAACTTACGCAGGAACTAACTTAGAGACAGTGGTGTACTTCTACATAACTTACGCAGGAACTAACTTAGAGACAGCAATGTACTTCTACATACCTTACACAGGAACTAACTTAGAGACAGCGACGTACTTCTACATACCTTACAGAGGAACTAACTTTGAGACAGTGATGTACTTCTACATAACTTACACAGGAACTAACTTAGAGACAGCGATGCACTTCTACATAACTTACACAGGAACTAACTTTGAGACAGCGATGTCCTTCTACATAACTTACACAGGAACTAACTTAGAGACAGCGATGTACTTCTACATACCTTACGCAGGAACTAACTTAGAGACAGCGATGTACTTCTACATACCTTACGCAGGAACTAACTTAGAGACAGTGATGTCCTTCTACATAACTTACACAGGAACTAACTTAGAGACAGCAATGTCCTTCTACATAACTTACACAGGAACTAACATAGAGACAGCGATGTACTTCTACATAACTTACACAGGAACTAACTTAGAGACAGTGATGTACTTCTACATAACTTACGCAGGAACTAACTTAGAGACAGCGATGTACTTCTACATACCTTACACAGGAACTAACTTAGAGACAGCGATGTCCTTCTACATAACTTACACAGGAACTAACTTAGAGACAGCGATGTACTTCTACATACCTTACACAGGAACTAACTTTGAGACAGCGATGTACTTCTACATAACTTACACAGGAACTAACTTAGAGACAGCGATGTACTTCTACATAACTTACACAGGAACTAACTTAGAGACAGCGATGTCCTTCTACATAACTTACACAGGAACTAACTTAGAGACAGCGATGTACTTCTACATAACTTACACAGGAACTAACTTTGAGACAGCGATGTCCTTCTACATAACTTACACAGGAACTAACATAGAGACAGTGATGTCCTTCTACATAACTTACACAGGAACTAACATAGAGACAGTGATGTACTTCTACATAACTTACGCAGGAACTAACTTAGAGACAGCGATGTACTTCTACATACCTTACACAGGAACTAACTTAGAGACAGCGATGTCCTTCTACATAACTTACACAGGAACTAACTTAGAGACAGCGATGTACTTCTACATACCTTACACAAGAACTAACTTTGAGACAGCGATGTACTTCTACATAACTTACACAGGAACTAACTTAGAGACAGCGATGTACTTCTACATAACTTACACAGGAACTAACTTTGAGACAGCGATGTCCTTCTACATAACTTACACAGGAACTAACTTAGAGACAGTGATGTCCTTCTACATAACTTACACAGGAACTAACATAGAGACAGCAATGTACTTCTACATACCTTACACAGGAACTAACATAGAGACAGCGATGTACTTCTACATAACTTACGCAGGAACTAACTTAGAGACAGCGATGTACTTCTACATAACTTACGCAGGACAGCGATGGGAACTAACTTAGAGACAGTGATGTCCTTCTACATAACTTACACAGGAACTAACATAGAGACAGCAATGTACTTCTACATACCTTACACAGGAACTAACATAGAGACAGCGATGTACTTCTACATACCTTTACAGCGATGTACTTCTACATACTTACACAGGAACTAACATAGAGACAGCGATGTACTTCTACATACCTTACACAGGAACTAACTTAGAGACAGCGATGTACTTCTACATACCTTACACAGGAACTAACATAGAGACAGCGATGTACTTCTACATACCTTACACAGGAACTAACTTAGAGACAGCTTCTACATAACTTACACAGGAACTAACATAGAGACAGCAATGTACTTCTACATACCTTACACAGGAACTAACTTAGAGACAGCAATGTACTTCTACATACCTTACACAGGAACTAACATAGAGACAGCGATGTACTTCTACATACCTTACGCAGGAACTAACTTAGAGACAGCGATGTACTTCTACATACCTTACACAGGAACTAACATAGAGACAGCGATGTACTTCTACATACCTTACACAGGAACTAACTTAGAGACAGCGATGTACTTCTACATACCTTACACAGGAACTAACATAGAGACAGCGATGTACTTCTACATACCTTACGCAGGAACTAACTTAGAGACAGCGATGTACTTCTACATACCTTACACAGAGACACGGAACTAGAGACAGCGTCCTTCTACATAACTTACACAGGAACTAACATAGAGACAGCGATGTCTTCTACATACCTTACACAGGAACTAACTTAGAGACAGCTTCTACATACTTACACAGGAACTAACTTAGAGACAGCGATGTACTTCTACATACCTTACACAGGAACTAACTTAGAGACAGCGATGTCCTTCTACATACCTTACACAGGAACTAACTTAGAGACAGCGATGTACTTCTACATACCTTACACAGGAACTAACTTAGAGACAGCGATGTACTTCTACATACCTTACACAGGAACTAACATAGAGACAGCGATGTACTTCTACATACTTACACAGGAACTAACTTACACAGGAACATAACTTACACAGGAACTAACTTAGAGACAGCGATGTCCTTCTACATAACTTACACAGGAACTAACTTAGAGACAGCGATGTCCTTCTACATAACTTACGCAGGAACTAACTTAGAGACAGCGATGTCCTTCTACATACCTTACACAGGAACTAACTTAGAGACAGCGATGTACTTCTACATAACTTACACAGGAACTAACTTAGAGACAGCGATGTACTTCTACATAACTTACACAGGAACTAACTTAGAGACAGCGATGTCCTTCTACATAACTTACACAGGAACTAACTTAGAGACAGCAATGTCCTTCTACAAAACTTACACAGGAACTAACATAGAGACAGCGATGTACTTCTACATAACTTACGCAGGAACTAACTTAGAGACAGCGATGTCCTTCTACATACCTTATGCAGGAACTAACTTAGAGACAGCAATGTCCTTCTACATAACTTACACAGGAACTAACATAGAGACAGCGATGTACTTCTACATGCCTGATTGAGTTATTAAATAAAAAACAGTGAGGTACATACCTGTTTGTCAGGTACTTTGTGAGGTACTTCTATGTGCTTGATCGAGGTATTGACTAAAGAACAGTAAGGTTCTACATACCTGATTGAGGTACTGACTCAAGGACAGTGAAGTTCTACGTACCTGATTGAGGTACTGACTCAACAAGAGTGAGGTTCTATGTACCTGATAGAGGTACTGACTCAATGAGAGTGAGGTTCAATGTACCTGATTGAGGTACTGACTCAAGAACAGTGAGGTTCTGCGTACCTGATTGATGTACTGACTCAATGACAGTGAGGTTCTACGTACCTGATTGAGGTACTGACTCAATGACAGTGAGGTTCTACATACCTGATTGAGGTACTGACTCAATGACAGTGAGGTACTTCTGCATGAGTTGGAAGAGGAAGCTGCGTTCACGTTCCACCTTCCTCCTAGCCTCCTCGTCCATCTTGCGGTGGTTCTTCTCGATGAGGGCCCAGAACTTGCGGTACTTTGTGTTCTTTGCAAAAATGTCATCACGTCTTGCCTGCATCAGGCAAAAATAATACATGAATACATTTATTTCAGGCAAGAAACCCATAGGCAGTTGGTATATATAAATAAAACATACATAGCTTTTGAAAAGTAGATAATTTAGACACATAAATAGATAACAAAATTAAAATAAAATAAGGAATAAGTTAAACAAAGTTCATAAGTTTTAAAAGATTATAAACAATAATTAAATAAATATGTAAAACATGATATAAAATCACTGTTTCACAATATACAGAGATTCGGCCGAGCTAGACCACATTGGCCCATTAACAATCTCTGTACAATTGTACATACATTTTATTAGGTCATTTTTAATGTTGAGAATCTGTTTTCTACACCTGTAAACATTCTTACGCAATAGGGCGTCAAAAGTATCAATAGCACAAACATGCCACTTGCACTGTCCCATCGCTGGTATCCTAGGGTCTGTCTACGCATATTGTTGTAGACAACTGTAAGTTTTAAATAAGTGCCCTTGTTAAAATTTATCCAGAGTTTGGAACAATAAATTGTACAACAATATGCATGAAACAGATTTAATTTAACACCGACGGAACAGTGGTGAAACTGACGGATAATGCTGTTAACCTGGCATAAAATCTACACAGATGTCTTAACATATCTTTATCATCCTTCAGGTCATTGCATATCACTATTCCTAAATATTTTGTCTTTTTCAACAAATACAAGTTTGTTACTGTTCATATAAATATCTGGGTATTTGAGATGAAAGCCGCATGGTTTGAAGACCGTACATATTGACTTTATAGAATTATATTCAATATCATTTTCAAAACCAAAATTTGCACAAATATTCGGCAAAGCTTGAAGACCGCTGGGACTAGGCGCAATAACATATAAATCGTCTGCATAAAACCTATGATTAGTGCAGCAGTTGTGTATGTGACAGCCTGTAACTGTATTATTTAATACATTGCTTAAATCATCGATGTACAGATACAGTAAATCGGTAGGGAGACAAAATCCCACCTTGTCGAACACTGTTAGATACATTAAAAAAGGCAGAGGTTGTGGAACCCCATTTAATACAAAACATTTGAGTTCTGTACCAGCATAACAAGATTCACATGAGTTGGACAGGCACACCTCGATTAAGCAATGTTCTAAAGAGTGACCAGTGGTTCACTCTATCAAATGCTTTAGATGCGTCTAAAATGTAAGTATACACAGGACTGTTGTGGCTTCTACAATACTGAGACTAATGCAGAGACCCGTCACTCCGTCATTTGGATGGGCTGAGTCGGCGGGGAGCGGGTAAGAATTTTGACGGACGGGTAAAAACCCTTCAATTGTGTAATAACCCGCGCTACCACTATATACGATGGACTGTGTGACTGGTGCTGTACGCGTGGAACCTTTCTCTGATGTTGGCACAGCCTTCACAGGGCAGTTCCTAGAAATACTTTCCGCACGGGGTGTGTGTATAGTTTGTCGCAATATTCAAATGGATACTGCTTTAATGCAACAGCGTAGTTACATTGTTAACTACTGTTGTCAGTCAAAAACTGGCACTACAAAGACTTGCGTCGGCACTGTTGTGGGAAAGTTTCCGGCGTTTGAATTGGCAATAAACAAATCGCATTTTACACCTTGTTAATGTGCTGTTAACTTCACCCCCTAAAAATGTTTCATAACATGCGATTTGGCCAAATTATGACGGCATAGTTTTGGCCGACTTCCTTATTTAGCATTCACGTGCTGGTCCGTTATTCTCCATAGAAGGATTAAAAGTGATGGAGATAGAGAGCATTTATACGATGGTCTTGACAGGTTGATCAAATGGTCTGAAAAGTGGCAAATGTTGTTAAATTTTGGGAAATGTAAATGCCTCCACACAGGACATGGGGTACTAAGTACTTCTGTAAAAGAAAAGGACTTATGGTTAGCCATTAGATCTGATAAGAAGGTTTCAGAGCAGCTTCAAAGGGAAATCAAATCCTTGGATTAATTAGGCGAAATATAGCGTGTAAGGAAATATAACTAATAATACTGCTGTACATAACAGAAGTTAGGCCTCATTTAGAATATTGTATACAAGCGTGGAGGCCACATTGCAAGACACTAGAAAGAGTATAGAGGAGAGCGACTAAAATTATACCAAAACTGAGGGATATTAGTTGAAATACGCCTAATAGAATGTGGTTTGACAACACTAGAGACCAGGAGATTGAGAGGACATCAGATAGAAGTGTTTAAAATATTGAATGGTTATGAAAATATTGATAGAAATATTTGTTTTCAGTTAAGAAAGATAGAAGGACTAGAGGACATGAAGTTGCATTAGTAAAGTAGCAGTGTAGATTAGATATAAGAAACTGTGGAATATTCTTCTGCATAGAGGTAACCACAAGATTGTAAAGAAGTTCTCATTTTCACAAAGGATACAAGTAGATAAAAGGGTTGGACTCTCAATAAGCTAAAGTGCTTCCTTGTCCACCTGCCACCTAGAGTAAATTCTCTGGGTGACAATCTTACTAAATTTGCAAATACGAGTAATCGGGAGCGTTCGGGGTTTTGGCACCCAATATATTTCATGCTTTGTTATTTCCCTAGAGGTCCAGTTAATTGAAAGCATGTGACACTATCAATTAAAACTGCAATATAGCATTTTTGTTTTCGCCATGCTGCTGCCGTCGAAGAAATGTCAAAATGACATTACGCTTTTTTTTTAATCAACACCAACAAAAATTACGTTGACTGCCATCGTTCACCGGGAAGACAATGGCGTGGACCGAGTGGAGACTGCACCAGTGGCTGTGCCTGTGTCGTCGGTGATACCTCTGCCCGTGTTGCCACGTTCGGCGTTGTCATCTCTGCCCGTGTCGTTGCGTTTGGCATCGTCATCTCTGTTCATGTCATAGTGTTCGGCATCGTTAGCATGTGGCTAATCAACAACTGAATTTCTTCCACTTGAAACTGCTTGGCTGTTTCTTATGTTGCTGATTTTGTTTGTCATATTGCAGGCTCTTGTTGGTGACACATTGCTTTGTTAAATAAATTATGTTATTCTACTGGTGACGCAGTTGTTATTAATATTGTCACTATATAAAGCGCTATAGGTCTATAGTTATTAACACCACTTGTGTCACCAGACTTGTTTTTGACCAAGGGGATAATAATAGTTTTCTTAAAGTCATCAGGTAGATGTCCATGTGAGATAACACTAGTATAAAAATGGATATAAATACGCGTATGTCATTGTGGTTATACAAATTCCCAGTATTTTTATACTCTTTCACAACTTGTATATCTACATCAGTAGTGATATTGTTTAGCAAAGATTCAAAATGTGTTTTCCACATGACAGCTATGGAGGTAGGATCGTTAGCACCATTAACAGATGAAGCACGAGGTATACCTTTTTTGTACGAGTTTTTATACGTTTTTTCCAAAACTAACTGTATCTATAGTACGCATGGAATTAGCCGTAGCATCTGCTCGAGCCATTTCTTCATGTTGTTGACACTGCTTAAGCAGATGTTTGAAATGTAACCTTGTTTTCCACATTAGTTCACAAATTGGGCCATGGTTGGGTTTTCCCATGTCACGGCACAAAATATAACAATTTCTGGCTCATAATCATTCCAGCCAGGTACAATATAATCTTGACACAATGTTTTTTGCATGTACTAATATATGCATGTACTAATATATGCCATCTATTTGAACAGTTAGTGTTTGTGCACGTAAATGACTCTGGAATGTGCATTTTGTTCAGATGTACAGCACTGCTCTTTCCATATTCTCCTATGTTAAAATCTCGTGCTTTGCACTATCTAAAAATAGGAGGCATTTTATGAGCATGTTTCTCGTTAGAAACATTGTCTTGACTTTTTGCGGTTACATAAGTACGAATAATAAGTCCTAATGGGAATTGGTCCGAATTAGGGCTTTTATCTAAAATATGTAAATCAGCGATCATTGAATGTGCACTGTGTGAACAGATGAAGTGATCTAACCACGAGGTAGAATTGTGTGCATCACTTACATAAGTATAAGTATTGGGGGTTTGACTAAATCTTTCATAATGTGAGATTATCAGACCAATAATATCACACATTTTAAATAGCTCAGCTTCAAAAAGTGTTTAAAGCAGCATTAAAATCGCCAGTTATAACAATTATGATTGTGTCTTTTTCCTCAATTATTGAAGCAATTTTACCCAAATAATTGTCGGGTGATTGGTAGGGCGGGTGTATGTTTAGCAGAAACAATTTGTCATCCTTAGTATCTATTCCAAGTAATCTGACATCTTGTAGATCAGAAATTGTACATGCATGAGAAATAGTTTTTCTCCATAGAACACCAATACCACCAAATGGACGTCCAACATGTAGGTTGAGTAGGTCATTTATAGCACTAACACCATCAGCTTCAAAATCTTTAAGAACTGACCGCAATAAAGTAATATCTTCACGTGAGACCCAGAGCTCTTGTGAAAATATGATACCATATTGTTAATGTTTTAAAACCATGACAATTAAAAGTTGTCATTTTCAACCAGTTATTGATCGTTTGATGGAATGTTAATTAAAAACAAAGCAATCAGGGTTTTCATACTGGGTCGCTGCCTCACTGTTGATATGGAGATCCTCGTTGGCGGAAACTTCACAGGCAGAGTCGGGAGAATGCTGCTCTGAAGCTGATGATGGTGCAGCTTCATGACGTACTTGACATGTAGCAAGGTGTGCATTCGTTAAGGTTTTGTGGGATTCTTAGTTTATTGACAGATGCAGTTTCAAGGACTCCATGTCTTTCACAAGTGAAGAGACATCAAAACTGTTCTTTGACAATGGCAGAAAGTGTCTTTATCTAATTACAATAGTACACTGTGTTACATGAAAATTAACTTGGTGTTGGGAGTTACTGCATTCTACTGTCAAGTCAACAGGTCTCATTGGCACAAAATCACACAAATCCATCATCACCACGAGTGACATAATGCCGACAGTACAGTGGCCATTATCGATGTCCAGAACAGTGACAACTTGCGCTTGTAGGTAACGTGTCAACTGAGTAAGATTTGCTTATTATTCCCCTGTAGATAACTATGTAAACGTTAGTCACAACTTCAAATTTGAATTATTTGATGTAATGCTCATAATGTGTACTGTGAGTGAGGGGACCGGAGGGAACTGGTAGAGATGAGAGGGTGTAAGGTCACTTACAGGCAGTACGTTGATCCACGTCGACAGAGACACCAGTCTCTGTACCTGTTCCCGAATCATGTCAACCTCCTGCAATACACACAAGTAGAGAATAAACCAGTAGGCAGCAGTGGAGAATATATGAGCATGCAGACAAAAAGAATAAACAGGTGGACACAAGTAGAGATTAAATAGACAGGCATAAGTAGAGAATACATGGACAGGCAGACATAGATAGTAAACAGGTAGACAAAAGTAGATATTAAATAGGCAGGCATAAGTAGTGAATAAATGGGTAGGCACAGGCAGGTAGACAATAAATGGACAGTGAATAAAAGTGTAGGCAAACATAGCGCACAAACAAGTAGGTGCAAGTAAATATTAAACAGACAGGCATAGGATAAAAACTAAATAGGTAGCCACAAGTGTAGAATAAATAGATAGGTACAAGCAGATAATAAAAGTTATGTATAAGAGAACAAAGGATATGCACAAGTAAATGGGTAGGAACAAGTAGAAAATAAAGGGGTAAGCACAAGTAGAGAATAAGTGGGTAGACAATAAACAGGTAGACACAGGAAATAGTATTTTATAATATGGCAGAACAGTGTTTAGAATGATATAAAAACATGAATAATCCTACTATAATTTGGCTCACTTTCATGGGTAACTTTTCAAATGTTTTGCAATTAATCAAGTGTTATTTTTTTCAACTTGCAGTTACCTATTTGTTTACACTGTGCTGAAATCACAACTTAAAAATTAATATTCTGGTTCAGATGGGTTTTCAAAGGTTTCAAACTCAACTGAGCAAACCACAGGTAGATTACAGAAGTGAATGTTATGCTATGTCAGTGTCTATGTGTGAGCCTGTGATGTAGAATACACCAGGAATTTAAGTTTCTTTATGCGGTCAAAACTGATGTTATCGTGTCTAGCAAAAAGATTATAGGTTGGCATGCCTTGGACCTCTTAGATGTGCTTCCTGCCTTCAGCACTCACCATGATCTCATAACCACCTCACGTGTCATTTTACCATGGGTAAACACTGGACACACCAACAATGAAGCCTATAATTTAGTAACAAAATATTTTAACTGGTGCCAACTCATTTATAATTTCTTTAGAATTATAATTAACAGTGGACCTAATTTTATATACTTATTTATGCACAATTTAATTATTTATAGTTTTATTTATTTAGATTTTACATTAAACTCAATATTTTATCGATCTACTTTCTTTAACTCTTTTATCAAAATTTAGTATATCTATTGCACTGTTCAGCCTCTGTGGCTGCAAAGGAGATAAACTTATAAATTATTATGAAGTTGGTAAGCTAGTAAGAGTAGTGGTGAGCCGTACAAGACTGCCGAGTTGGTAAGCTAGTAAGAGGAGTGGTGAGCCGTACAAGACTATTGAGTTGATTAGCTAGTAAGAGGAGTGGTGAGCTGTACAAGACTGTTGAACTGGTAAGCTAGTAAGAGTAGTGGTGAGCCGTACAAGACTGTTGAGTTGATAAGCTAGTAAGAGGAGTGGTGAGCCGTACAAGACTATTGAGTTGATTAGCTAGTAAGAGGAGTGGTGAGCTGTACAAGACTGTTGAACTGGTAAGCTAGTAAGAGGAGTGGTGAGCCGTACAAGACTGTTGAGTTGATAAGCTAGTAAGAGGAGTGGTGAGCCGTACAAGACTGTTGAGTTGGTAAGCTAGTAGGAGGAATGGCGAGTCGTACAAGACAGTTGAGTTGGTAAGCTAGTAAGAGGAGTGGTGAGCCGTACAAGACTGTTGAGTTGGTAAGCTAGTAAGAGGAGTGGTGAGCCGTACAAGACTGTTGAGTTGGTAAGCTAGTAAGAGGAGTGGTGAGCCGTACAAGACTGTTGAGTTGGTAAGCTAGTAAGAGGAGTGGTGAGCCGTACAAGACTGTTGAGTTGGTAAGCTAATAAGAGGCATGGTGAGGCGTACAAGACTGTTGAGTAGGTAAGCTAGTAAGAGGAATGGTGAGCCGTACAAGATTGTTGAGTTGGTAAGCTAGTAAGAGGAATGGTGAGTTGTACAAGATTGTTGAGTTGGTAAGCTAGTAAGAGGAATGGTGAGGCATACAAGACTGTTGAGTTGGTAAGCTAGTAAGAGGAATGGTGAGCCTTACAAGACTATTGAGTTGGTAAGGTGAGCCGTACAAGACTGTTGAGTTGGTAAGCTAGTAAGAGGAGTGGTGAGCCGTACAAGACTGTTGAGTTGGTTAGCTAGTAAGAGGAGTGGTGAACTGTACAAGACTGTTGAACTGGTAAGCTAGTAAGAGGAGTGGTGAGCCGTACAAGACTGTTGAGTTTATAAGCCAGTAAGAGGAGTGGTGAGCCGTACAAGACTGTTGAGTTGGTAAGCTAGTAGGAGGAATGGTGAGCCGTACAAGACAGTTGAGTTGGTAAGCTAGTAAGAGGAATGGTGAGCCATACAAGACTGTTGAGTTGGTAAGCTAGTAACAGGAATGGTGAGTCGTACAAGATTGTTGAGTTGGTAAGCTAGTAAGAGGAATTGTGAGGCATACAAGACTGTTGAGTTGGTAAGCTAGTAAGAGGAATGGTGAGCCTTACAAGACTGTTGAGTTGGTAAGCTAGTAAGAAGAGTGGTGAGCCGTACAAGACTGTTGAGTTGGTAAGCTAGTAAGAGGAATGGTGAGCTGTACAAGACTGTTGAGTTGGTAAGCTAGTAGAGGAATGGTGAGCCGTACAAGACTGTTGAGTTGGTAAGCTAGTAAGCGGAATGGTGAGCCGTACAAGACTGTTGAAGCAGTGGATGAGGAAGATGAGGAGAATGGAGTGCTCTTTCAGGGTGAGTCGTCGCTGCTCCACCTGCTCCGACAGACACAGCTCCATGATAGAGCTGAAGAAACCCGCAAAGTTCTCAGGCCGCTTCTTGAAACACTGCAACACCACAACATGGCCATGCACTGTAATTTGCACAGCACAGATACATCACATACATGGCACAGACACTGCATCAACTGTTGGTATTAACCTGGAGATTTACTAATTTAGATTAGATGTGATTAGGCACTAAGATGGTTTGTGCTTTGGATGTAGACATTAAGCTCCCAACCATTGGTTAACATATAAATAATTATACTCAACTTGCTAGAAACTAAATAGAACATAATTTGAGATATATTGTAACTGATTATAATACGTATAAATACAAATCAAGTTAAGACAAACCATATACAATAACATATTATTTATGTATGTTTGAAACATGACTATAATAATAATTAGAATATATATATAACAATTAATAAAATATATAATAAATATCACTATATTATGATATATATATGTATGATCACTGAGCATACCTCCCATGCAGGAACTCTCTCCCGGAATTTTTCGTTCACCATTACCACAACCGACAGCACATGGGCCTGACTCGCCTGACAAACAAACATTCTCATCAGCCAGCTGTCTAGTGGACAGCCACTGCACAGCATACATATAATGTACAGCATACATATAATGTACAGCATACATATAATGTACAACATACATATAATGTACAGCATACCTATAATGTACAGCATACCTATAATGTACAGCATACCTATAATGTACAGCATACATATAATGTACAACATACATATAATTTACAACATACATAAAATGTACAGCATACATATAATGTACAGCATACATATAATGTACAACATACATATAATGTACAACATACATATAATGTACAGCATACATATAATGTACAGCATACATATAATGTACAGCATACCTATAATGAACAGCATACATATAATGTACAGCATACCTATAATGTATAGCATACCTATAATGTACAGCATACATATAATGTACAGCATACATATAACGTACAGCATACATATAATGTACAGCATACATATAATGTACAACATACATATAATGTACAGCATACATATAATGTACAACATACATATAATGTACAGCATACATATAATGTACAGCATACCTATAATGTACAGCATACCTATAATGTATAGCATACCTATAATGTACAGGATACATATAATGTACAGCATACATATAATGTACAGCATACATATAATGTACAGCATACATATAATGTACAACATACATATAATGTACAGCATACATATAATGTACAGCATACCTATAATGTACAGCATACCTATAATGAACAGCATACATATAATGTACAGCATACCTATAATGTACAGCATGCCTATAATGTACAGCTTACATATAATGTACAGCTTACATATAATGTACAGCATACCTATAATGTATAGCATACCTATAATGTACAGCATACCTATAATGTACAGCATACCTATAATGTAAAACAAATGAACTACTTCACAGAACACAAGTTTGCGCAGTAGAAAAGCACACAACCATTTCGAAAGCTACACTGAAGTTAGACAGAACTTTAGTACCGGGAAATTTGGGGGGTTTTCTTAAAAACTATATTGGCTGTTTTATATGGCTTTCTTCAACAGATTGAGGTAATTACATCATGTCTAATGGAACAGATTGAGGTAATTACATCATGTCTAATGGAACAGACCAAGAAAGTTCAAGTAAAAATGTACTTAACCATTACTAAGTACTGTCTGTAATTTGTAATTAAGTGTACTAAGTGACTAATGAGGTGGCATTGCAGAGACCTCCCATCTCCCTCGTGTTTTGGGGGCCAACCTCCAATCTCTTGCCTATTTTTGGACAACCTCCCATCTCCCTCGTGTTTTGGGGGCCAACCTCCAATCTCTTGCCTATTTTTGGACAACCTCCAATATCTTGCCTATTTTTGGACAACCTCCCATCTCCCTCGTGTTTTGGGGGCCAACCTCCAATCTCTTGCCTATTTTTGGACAACCTCCCATCTCCCTCCTGTTTTAGGGGACAACCTCCAATCGCTTGCCTATTTTTGGACAACCTCCCATCTCCCTCCTGTTTTTTGGGGCCAACCTCCAATCACTTAATATCATTAATTAAACAGGTTTCATCATCTCCATGACAAGATAATCTTTTCCTATCTATTCAAATAAAAGTGCCTAAGAAAACGAAAGGAAACCATTAAATACACCAGTGAAATGCAGCAAACTTAGAAATAAGGTGGCCACAAACATGAACCCTATGATTCTCTGAAACACCTACCTTTAGGCTGATGTTGGGCCACAGATAATTCTCTAGATATTGACTGAACTCCAGCAACATGACACGGCGGATGGAAAACCTGTAATCAGTTTTTCACGTTAAGGACAGTCGAACCTCGCTTTATGATCACCTCGGCAATACAGCCACCTAACAATTAAGGTCAATCTGAGACAATCCAAAATTATCTTTGTAACAGTAAAGTACAGCAAAATTAGTTAATAACTAATAAGGTCACCTCAGCAGTTAGATCACTTTGACCCAGTTCCAACCTTGGGTGACCTTAGTACACTAGGGTAGTGAGATTCCATTGTATTTTACAAGGGACTTTTAAGCTGGTTTTGTTCATCACAAATCAGGTTAGAACTTCAATGTCCACATTCGTGGTGTATAAATCATTTCAGTAATATCTATTGTCTGATTAAAAAAATGCATACTTTTGTTTATTTGTCATAATAATTGATTTTGGTAACTTGCATAAGCCTATTTCAGTGCTGACATTTAATCTTTAACCATTGAACTTGTCAGTTAGTTGTTTTTTTCGAGACCAAGTGATGTCAACAGGATCAGTTGATCACGAAGGTTTCAATTCTGAGATACTCAACTTCAACTAAGTTAATAGTTTGTTTGATGAAGGTTTCAATCCTGAGATACTCAACTTCAACTAAGTTAATAGTTTGTTTGATGAAGGTTTCAATTCTGAGATACTCAACTTCAACTAAGTTAATAGTTTGTTTGATGATTTCAGGATCATTTGATACTGTATTCATGAAGTTTTCAATTCTGAGATACTCAATTTCAACTAAGTTAATAGTTTGTTTGATGAAGGCTTCAATTCTGAGATACTCAATTTAAACTAAGTTAATAGTTTGTTTGACGAAGAATTAAATTCTGAGATACTCAACTTCAATTAAGTTAATAGTTTATTTGATGAAGAATTAAATTCTGAGATACTCAACTTCAGCTACCTGTGGTAAGTTAATAGTTTGTTTAATGATTTCAGGATCAGTTGATACAGAATTCATGAAGGTTTCGATTCTGAGATACTCAACTTCAACTAAGTTAATAGTTTGTTTGATGAAGGCTTCACTTCTGAGATACTCAACTTCAACTAAGTTAATAGTTTGTTTGATGACGGTTTCAATTCTCTGAGACACTCGACTTCAACCAAGTTAATAGTTTGTTTCATGTGATTTCAGGATCAGTTGATACAGTATTCATGAAGGTTTCAATTCTGAGATAATCAACTTCAACTAAGTTAATAGTTTGTTTCATGATTTCAGAAACAGTTGATACAGTATTCATGAAGGTTTTGATTCTGAGATACTCAATTTCAACTAAGATAATAGTTTGTTTCATGATTTCATCAAAACTACACAAAAAACTTGCACAAACATGCTAACATTAATTTGTGAAGGCATTACGATTTTAAACAATGTAGTCTGCCATTCTTTGGTGCTAGGTGATAACGGCAACATTTAAAATTATTTTAACATTAATTAATCATTACTCCAACTGTAGCATACATCCAAATTATTGCTGACAAATAAAGAATATTGAGATAAAAAATATTTGAATGACTTGAAGGCTTAGGTTGATGAAGCAGACACAGCCAAACTTACTTGGTTCCAATCAGCTCGTTTGTGTAGATTTCCTCAATGACCTGGACAAAAGTAGAGACAAACTTATTTACACACATCTGGACATGAAGAATGTCTTTTAAAAAGAAGAAACCAATAAACACCTCTGCATAAAGATTTGTTCTGTTATCCAGCATAAAAATGTTAAACTTATTAAAAATCGAACTTATCTGTTTCTTCTTATTTTGGCGGTGGCTAGTTGCTGCAGTAATCAGGATACATTACAAGGTGTCCAACTGGCTTAATTTAATCATTAAATAGAGTGACATAAAATTTAATGTTAAGCCATTATGTTTATACAAACAATGTTCAGAAATAACTGCAAAAACTCACAACTGAAAGCATTAAGCCAATGGAAAATATATGGATTGCAACATTGTGTAAACTGTTGCGGTTGGTTGTTCACGTATATATATTCTTGATAAAGAGAAGTTCAATTCCACAAACAGCCAGCAACTTGTGCACAAGAACAGAAACAAGTGTTATATAAAGATGATGGTAACTCACACTTGGCGTGAATGGGACATGTTGAACATCACTGTAAGGGGCCCAGTGGGCTCTTGCGAGCTGCACATGAAACATGACACACATCAGTCTAGTTTGACATCAAACGACAAACATCACTCAGCATCTTACCTATATCACGCAACGTCAGCATTTTATAACATCTGCAAATGTGCTACACTTGTTAGTTTCGTGGCCTTGTTGATCAAATATGAATAAAAAGTACTGTGTCACATTACACGTCACCCTTCAAACATCATATTAAACATATTTTGTGTAACATACCAGGAATTGAATTTTGAAATTTCTGTAGCTGTAGGATTTTGGTAGAATAATAAAAATGAGGTCATCCAGGTATTTTATGATTCCGTCTCATAATCTGGGATTCCACATCGTTGTATCCATTTTTATTGATGAACCCGGCAATATGATCATCTCATTGATGACCAATCATCATCGTAAACTAGCCATAACCAACTGGCGTACGAGTTGGTTGCCTGTTTAGTCTTGTGGTAGTGCAACAATGCCCTATCTTTGCGTCCAGTTGGCCTTCAAAGGTCAATCCCCGAACACAAACTTAAAGGTAAGTTCTTACATAGCGCAATATCCAGTCCTTTGGACTGCTCAAAGCGCTTTTACACAAACTTAACATGTCTTCTGCTGACAGGCCTTTAGCCAGAAATAATTTTTGCCAGTCTTGAATTAATCAAGTGTACATTTTAGCGTGCAAATAGCTTGCTTGGAAGCCACCCTCGGCCATTATTGGCCAGTTTAGTTTGTCATTTGTGCCATTTATTTAATTAATACCGATCCATTCTGTTTGTTTCACTGCCAGTTGTGCTAATAATAATCATTAATGTGGGCTTGTAGACTTGGAACTATAAATTAATCTAGTGGCCAGTAATCTAAATTCCACCCGTCTTATCAATTGTAATTACCCATCTTGGCCAGTCATCTGCCAGTCTTAAAGACTGAGCAGGTGGGTCTCTGGCTATTAAGCCTCTGCTTCTGCATGATGTTTTACCTTGTTATTCAAACACGAAATCATTTTGGAAGCTGTCGCAGATAACAAAATATAATAAACCAATGAAAAGGGCCGAAACCATGAGCTTATGGATGGCGCAGTGGGGTTTCTCTACCAACTTCGGTCATCTAGTTCGAAGTTGCTATCTGTTCCTAGAGTTAAGACAAAGGCTGGAACTCGAGCTTTTTCAGTTGCCACGCCAACTATATGGAATTCGCTTCCCGTTAATGTTAAATCAGCAGAAAATATTGTTAACATTTCGTCGTCACCTCAAAACCTATCTTTTCAATATCGTCTATCCTCCATAGCTTCCTAGCACATCCATCCATCTGTTGACGACTTAGTGATTTATTGTTATTATTCATTCACAACGGATTTCCCCAACACAGGTTATCTTGATTACCATGATGTGCCACGATTTCATTGCAGAGTTCACAAACCGTGATGGAGGTGGGTGAGAATAAAGTAACTCTGAGCATGCCTACCCACCTGGGTACATAGCGACCCTACAAGTTACTACAACATTGTTGATTCTGGTGAATTAGTCACCACTCAGAGCTCATATCGCATGGCAGATCAGTTGAATAGTGTTTGCATCGAAGGGGCTAGCTCAGACAAGTCACATGGAAAACGTTTCTAAATATGGTTTCCAAGTTCCAATACTTTAGTTAGAAGTCTTAATGTACGTATCTGTTCTCATAATAATATACATATTTGGTTACCACTAACAGATGACAAGTTTACACATGTTGAAATGACTAGTGCATTATGTATATTAGTTATGTTTATTACCTGTGTGATGATGTCAGACTGGATCTGTTCCACAGTGGGGGTGGGGCCCTGCCTTCCCTTCATGGCGTCACCCTCCTCTACTACCTTTACACAACACACAACAGCAGTACAGAACATGAACACAACACACACGACAGGATTACAATATGAATACAACTTGAAAACAGCACATACGACAGGGTTACATCATATTTAAATACAGCACACACACGGCACAGCAACCACTTGGCCGTTGGAGCAATGTCACTAGGTTTGGTTTCATATTGTATTCACAGGTCTCAAATGGTTCGGCCCATGTTGGTGCATTGTTGCGCCAATTTCACAAAAATATGCAGTGCTGCGTTGGATGTTTTGGCCCAAACCACGGGGTAGTGGGAAGTGAAATATCAAATAAAGTATGACACTTTGATAGCACGCACACACACATATATTGTAATATATGTATCTATATGGGTAAGTTCATGCACTAATAATAATACATATTTATGAAAGGGCAATACCCATAAAATTGGTAACCCAAAGCATTTTACAAAATTAATAAACTATAAAAATGTGACGTCCCAAGAAAAAATATATACCGATAAATTACAAACAAACAAAATTAATTATTATACGGAACAAACCCTTTATTTAGTTAATTTGCGTAATTGTTTATATGAACAGACAAACTGCGTTAAAACAATACTTTCAAAGACTCATTGATGCAGGTGTCATTCTACATTTCACAGCTGTATTGTAACAAGTTGTCATTAGCCTTACTTTAAACAATGTTTGATAGTTTGTTAGTTTGGTTCAACATAGCAGACACAAAAAACAAACTGGACAATGATGCGTAAGCTGGTGAAACTGGCGGCATCATTTTTTACAAGGCAAGTTTCAAGTTATTGGTGGTTTCTGATGAACTGAGATGTATCAATGGTATGATATGTTAATTACTAAAATAAAATTATTTCAACTTTTATGAATGACCATTATTCGGTTATTATAAATATATAATAGTTAGTGAAACATTTCCCAGTTGGAATATGCAGGTACCTACAATACAACGGTGGTGATTTCTACAAATTTTCCACTTAAAATATGCAAGTCAAAAAGAGTTGTAATAATGATTACAAATTATTTACAATAACTATGGCCTGTTTCCCAATTAGAATGTTAGTTAAAATAATTGCCAGTCACATTTCCCAACATTATCAGGAGTCAGGACGGATGTTGTGGCCTATGAAACCTGCTGATGCAGGTTAGGATCGTTAGGTAAATGAATGATTGGACCACGTTATCAGAAAAACACATGGTTTGGCTGAGGGGCCCATAGTGGGCCGAAACATCTGACACCCCATTCAGGCAGTGTGGCAGTCTGACCATGATTCATTATGAGTATGACCAGCTAGTTAGTAATGTATAGAGCTAAGTCACTTGGGCCCGCGCCGCTGTTTAAATTGACTGTGAGCGCCCTCTCATGGTTGGAACCTGTCAATCGTTGTTTTACTCAATTTGTGCTCATGACTATGAATAGTGTAACTGATCTGGACACAGTACCACTTTCGAAGACTTTTGCACCCTGAAGAAAATTAGTTCATGAACAGTGAAAAGATTCTGCCACAGACAGGCTTACATCTATAATTTTCAGTGCTAGCAAGTATGCATAGATCAATGACGGAAGGATCCTTGTCCTGTTGTGGTGCTCCCCATACATGTACGAAAACAGAATATCGTTTGGGAAACACAATGACTACAGAATCACCATTACATTATGTATCAGCGTTAATGTACCTAACTTCTTGTGACATTTGTAAGAGTGCTTATCCCATAGACAACCAACACTCACTCAACAGACAGGAAGTTGCAGATTCCACCTGTGTAAGGCAGCTGATCATCAGTTTGCAATGAATGCTAGACTATTCGGTCCACAAACAAGTCGGCCCACAAACAAATCGGCCCCCACTTAGAGGCAGGTCAGCTCGATGAAAAATTATGGCGGGGGCGGCTAGAGACAGTTGAATTCCCTTTGTCTTTGAGGAAAATTATATGACGGCAGGGCCTCACCCAGAGACCCGTCCACCCATCATTTGGACGTGTAGAATTCAAAAATTACGTTTTGGACATGTATAAATTAATGATGGACGGGTTGCCGGGATGGCCCTTCCATATCGGTCAATGTCGCTTTTTTGCACGGGCCAGCTCGTCCATGGCATTTTTACGACGTCACTAAAACTCCTGCGAAGCCAGTAACAAAATCTACCGAGATTGGTTTTTAAAATCTACCACCCAGATCGCCTGGCCAGCTGCCTGACACATGCCAGAAACCAATTAAGGCCTTGACTTGCTAGGGTAACTGTCACCTAACCACTAGTGGCGGGTGCTTGAAGCCAACACTTGCTTAGACCAAATAATCCTACATGAGGTCAACGTCAGGGTGGGGAGATACAATAAACACTTGCCAATTACTAGGAGACTGGATAATTTAGTGAAGTGATTGGGTGATGTTACACAGGCACCGATTAAACGTATTGCTGTAATTATTGTGCCTGGGAAGAAGCCGCTCTTTCCATTCCCAATCTATTTCCGAGACCTAACTGTCAAAATCACCGACTAACAAGACAATAGTGACTAATACTGACTATTACAATAACTAACTAGCATTACCACAGAGGCCTCTGGATCTGGCCAGATCTGCTGCTAAACTATGACATGCCACCGGTCACGCAGCCCTTATATCGTTCAGTCCGCGTTAAATAATATATTTAATATCATTGGAACGACAACATAACACGCTTTACAATGGTATAACATTTTTAGAACTATTCCTTTATTTGACGAACTTATCGTCTGTGATTTAGTGAAAATGCGTACCAAAAATGTCGCGAAGGTACGGTTTTTGCAAACACAGACAAACACAGGCAAATCGAAAACCCGTATTTGTAAACATATTTGAACCATCATGATTTTTAGTCAACCAATGAGGAGATGAGTTGGTCTTCACTGCTGATGTTACACGAAATTGATGCCGTCAGACAAACGAAAGTTACGATGAGCTGAAGCGTATACAAGTCGGTTTACCTATGTTATCACCCAATATGCAACTTCGTGTATCAATGTTGCCATTTGTCAGTTTTCCACTATTCAAATTATGGATTTTGTGTGATAATTGAACATTATTTACAAGTGCGGAAACTAGGTTTTGTTCGACGATGTCACATCATTTTTAACAGGATTACGATAAACGTGCGTGCGGCGACTGTGATAGATTTAAGCTACATTTCATCGCGTTTCGTTTGGACTTCGCTTGCGTGGTCTAGGCACGGAGCTATGCTGGCCAATAAAATTAATTAATGGTTTGAATGATTTATAGTTTAACAATTGAAACATTCACAGCAACAAGAATACACAATGTTTTAATTAATAACTGCAACTTATTATGGATCAAAACATGACCATTGCATGGCGACTTATTTTTTAAATATTTGTTAATCTAATATTTTATTTAGAAATTAAACAAAATCGAACTGTAGCAGACCTGGGGCCAAAGTACTCATGTACATTTTTGAAGTACTCGTACGTGTACTCATGAAATTTATGGGTCATGGACTCGTACTCGTGCTCATTGTACTCAGATTTTACGAGTACATTATGAATACATCTGAGTACTTTCTCAATATGTACTGGGGAAAATAAATATATTTGGTTATAAAATGAAACTTTCCTGAAATATTTAAATGTTTTTAAATACTTTGTTATTTCTGATAGCATACAACCTTACCATCCCTACACATCCCAGTGCATCCTCATTCTCTGATAACAATGACTATGATACCCAAGCATGGCAACAGGCAGCATCTTTACCCAGTCACAAACACTGTTAAGCAAACAATAATTGTAGGCTAGCAGTTCAGGCCATAAACCTGTTTGTTCAATTAAGCCATAAAGAGTCAATTAGCAGTTAACCCACCAGTTTGACAGGAAATGCCTTTGATGTAGTATGGAGACCATGCCACTTGGCACTGGCTGACAGTGTTAACTGCTAAGAGGAAGACTGGCAGTTCTTGTTCTTAGCAGTTAGCACTAACTAGTAGAAGTAAGGTGGCTCAAGTCAGACTGTCTCCTACACTAGTATAATCCCATGCCAGCAGCCTGGCTAAAAAGTCCAAAGGGGATGCTGAGCCTGTTATGTGGACATGTGCTAACCCTCTCAACAAGAGAGTGCATTGTAGATAAATTTGTTCCCTTCAAAAAACAAGGGAAACGGACCAGAAAGAAATACTTATCGAAAGAAGCCATTAGAAAAATTAAGTATAAACAAATGATGTGGAAGTCATATAGACGTACTGGCAATGACGAAGACTACAACATTTATAAAGAAGCACTAAACCAAGCTACAGCTGAAATTAGAAATTCAAAGAGAAGCTATGAACATAAATTAGCTTGTAATATAAAACATGACAGCAAGAGTTTTTATGCGTATGTTCGAAGCAAACAGAAAGTTCAGGATAAGGTAGGTCCTCTAGAAGATAGTGCTGGAAATATAATATCAGAAGGATTCTTAATGGCAGAAGACCTAAATGAGTATTTTAGTTCAGTGTTTACCAGAGAAGACACTAGTTCACTGCCAGTACCAGAGGCTAAGTTCAAGGGGGCAGAATCAGACTATTTAAGACAGTTAATTGTAACCCCAGAAATGGTAGCTAAGAAAATTAGGGCTATGAAGGAAAATAAATCACCTGGAGTGGATGGTATTCCACCCAAACTACTAGTGGAAATTGTAGAACAAATTAGCATACCGCTTGCAACAGTTTTCAACTTGTCATTAGAAGAGGGAGTGGTTCCTTTAGAATGGAAAGAAGCAAACATTATACCGTTATTTAAAAAAGGTTCGAGAAACAAGTCAAATAATTATAGACCAGTTAGTTTAACATCAGTGATTTGTAAATTATTAGAAAGACTAATTAAAGATCACATGGTGGATTTTCTTGTTAAACATAACTTGATAAACCCATCTCAACATGGGTTTCTAAAAGCGAGGTCATGCTTAACAAATATGTTATGTTTTTTGGAAGATATCACTAAGTGGGTAGATGATGGATCACCAGTAGATATCATCTACTTAGATTTTCAAAAAGCTTTCGACAAAGTGCCACATCAGAGATTACTGCTTAAACTAAAGGCCCATGGCATAGGAAATGGTATAATTAACTGTATAGAAAAATGGCTGATTGACAGAAGACAACGGGTAGTTGTTGATGGGGAGGCTTCAAACTGGAAATCAGTTTTGAGTGGGGTTCCACAGGGATCAGTACTGGGACCTATATTATTCTTAATATATATAAACGATTTGGATGATGATATAGCTAGCAAGGTGTTGAAATTTGCAGATGATACAAAAGTGTTTAGAAGGATTGAAAGTGATGGTGATAGACAGCATTTACAAGATGATCTTGACAGGTTGATCAAATGGTCTGAAAAGTGGCAAATGTTGTTCAATTTTGGGAAATGTAAATGCCTCCACACAGGACATGGGAACGAATATGTAGAATATACAATGGGGGGAACTGTACTAAGTACTACTGTAAAAGAAAAAGACTTAGGGCTGACAATTAGTGCTGACATGAAGGTTTCAGAGCAGTGTGGAATTGCAGCTTCAAAGGGAAATCAAATCCTTGGATTGATTAGGCGAAATATAGCATATAAAGAAAAAGAACTAATAATACCGCTGTACAAAACAATAGTTAGGCCTCAT
This sequence comes from Paraescarpia echinospica, assembly GCA_020002185.1. Classification (NCBI taxonomy): domain Eukaryota; kingdom Metazoa; phylum Annelida; class Polychaeta; order Sabellida; family Siboglinidae; genus Paraescarpia; species Paraescarpia echinospica. The sequence continues at coordinate 51,480,280 of CM034538.1, read as the reverse complement.
TTAGAATATTGTATACAAGCGTGGAGGCCATACCGCAAGAAGGACATAGATATGCTAGAAAGAGTACAGAGGAGAGCGACTAAAATGATACCAAAACTGAGGGATCTTAGTTATGAAAAACGCCTAAAAGAATGTGGTTTAACAACACTAGAGACCAGGAGATTGAGAGGAGATCAGATAGAAGTGTTTAAAATATTGAATGGTTATGAAAATATTGATAGAAATATGTTTTTTTCAGTTAAGAAAGATAGAAAGACTAGAGGACATGAAGTTACATTAGTAAAGGAGCAGTGTAGATTAGACGTGAGAAAGTTCTCATTTTTACAAAGGACTGTGAATGAATGGAACAGATTATCTGATGATTGTGTGGGTGCTAGTAGTGTGAATATGTTTAAAAATAAAATCGACACATACCTCAAAAGGGCTGGATATATGTAGATAAAAGGGTTGGACTCTCGATAAGCCAAAGGGCTTCCTTGTCCACCTGCCATCTAGAGTTAATTCTCTGGATGGCAATCTTGTTAAATCTTGTTAAACAACTAGTAGTCTACGATCAGAAAATATAAATTGCAAACTTATAACATCAGCAGATTGCTGATTGTAGAGGTGAACGAATACCTCAGTCAGCCATGTACAGATCGTCACAGTGACCCACTGCAGTTCTGAGTTTTCCAACACTGGCTCAAGTGGTCCATCACCATCTGAGCATTCTAGCCTCATCAGCCCCAGTTGAAAGGGTATTTAGCATAGCCGAGAAAGTATTCTGCCCTGAACAGTGCAGCCTGAAAGACTCAACCTGTGAACAACTCATGTTCATTCGGTGCAATGGCAAATAGATGATAAGATCATACGATGCCACTTAAATGAATGCCAATGAAGTGAATTTAATTGTTGATGAAATAGAGGTTTTTTAGTTTTCCTCATAAAAAAATTGATCAACTGCCATTGCATATTCAGTTGTGCTGGGTTACATAAATTAGATTAATTAATAATTTTAAAATACGTTATTATTTAATATTTATATATTTTTAAATGTACTCATACTTTTACTCGTACTCGTGAGAATGTACTCATACTTTTACTTGTACTCAGCTTTTGGCAATGTACTCGTACTCATTCATCATCAAAGTACACGTACTCGTATTTGTACTCATAAAATGTACTCGGCCCCAGGTCTGAACTGTAGTATTTCTAATATTATGATGTGGTACCTGTACAACAAAAACATCCAGTGCTTTAAAATTCCAATTATTACCTTTCATAGTCCATTATACGTCGTATACAATTTGTATACACACATTTTCATTGCATATGAAAATTGGGATTCCACATTAAATATATTTGCTAATTAGTTATGATTTTGTAATTTTGCAAATTGTGGCAATTAAATGTGTTATTATGAAATAACTTAATATGTGCTATATTGTAAGTGGCATTAAAATGTGAATCACATGTTTTGAACAACATATACATACAAATTAGGAATTCTCATTCAATAGCAGGTATATATATAATTATACATATATATACTGTATATAAATATATATATATACTCGTAGTTGCTGCTGTGTTGAAGTATCTCTTTAATTCTTATGTAAACAAATATACATAATTGTTGCTATTTTTATATTGTTATTACTACTTGCATTTCTGATCACACATGAGATGTGCATTCAGCCATGTGCTCTGCCTTGCCTTCATAAAGGGTAATGCATACTTTTAGTTTATTTTATGATTGGAATTTACCATGCAGGTATATATATATATATATATATACACATACGTATTATATATATATATATAGCTGCATGGTAAATTTAAGTAATCATACCTAGTGTGTCCAATCATAAAAAATAAAAAAATAAACTAAAAGTACATATCACCATTACATGAGATGTACATTCAGCCAAGTGCCGTTCTTCATCTAACATCTGATGGCATGCTGATTGTGCGCCGGATTGGGTGTCCGATCATGTATCCGACCGCGCTTCGTAGCATGTAAGAAAAAAATTGGACTGGCAAAAATGTGATCCAGTGTAAGGCCTTGTATGACGGCGATTAGAGACAGATGAATTCCCTTCGTCTTTGATGAAAAAGATATGACGGCAGCTAGAGACAGATGAATTCGGCCCACAACTCTGATGAAATCGGCTCAAACGATTGTACATAGTAACATACATGACCAACATGTAAGTATAAGAGACAAGTTGGTCCGGGCCGAGTTGTCTGCGGGCCGAGTAGTCCTGACATTGTTTGCAATATGGTTCCTCCATGTTAAATCCCCGAGTGAACCAGCTCGAATTCTAGTTGTTTCCACCACTCAGCAACGTTCTATTAGTTCTACTGACTAGTCTGTATTATTATGGTTACAATGTACGAAGTGGCTAGCGCTCCGGATCCGTAAGCGTAATTTCTCAGTTATTGGTCCGGCACTTTTCCGCAATGTATGCGCAGTAAGCGTGTGCGCATCTACCTTTTTTTCCCTTTTCGATCCGTTAATGGTAACGGCCATGTCTTGTAAGGTTGCTGTTGGGAACGCATTTAGTAGTCATTGTGATTTAGAACTTTTGGCCTATAATATACAACGTTTATTTTACGAATGTTATACCGTTATAATATACGACGATGTTGCTTTACCACTTCTTACCTACTGGTGTTGTAGCCGCTGCAAGGCCTCGTGAGATGTGTCTTAACTTGGAGTGATTTGGGTCAAATTTTAGATTCTTTCAGGAATTTTTGTTGCGTTCACATGGAATCACCCATATAGCGAATTATCTTACGGTGTCCTCTTAGTAGTAGCAGAGCCACTGTTAGTTATATAGTCATCGCCGGAGCTATAGCCAAATCATACTGCATCAGGCAGGCAGTGCCGGAACTGTACTAGCGTACTGTACTGTATAGTAGATGCGTCCGGCAGTCAATCAGTGCCGGACCTATAGTAGATTCGCACGGCGTCTGGCAGTCAATTAGTGCCTGAGCTATAGCAGGTTCGTACGGAGTCCAGCAATCAGTGTCGGAGCTACAATCACTGTCCGGTAGGCGGCACTGTTGCTATTGTTTACCGGTAGTTTCGCATTGCGCATATGAAGTGCCGGAGCTATAGCTACTTTACAGTATGTCCGGGTCCGGACCAACAGCATGGTCTTATGAGATCTCATTCAACCAGTTAGCCTTTTTCAGAATATTATCGCCAAACCGACCTTCATATGCTGGCACTGAGCGTGGTCACTGCCAGGGTGCTTGTCATCCTCAGTGGTTCTTTTACGTCCCAAACTGTGACAGGACCAACATTAACATGATCTCAGAATCAGATACACAGTCCCCGATGTTGAAAGTAAGGTTTTTATACCAAATATCATGCCTGCCTGGTCCGGGTTTCGAACTCAGAGCGCTGGCATACCAGGCGGATGTGCTAACCACTATACTACTCGTGCTCTGTTCCAGTAGCTCTGGCAGTGTTTCCCCTGGTATATGACAAGCGAGACGGGCTGCCTCGCCGTTTTTCAATGCCGCCTCGACCAAAATATGCAAAAATTGTCGCCTCGTAGCTATTTCATGCGGCAATTTTTTTTCGTTCTTTCGCGATATATTCATTTTCAGCGAGTGGCACAAAATGAATGACACCACAAAGACACTTATATTCCTGCAAAATCGGAGATTTGTGGCAACATCGTTTAGTCGTCTTAACGTCGCTCAGGGCTGGTTAACATTTACCGCTTGTCTTGTGTTCACGAGAACTAACGACGGCAAACATATCGCCTGCACCTGACTGTTCTATAAATAAATACTGTTGCCGTGGAATAGCGCAATCTATTCAGTGCCTCTTTAACTTTTAAGTCTAAGACTAAGTAAAGCCTAAAAGGTTGCCAAATATCGCGTACCAGAATCCAAATCCGGAGTAATATGTCGCCAGACCCACACCGTGCCGTGATACAAGCAAGAAACGAAGTTCAAGGTGTGCCTGTGGCCTATGGGCAGTGTGGCTTGTGCCTAGTTGTGGCTGGTGCTGCGCCTGCGGGGGTGGGGTACATGTTGTATGGCGATAATAGGGGATATCACTTTGGCGTAAACCTCTTTTAAATAAATAATTATTTATTGCACCCTAATGATGTATTATTATGTATAGACTACATAATATCACAAACCTCTTGAATTCAACGCTTACCACCACAGCTAGCGATGACACTCCCGAACAAAGATACGACCAACAATCGTATTTAGTTGTATTCGGCGCGCACCACTCCGACGTCGCACGACGGATGCATAACGGACGTGTAGATTTGATAAAACGCGATATGCTGCTTTCGATTAAAGTAGGGAATTTGTTTGTGAATTTCTGAGACACGTAGTTCAACCTAACAAAACATATAATGTTAAAACATAATCATGCTTAACATACGGGAAGGGCCTATCGCACCATAAAATGGCAATCTCTCATAATAGTATTACGGTGACTGTCATATAGGCGTCTCAATTTGGGACGTAAAAGAACCACTGAGGACAACAAGCACCCTGGCAGTGACCACCCTCAGTGCCAGATATAGAAAGGTCGGCTTGGCGATAATGTTCTGAAAAAGGCTGACTAGTTGAATGAGACCTCATAAGATCATAACATCTTCTTCTTCTTCCTCTTCATCTTTGTCCCACTTTTATGTGGGGTCGATGTATGATGACATTCGCCTCCATGTCGTTCGGTCGTACACTTCCTCCCCCGACAGTCCCTTCTCCCTGAGATCTGCCCTCACACTGTCTAGCCACCTCCTCTTCGGCCTTCCTCTCCTCCTCTTCCCTTGCACTTCCATTCCCATCGCTCTCCTTCCTACATAATTCTCCTCTCTTCTCATCACGTGTCCATACCATCTCAACCTACTTTCTTGGACTTTCTTCGAAATTTCCCCCACTTTCGTTGTCCCTCTGATTCTTTCGTTTCTTATCTTGTCAAGCTTTGTGACTCCGCACATCCATCGTAGCATTCGCATTTCTGCGACATTCAACTTCTTTTCCTGTGTCTTCTTTGCCGCCCATGTCTCCGACCCGTACATCAGTGCTGGCCTTACCACTGTCCTGTACACTTTTCCCTTGATCTTCACGTTCATTCTTCTGTCACACAGCACTCCAGATACTCTCTTCCAGTTCTTCCACCTGCTCTGCACTCTGTGAGTGACTTCCGCATCCAATTCTCCATCATCCGCCAATGTCGATCCTAGATATTTGAATGTCTTCACTCTCTTCACTGTCTCGCCCTGTAACCGGATCTCTAGGTCATTGTTTTCGTTGCACCTCAGGTATTCCGTCTTCTTTCTACTAATCTTTAGTCCTCGCTCTTCCATTGCACGTCTCCATTCCTCGAGCTTCCGTTCCACCTCCTCTCTTCTGGTACTGCAGAGCACGATGTCATCTGCAAACAGCATACACCAGGGGGGCTGTTCTTTGATGCTCCGGCCCAACACATCCATAATCAAGTCAAACAGGTAAGGACTCAGTGAGGACCCCTGGTGCAGCCCCAGTCTAACGTTGATCTTGCCTGTCAGTCCTACGCTGCTCTTGACTTGCGTCCTTGCGTCTTCATATGTGTCTTTTACAAGACGTACATACTTTTCAGGCACACCCTGCTCCCGCATACACCTCCAAACCTCCTGTCGTGGCACTCTATCGTATGCCTTCTCTAAATCAATGAAGACCATGTGCAGTTCCTTCTGCATCTCCCGGTGTTTCTCCATCAACTGCCTTGCTGCAAATATGGCGTCCGTTGTTCCTCTGCCCGGCATAAAACCGAACTGCTCCTCACCTATGCTTGTCTCTTCCCTCAGCCTTCTGTCAATTACCCTTTCCCAAACCAAATCATAAGATCATAACATATAACCACAATATATACCGACTAATCAGTTAATAGAACGTTGCCGAGTGCTGGAAACAACTAGAACTAGGGGTATACGAATATATAAGATAATTCTTCAGTATACCCCTTTTTAACAATAAACTGTCTCTGTTACGAAAATCTGTATTATATGTGTTGGAAAATAAACATATTGATTGATTGATCTTTTTTATATATGTTTTAGAGGAAAGTCCTAAAATGGCAAAGATAAATTTAGCTAAAAAAGGACAACTATCTCGGAGCAAATATACGAAAATATATATTTTCATTTGCATACACCATTCTTGCATAGGGGCATCCTCGCAAGCCAGGGCTGTTTGCCATGCAAACTGCTGGCTGGGACTGACGTAATCAGCAGCAGCGACCCCTGGCGCGCGAGGATGCATAGGGGCAAAATGCTTGCATAGGGACAACATCTCACAAGGTATCATGATAGGAAGAACATTTTGGGAGTAAATTCATATCAAAAATTGCAAATGATTGTATATGTACAATCTGTAATACCACAGACTCTTGTGGAAAATCCTATATAAGAGCCTTTTTGTATGATAACAAAGGATACTTTTTAAAAGGCAAATATTTAAATGGCCAAATTCCTCATAAAATGGTTAGCTCAAGAATTACATTCCGTTGGCAAAAGTACAAATTATGCAATCAAGGGACAGACTATTCGTTGGGAGCAAAGTCCCCCAAAAGGCACGTACACGTTTACAAAGGAAACATTATAATTTCATTTTATTTGTAAAAAAAACCACATTAATTTACTTGAGGCTACGTCACAAAACAACACATTTGCTAAAACCAATGTCTTCATTGAAGGGAAAGTTATAATTACTGGAACTTTAAATTGCACTTTAATTATGACAAAATCCTCGAAGACAAAAAGAAAATGGGAAATGCATGCTCCTATAGTTGAGTCCATGCATCGAATGAATTGACAACATAAATTACTTCCTCAACTTAACAACATTTTCACATGAACAAACAAATTCTCACTCAGTGTAACGAGTACCACTGCATCACTAAGCAAGTACACTTTTTCACAAAATGGCAAGCTTAAATAGGCTGTTCCATTGTCAAAAGGGCAAAGGATGTTATAACAGAACAAGGACACAAACAGGGCACTTTCACGGTAAAACATGGCTTTTTTCACACACTGTGCGCTGATAAGTTCCTTTCAGTTATAAAAAAGAACAACATATTTAAAGATTTGTCCCTGTATTTTTAAAGTGTTATCATTACCATCATCATCGTCATCATCATTATTATTATCATCATCATCATTTTGCAGCCGTAGTGTCCCATCGTTGGGCAAAGGCTTCACCGTGTCGTTTCCAGATGTGCCTGTCTTGCGCTATCCCCTGTCTGATTGTGCCTTTCTAATATCGTTTCCCTTCGTAAAGTCTCCATGTAGTGATAAGCGATGTCCATCGGTTATCTCGTAGTCTACTGATGTGTCCTACCTAGGTCCAATTCTGCCTTCTGATTTGTTCTATCACGTCTATGACAATTCGTCAGTATCTTTGTGATTAATTTGTAGATGTTTGATAACAGACGTATCGGTCTGTAGTTCTTTAAGTCTTTCTTATTTCCCTTCTAGAAGAATATCACCATCTTTGCGTTCTTCCATGCGGTGGGTATTCGTCTATCTGATAAGCATTTAGTATACAGCTTAGCCAGTGTCTGGTGTCCTCTCCTGCTTTTAATGTTTCAATGTTTACATGGTCGTTGCCTGATGTCTTCCAATTCTTCATATCTCTTAGCGCTGCTTCCACCTCCCAATGGTGTTATCTCTGGTACCTCTTTCGGGTCGGTGTGAATTATGGTACTCTGTCCACTGTCATATGGCTCGGTGTAGAAAGAATTCCACTATTCGTTCCATGATCATACATGTATCTCGGTCTTGTATTTCTCTACCCTGTTTGTTTATAAGTATAATAAGTCTGTCTCGGCTTAGTGCCTGTGTTTGATCATCTACTGGCTTTCGGCAGGCTCTTTGATGCCATAATCATTTCTCGTATGATCTCTTGTTTGTACTTTCTGATGTCCTCCATCGCTTTCTTTTTGATAGTCTTGCATATTTCTGTATACTCTATTTGTTTTCTACGGTCGCCGTGATCCATCATTTCTCGTCGTTTCTTCATCATTGCTCGTGTCGGTGTCGATATTTCAATGTTTACATGCCTGTTGATTGCTTTGGCTACACTTGTCGCACTTAGTTCGATCATCTCAGTGATGTCGATGTCGTCTAGTTCTTGTTGTGTCTCGAATCGATTTCGCAGTTCGAGTTGGAATTCAATCTTTTTTGTTCCTGTTTGTGTGGTATCTACACTTGGTGGTCTCTTGTTTATCAACTTCTTCCTTTCAGCCTTGACGTCCAGTTTGATGTTGCTCATTACCATTCTGTGGTCACTTCCGATGTTGACTTGGTTGATGACAGTTACGTCAGTGACCATGTCTGGCCTGTTTGTCAGGATGTAGTCAATTTCGTTCTCCATTTGGGCTTTTCCCCATCCATCTCCTCCCTGTTTTCTTCTGAAACATGGTATTTATGATTTTGTACTTTCTTGATGTTGCCCATTCTACCAAGGTGTCGCCTCTTTCGTTTCTGACACCTAGACCAATTTTCCCTGATGCCGTTTCCGAAATGTTTGTTCGTTTCCCTACTTGCGCATTAAAGTCTCCCATCACTATCGTGTAGTGGGTTGGCTTTTCTAAGGTCTCATCCACTTCGTTGTAGAAGTTGTTTGTGTCTTATTCTGAGTACGATGTTGTTGGGACATATACTTGTATTATCTTCAGTTTGTAGCGCTTTGTTATGCATAGAACACTACTTTGGGGCTGATGCTGTTAACCCTCTCTATCTCCATTTTTTGTTTATGAGAAAGCCTACTCCAGTTTGGCCGTTGTTCGCTGTGAAATGGTATAGCAGGTGGCCGCTTAGTAAGGTAGTGAAGCATTCCTCACTTCTTTTGACTTCTCCCATGCCGATCGCATCCTATATATATATATACTAACCTGGTTTCCTTAAGTTCTTCTCCCTCCAGTTGTTGTATATGTTCATCTCTTAGTAGTGTTCTTACGTTATATGTTGCAATGTTCAGTCTACTTACCTTCTTTCGGCGGCTCTTCTTGACCCTGGCCGGTGCGGGTTGGATGGGGAGCGACGTACGTAGGGTAAACAAAATTGCCCAAGTTTCGACACAGCGGCCGAGCACGGCTCTCTAAACACTCGGCCACTGCGTCCTCACTTCAGTATATCAGTACTGCCTGTTATATGGGATGTCATATTCAGTTAACCGATGTACCCTTTGTGTTTTCATACATATGTCAATTGTCTGCCGGAGCGATAGGTGGATTTTAATAATTCATCTTGTCACTGAGACATGTCAATGTTGCTATGGTCGCAGCAAGAGTCCAACACATTCAAGCCTACGTGTTTCGCTTCGGTTGTCCCTGTCTGACCCCGTTAGTGTACCCGGCACCTCTACACGTCGGGCAGACCTTTATGTAATACTCTCCAGTCACTTCGGTTGTCCCTGTCTGACTCTCGCCGATCTCTGCTATCATCGACCCACTGAGCAAACCGCATGATGGCGATCGACGTGGAAGACGTAGACTCGGCGAACCGACGAGCTGCAGGAAGCGTTGGGGGAACACGACGATTTCCGGTCTGGGGCGTCGTGCTCCTGACGACGGCGGCCGTTTTTTTCCACACACCTAATAACTTAGTTCAAGGAGCTGGCGTCGACAAGCGTGAGTTGCCTGAACTGATATGTTTGATGTTTCACTTCAGTGGTAATGTCTTGGTGGAATTAGAATATTGGTTAGTAATGAAGCGGTAATATAGAATAGCCTTTTGCCATGACACTGACGCAATTCCTATCTCGAACACGCGCGCGCCCTCGAACATACACACACACACACACACCACGCCCGCGTGAACACACAGATACACACACACACACGCACGCACACACACCAACACACACGCACGCACACACACACCAACACACACGCCACATACGCACACACACACATACACACACACATACACACACACACACACACACACACACACACACACACACACACACACACACACACACACACACACACACACACACACACACACACACACACACACACACACCATTTTCTGTTCATGCTTTATTGTTTTACTGCCGATTAATGGAAAACGTGTACCGCCAGTCGTCCAATAGGGAATCGCAATCCAACTGACCCCGTGGCGCAATCCGGATAGGGATGCGTATCGAGATCGGGGCGCTTGCATGCAGACACTCTCTAGTGGCAGCACTTAACTCGTACATTCAAAATGAAAACAAGGCTCGGTGTTTGTGTATGTGGGTTTAGTACCAGTGACTGCATAGCACACGTATGTGTGCTTAGTAGTAAGGCTATATGAATTCCGCCCAGTTTGTATTGTAGTGATATGTTTTACCAGCGGTCGACTGTGTTGATGTCCAAACACGGCGGGGAAATAGCTAGCGGTGTTTATACCGCCAGCCGCGGGAAGTGTACTGTGACCTCACGACGGGGAGCGAAGGGTAGCTGGTAAGTATACGCACACATGCACCTACGCATGAACGCACACGCGCGCACGCACGCACACACACACAATCCACGCACACAAACACATACCCACACCCACACATCCACGCCACACACACACGCACGCACATACACACAAATACATACGCACACACACACGTGCATTTGCTCACCGACATGCATTCGCTCTCTCTCTCTCTCTCTCTCTCTCTCTCTCTCTCTCTCTCTCTCTCTCTCTCTCTCTCTCTCTCTCTCTCACACACACACACACACATATACACACACGCGCGCGCACACACATGTATACACGCAAACATTCATACACATACGCACATGCACACACAGCCAGGCTCGCACGCACGCACACACATGCACACACACATATACATACGCTCACACACGTGCATTTGCTCACCGACATGCATTCGCTCTCACAAACACACACACACACACGCATGCGCGCGCACACACATGTATACACGCACACATTCATACACATACGCACATGCACACACAGCCAGGCTCGCACGCACGCACGCACACACACACACACACACACACACACACACCACAGTGCACGCGCATTTGTCGATATCAAGTTTAGTGTTGACACTCTGTGCTAAGTTATCTATTAGTGACGCCAGAGACACCATAGACCGTCATAAAAACTCTCAATCGATGACCAACGCCACTCTTCTATTGTCTATGTCCTGTGTAATGTGAAATAAACACTCCACGACATTCTGAACTCCGGCTCTGACACCCGTTCCACGCTCTCGATAATGCATCTCTTTCATGAAAATATCATGTTTAGTCACTGCTACCATCCGTCCGTTGCACATCGTCCACATTCTTCTATCACACATCTCTAACACCTCTGTCGCGACGTCTTACCATTTATTCATCATACCATCGCACCTCTAGCTTCCATGACATGTTTTTGCCATCCGTCCATGCAACACGTTTCCATTGCATTCTATTTCCATTGATGAAATGTTTCTACAACAACGCCAATCCGTCTCTAACAAACCGTCCACCTAACATCTACATAGGCTTGTTTCGTTTACGTTATGTTACACTTCACCTATTTAACATCTACACAGGCTTGTTTCGTTTACGTTATGTTACACTTCACCTAATATCTACACAGGCTTGTTTCGTTTACGTTATGTTACACTTCACCTAGTTCTAGTTGTTTCCAGCACTCGGCTACGTTCTATTAACTGACTAGTCTGTATTATTGTGGTTACAATGTTATGATCTTATGAGGTCTCATTCAATTAGTCAGCCTTTTTCAGAACGTTATCGCCAAGCCGACCTTTCTATGCTGGCACTGAGGGTGGTCACTGCCAGGGTGCTTGTCGTCCTCAGTGGTTCTTTTACGTCCCAAATTGAGACGGGACCGACATTAACGTGATCTCCGAGTCACGAGGGATACACAGTCCCCAATGTTGAGAGCCAGGTTTTTACACCAAATATACCATACCTGCCCGGTCCGGATATTGAACTCGGGTCGCCGGCAAGTCAGGCGGATGTGCTAACCACTACACTATCGCGCGCCCCCTAACATCTACACAGGCTTGTTTCGTTTACATTATGTTACACTTCACCTTTCGTTGACTTCTACTTCTACGCTGGCTATTAATTTCGTTTATTTATTTATATACAACGTAATACACATATAGGAATATAAAATAAGTGCTTAAGCTATTTTAATGGACGTATAAGATGCTGAAAACCTATATTCTATTGAAAAACAACACATTTCAATAAATGCACAATATAGTATTTGTGTGAAATGTGTATGTAAAATATATATCACCATTAATTTTAAGTAGACGCACACCTAATAAATGACGACAAATGCTTATGAAGGCCTAAATGCTTATTTGCATCATGTTTACACTATGACATGGCATCAACTGTCAAACTCGAGGATGTAGGTCGCAAATTACGCAACACAACTGGTTGTGCTATTACTGGAGAATGGTTCAGTTGTTAGAAAGGAATATGCTAGTAGTATGTGTCAGTTTCAATACCAAAACATTATGATGGTGGTGGTGGTGGTATTTTCGGGTGTATCGCCTACGAGTACGTCATGAGACAATTAATACGTAATAATACGATTCCAATTGAACGTTTACGTAATGAGACTATGCGTAATGATTCGTGTTGAACGTTTATTCATAATTAAAGGGGATGTGCCATCGAGAAGAAACGAACAAACGCAATCGATTGTGTGCACATATTTTTTATTGTTGCAATACAGCGTACTAGTCTAACCCCGACAAATTTCACTACACCAATAATAAAAAAAACCATGGGGTAATCAATGACATCCTGCACCTTTTAAAAGAAATATAAACGTGGAAGCACGTTCACTCGTCTTATTGGGATGCTTGTCGGACGTCGTGCAATTACAACGTCAATTGTTCTTGTGGTGTCTTTAACCTCGGCTGTACACTCTTCTCCAGTAACCACTCTAGCCTGTAATTCCTTCATAACCCGTTTCCAGCCAGCTCGGTGTCGCCTGCAACAGATGATAGGGAAACATCTTAATAAAAGTCTAAACATATCGCACTTGTTCTTGATACATTTACAGCCATGTACAAGTTACCAGACACTTGTAACATATATTATAATACATACTATGGTCATCTCTTAATAAGACTAGCCTTTACAAACAAGCAATACACCTATATATTCACACCAATATACGAGGAAACACGATTTTTACCCACATGTAAACATATTGTAATAGTATAGATATTATTATAGTATATATACTATTACACATAACCATTTATAACAAAATACAATATACCTAAACAATAACAAATACATTCTTCGTAAAATAACATCCTGTTTTGCGACAAAATCTACGATCTTATTTATAGGTATAAAAATACAGGAATAACAAACTTACAATTACATGTATGCATCTATAACAAAAGACAATGTAACATACTGACATATTGTTTAGCGAAGTAGACAATCAAAGTGTCCGACAACTTCAGTACAGTGTCCATTGTCTCCATCAATTGTATTCTTTCATACATCGCCAGATGTCTGTCCTTTCCCTTCCACATGCATTATATATAAAAAAGAAGAAGCAAGGTGTAGCGTATTTCGTCTAAATACACTATATATTTACAAAACACGACATAACCATAAGATGGCGGAACAAGAACTACTTTTTATAGTATCCAATTATGGATCATTACGCCGATACAAAACAATAGTAATTACGCATCAACACGTAGTTCTAAATACACATTTCCTCCCCAATTAGTTTAGTAATCCCTATTGGAGATATGATACTGTTATATTTCACATTTTGAAGCAAACATAGCAAAGTTCTAACAGCAAGGAAAAATAACTTTGTCCGTTCTAGAAAAAATAACAGTAGTCATGATCTAGTACAATTACTGTCCTAGTTCTGTGTTAGTCAGCGTCATTACTGTGAATGTTAGTAACAAGTAATGTTCCACTTGGTATCTGTTCACTCTCATTGAGTCCGAGTACAATTAAAAGGTAATGGATATTAAATTAAAGCAAGTCTTCGAATTATCTAAATTAACAAGAAGTCTCAAAACTTCAACAGTTACGTGTACTCCGAGTCACAACTTATAAATCCAGCTTCTGCGGTGCCTTGCGCATTCGCGAAGGATAACGTTTTTCTCTCACGGGAGAAGACATTGAAGTGGATGGTTTCACACGTGTTTCGCTGGGTTGTGGTGTTGAGTCACATTTCTTCTCTTCTTCAGTGAGAACGGATGGCGAAGGATCACCACTGGGAAACACAACCACGGCTTCCGGCACTGGAATCGGAGACTTGATTGTAGACTCGGCATCACTAATTTGTTCAATGTGTCGTCGCGTGTAGTAAGGAGCGATTTCCTTGTCACCTGTGTAGGCCCAACCGTCCTTGGTTAGAATATATACTTTCGCCAGAACTTGGTCATTTTGGGTTTCAAGTCTCACTTGAGCACTAGACACTGGAACTGCGTCCACCTGAGATATGTGGAAGGCTTCCACAGGATCAATGACCTCTTCATCCTGGTCGTAGTTTTCCTTTATAGGAAGACGTGATAACGCATCAGCGTTCGCATGACTGGAAGTATTCCGAAACTTTATTTCATAGTCCATTCCAGACAAGAACAATGCGTAGCGCTGAAGTCTTGCAGATGTCATCGTCGGTACTCCCTTGCTTGGACTGAGAATTGATAGCAAAGGCTGATGATCCGTCACTAATGTGAAGCGGCGACCATATAGATATGAGTGGAATTTCTTCACTCCCCAAATCAACGCAAGTGCTTCCTTGTCAATTTGGGCATAGCTACGTTCTGGCGATGTCAGTGAACGTGATACGAATCCGACTGGTCTGTCAGTTCCATCTGCCATTGTGTGAGACAAGACTGCGCCAATTCCGTAAGCTGATGCGTCACATTCCAACTTTATTGGCAACTGCGGGTCGTAGTGTGTCAACACTTGATCGGAGCTTATCATGTGCTTTGTTTCCGAAAACGCCTTCTCGCACTGTACAGTCCATCGCCATTTCCTACCTTTCTCCAACATCTGGTTTAGTGGCCATACTACTGTGGACAGATTTGGCAGAAACCGGTGATAGTAGTTAAGCAGGCCTAGCTGAGCTACATTCTCCGGTCTGGGCGCATTGACTACAGCGTCGATCTTCTCAGGCATTTTATGGAGTCCTTCTTTGTCGATTCTGTGTCCGCAGTATGTGATTTCGTCCTTGAAGAATTCACATTTCGTTATTTCAGCCCTGAGATTGTAATCGCGTAGACGCTCGAGGACTCGGCGCACATTCGCTAGGTGCTCCTGGTCAGTCTTCCCAGTAATGATGATGTCATCCAGAATAACTTGTGTTCCTGGAATGTCCTGTAGTAACTGGTCAATTGTTCTTTGCCAGATTGCAGGTGCAGATGCGACGCCAAATAACAGTCGGTTGTACTGAAACAGTCCTTTGTGCGTGTTGATAGTCAGATACTTCTTTGACTCCTCCTCCATTTCGAGTTGCAGGTAAGCTTGACGGAGATCAATCTTTGTGAATTTCTCACCTGCACTGAGATTTGCGAAGACATCATCAATCCGGGGTAACGGATAATGATCCACTTTCAGTTCCGGATTTATGGTGACCTTGAAATCACCGCATATTCTTACCGATCCGTTTGACTTAGGTACAGGCACGATTGGAGTTGCTCATTCACTCCAATCAACTTTTGTGATGATTCCTTCTTTCTCAAGTTCTGCTTCAACTTTCGGGCGTAGTGAATAGGATACTTGTCTGGCCTTGTGGAATTTTGGAGTTGCCCCCTCCTTGAGATGGAGTTTCGCCTTGGGTCCTTGGATGGCTCCAAGTCCGGCTTGAAAGACTTCCTTAAACTCCAATTTAAGTGCATCCAGTTGTTCCTGCATACTCCCTGTATGCTTCGTTGCAGTGATGTGTTTGATGGACTTCCAGTCTAGCTTAATCCTGTTAAGCCACTGGCGCCCAAACAATGCTGGTCCTCCCTTTCTGACCACATATAATGGCAAGTTTTGTTGCTGTCCATTGTACTCTACATCGACATATACCATGCCGAGTGGAGCAATTTCTTCGTCAGAATAGGTCTTTAAGACCACCAAAGTGTGTTGTGTCTTTACTTCGGGAAAGTACTCATCAAACTGTTGCTTGTTTATCACCGACACTGCCGAGCCTGTATCGAGTTCCATTTGTAATGGTTTACCATTTATTGTAGGATTTACCCAAATAATCCTGGTATCAGGCGATCGGTCCATGGTATGTATTTCCAGAGCAGCTACATTCTCAGCATCACTGTCATATACATCTTAAATCACGTGTAAATGTTGGGAACCTGTGTGTTTACCACCAGTACTACCACGCGATGCATCTTTACCCTGGCAACGTTGGTTTCCATGTGTATTGGCACGGCACGCTGGCTTGATATGCCCTTTCTTTTTGCATTTATGACACTGTGCCTCTTTGAATTTGCAATCTTCCGGGGTGTGGCCCGACCGTGCACATCTATAACATGGTTTGCTATATTGTCCTCTTTTTGGCTTGACATGGACTTTGTGTACAGCCGTGCCATTTCTGTACTGCCCCAGTTCAGCAGCATCCCTTGTAGCTGTTTCCATGGCCACTGAAATCTCCACCGCACGCTCAAACGTCAGTGTTATTTCTGACAACAATCTCTTTTGTATATGTTCGTTTATCAGGCCACACACAAATCGGTCTCGCAGGGAATCTCCCAAATTTTCTCCAAATTCACAATGTTCTGACAGTTTTCTAATTTGTGCAACATATTGCGCAACACTTTCTCCCTCTTGTTGGTCCTTCTTGTAGAAACGAAACCTTTCTGCAATCACGAGAGGCTTAGGTGACAGATGTTGACTAAGTATCGCCGTTAACTGAGCGAATGTTTTCGTGGCAGGTTTATCCGGCGCACACAAATCTCTCAGCAGACTGTACGTCTTACCTCCTATAAGACTCAGCAAAGCCGGCACTTGTTTCACATCTGGAACGTCATTCGCCAGAAAATATTGTTCTAACCGTTCATAGTAAGCTGGCCACGATTCTACCGAGCTGTCGAAAGTTTCAATTTTGCCAATGGGGGCGGCCATTGCAGCGAATACGGTAACACGTTTTTATCGGAGTTCCGAGCGCTTCAAAGTTCGACACAAGTCAACGCACACTTGTACCAGCGTGACAGTTCATCACTTTTCTTCTACCGACCTGTGCAAGTGGATTGACGAGTTCTTTGAGTCATCCTCGTCGCCAGTGTAGCGTATTTCGTCTAAATACAATATTTATTTACAAAACACGACATAACCATAAGATGGCGGAACAGGAACTACTTTTTATAGTATCCAATTATGGATCATTACGCCGATACAAAACAATAGTAATTACGCATCAACACGTAGTTCTAAATACACAACACAAGGTATATATCCAGAACAACTGCTGTCTGATAAGTCAATCAACTCGTGTTGTCGACGGCCCTTTATAAACACTGGATAGTCATTAATCAGCGAAACCATAGTACATACTTCTGTGACAGCTGTTTTTGAATTCGTCGACAACACGAGATGTAAAGCGTCAAACGCTTGGAGTAGTCCTGAGGACTGTATACTGTGCTATATAAGAACTTACCTTTTTAAACGATCAATACGAATCGTATTATTACGTATTGATTGTCTCATGACGTACTCGTAGGGATACACCCGAAAATACCACAACCACCACACATAACTGACACATACACCTCTTATGCAGATAGGACGCAATGGATAGGAAGGAGCTGTGCAACAATACGACACCCATGTTCCGCAGTGAACAATGAGGACAAATTCAGTTGTTAGATATGAATAGTATTTTATTATCATGTTAGTACAATTATTATGTTATGAATGTAGGTATTCTTACGTCGTCAGGACGGCACCGTCGACTTCAACCAGAACTGGTCCAGTTACAAGGACGGGTTTGGTGACGTCAACGGCGAGTTCTGGCTGGGCAATGAGCTGATCCGCGAACTCACAAAAACCAGGAACGTTTCTCTCCGAGTAGACATGGAATCGTTCGAAGGAGAGACCATATTTGCCGAGTATGAAGAATTTTCTGTGGGAGACGAACCGAATGCATACACACTACGTGTCGCTGGGTTTCTCCCTGGCAGTACAGCGGGTATGTGAGTGTTAATACTTTTAGACTCCACATGTGTAACATAATACCTCTATTTTGTAAAAACAAAACAAAACCCATATTTCAAAGTTTCTTGGTATTTTAGGGCAAAGCTAATGTGTTTACAACGTAAGCCTAAGATGCGCGCGCGGTGACCCTCGCTAAGCTCTACTCAGTGACGTCATGTAACGAAGTAAAACTACTTCATTACTCTACTTGAGTAGTTTTTGTAGTAATTGACAAATCGGAAAATACAGTTTCCTCTAACTACATTTGTTGTAACGACGTAGTTTTGTCTAATGTAATGCTACTTTTTACTTCATTACTTTAACTTACTTCGCGATATATTTTCGTTACAATTTCGTGTTTGCATACAAGCCTTTTCTTCTGGAAGCAAGCGCAACATGATATCACTTCCAGTCGTTATAGTAATTATGGCGGACGCGAAATTTATTGTTAGAGAAATGCGAGATTATATGTTAATAGCGAATTAGAATGCGCCGAGAAACACCCATGGTCATATATATCGCGATATTTCGTTTCCTATCAAGAAAGTGTAACTCCATCAAGATGGTTGTTTACTCTTTCTTTCCGTTCTACTTTTACTTCTACATTTACTTCAAGCACTTTTGGAAAGTTGTTTTACTCAAGGTTATTTTTTAGAAGGTAGTTTTACTTTTACTCTAATAGTTCTGAGGTGAAGGACTTCTCTTCAAAATTCAGTCAAGACTTACTTTACACCATAACGTCCGTAGGAAATAATACAGCGGGAAACGATCTTTTTATACGTTTGCGTGTACACCAGAACGGGTTCTTCTATCTACCGGTTTATGTTGCCTTTTGATATCATGTTTAATTTCACATTGTTTGTGTGTGTGCGTGCGTGCGTGCGTGCGTGCGTGAGTGCGGGTGGGCGGGCGTGCGGGCGTGCGAGCGTACGTGCGGGCGTCTGTGTTTTAAGGGTAGGACACACTGGCACTTTTCGCCCGACCGGACCAAACCAGACCAGACCAAACTCACCCCGACTACAGTGTTTACACGACACCGACTCTGTCATACACGAAGCCGGCGTGACGTCATAATCACGTGAACTTGAAGACTTTCGACTACACCAGGTTGACACCGACTAGCCCCGATTACAATCATCGTAGTAAAATGTTCACGTGATTGTGAAGTTACGCTGGTTTCAAATATGGCTCAATCGGTCTCAGTCGGTGCAGTGTATACTTTGCAGTCGGGGTGAGTCTAGTCTGGTCTGAAACGAAACGTGCCAGTGTGTCCCGGCCTTTACTGGTAGTAAATGGACTTCGTCACGACTCGGCAGAAAATTTGCTTTCTATATATATTCGCAAGAATTTAGCTTAAAACAAATTTGCAAAATTAGCTAATACGTTCTATTGACAACATTTAATTGAATAACTGATACTGTCACATATCGATTCTGTCACGGTCCGGAGGGTCTTCCACGAATTCATGGCTCAAGTCTAGGGGAAGTTCCTATATTATGTAGTACGCAATGCAGATGGAAGCTGCCCTAGTATAAAACACAACGGCGGACATCAGTGGATATAAATAATTTAATTAGCTGAATAATATTTACATGACCACCCACAATAACAAAGGTATAGAAAATAAAGGACACTTGGTACATACAACAGGTGATAGGTAACGAACCGCACAGGCTAGGATCGTACCAGTTATCAGGCTAGGATCGTACCAGTTATCAGGCTAGGATCGTCCCAGTTATCAGGCTAGGATTGTCCCAGTTATCCGAATAGAAGGCTAACGTTAGGGGGTAATTAGTCCCATTGCGTGGAACCGTCTTTCCCCACCCGTGTCGACAGAACCTATCAAACCAGCATGATGTTGATTCTATTTCCATGACACTATTCACATGGATAAGCAGTTGCAGCATGTCATGTTTGGACCTTCTGGTGATAGCTGGAGTGCCTGACATGGGAGACACTTCCCATATGGACAGTGGAAATTTGTAAACTACAACTCTTGCTTGTTAGTGTCATAGGGAAGGAAGTCTTTGTAATTTCTTAGCACATTGTTGCCCCTGCTACGGCGCTACCTCCCTTCGAGTCCCTTACCTTGCTTCTCTGTTGTCGATTATTCATGCTGCTGATGAGATACGTATCCCAGGCGATATCAGTTATTTTGGACTTAACCAACTACATCACAGTGTGAGGAACAAAAACAGTGTGAGCGTATTGATCAAACGAGGTGATGTTAGTTGTGGAAAAGAGACGAACCACAACGGTACACCCAAAGGCGTGTGTAGCAAAGGGCATTGGAGGTTCGTTTTGGCCTTTTCGGATCATCCCTCTTTTGACCAGGATGACTCGTTGATTGGACTTATTTCCTTGGCATTGTTTTCCACAGTCATACAATGAGACAGGGTATGGATGAGTTTCATATCTGAAAAATGCACTCATGAATGTTGAACTCACTTTGCTGCAAGATGATGTATAGCCGAGAGAAGAGAGACGCATCATTCTTCATCATTGACATCCTTCCAACCTGCCTGGTCTTTGACTGTGGTGTGAGACATTTGACGAGGGTCGGTGAGGTCTTCTTTGTTGGGACATGGTTTCTCTGTCTGAGGTCAACGATAAAGTATTTGTCGTAGTTGTGCTGACGTTTGCCCACTGCTTCGACCATACGGACAGTGTTTATCACAGAGAGGCATTCTTCGTGATGCTGGCTTTTCTCAACTCAATGAATGCATGCTATTTCAAAGTCTGAGAATACGGGCTCATGGAACCACCCAAAATGTGATCCAACGGTGAAATGGTATTGTTTAAGGAAGCAGGAACAATATGTTTTACTTTTATCCGGTATGTCACATACCCATGGCAGCATTTAATATATATATATATATATAGACATTTAATAAAACGGCATATCTCAATCTCAGTTCAATAGGGTTAACATATCACTAATAAATCTGATGATTCAATTCAAAAAGTGAAATATCATTGTCCTAGGAAACAACCAAACAATGTGGTGCTTTTATCCGGTCTGACTCATACATCCCATGAAAAATTGTAAGTAAAACGGCATGTGACAGTTCAGTGGAGGTTGAAAACAAATGGGCCCACCCAAAACAATTGCTGACAACGATCAAAAAATAAAATCGTATTGTCGAAGTAAGCAGAAAAATACGTGGTGCTTTTATTAGGTGTGTCCTGGTCAAGTGCTCAGCTACCTGACTATATGAACAACGGAACACATGTTTTGATCTTCCGAGTGTTCTCACTGTCGAATTGAACCACTCTTGGTTAACCAACGACCCATTCATTCCAGGCGACTCTCTTGCACAGCGGCGTGAAGTTTGCAACACCAGACAGGGATTCCCCAGACTACAATTGTGCTAAAGGGTATGGAGGTTCATGGTGGTATAACAAGTGTTTCAAATCAAAGTTGACCGGCAACTATCTGAGGCCCGGTCATTTTGAGTTTAGAAAAGGAATTCACTGCCAAGCCTTGCGCGAAGGGATTACCATTTCACTGAAACGGGCGGAGATGAAACTGCAGATGACATGCACAGACAGGACCCGTCAACTATTTGCATTTAACATATTTTATGTTTTTGTTTTGATATATGTATGTATGTTTTACTGATATTAAACTTTTACAATATGAATCACAATCCACCTGTTATTATCCTCCTACATATTAAGGTAATTAATGGTTTGTAAGAATTAAGCCCTTCTGGTACTGACATAAGCTTAGTTGCTCATGTTTGTATTCTTGTCTATTTTCTTTCTTCTGATTGGTGTGTGCGTGCGTGTGTATGTTGTGTGTGTGTGTGTGTGATGTAATCGCATATGTTTATACAATACATAATATAATACTGTATAATAATTAAACATGTCAGCCTACTCAACGCATTCACGTCTTAGTTCCGTCTATTACCAGTTCTGGAATCAGGCGCTAAAAACCTGCTCAACTTTTAAAACCGGTTTCTGTGACATAGATGATGCGACCACTGATGCCGTCACGACCACTGAGCTCGCCGTGACATTTGGTTCTCCGATCGTTCCCGTTGTTTTAATATAATATTACGTTTTTGAACTGAATTTGCATTGTTCCGACGTTTAACTCAAACGTTTGAGAGAAAACTCTATTTGAATTTTGGTTTCGGTGTTTTTTGCTGTTGGAATGTGTATTTACGTACCAGAACGATTTAACAATATAATAATATATTTAATTTGTTATAGCGCCAGATCCACAATTGTTCGTGGCGCTTTACAATACATCATGCGTCATGATCATTAAACTAAAATATTAGTACAAAAACAGTCAATTAAACTTAAAATTGTGCCATACAATAGTAATAAAAATATTAATAAATAAATAAAGTAAAAGGCAACAAAATATTTGGAATATGGTAGTAAGCCGTTAACGTAAAATAAACACAGTACAATATAATAAAATTAATAAATTACAATGCATAAATTAATCACTAAAATATAGCAGTATAAAATCAAATAAATAACGTTGGACTCTCGATAAGCCAAGTGCTTCAATTTATTTTTGCTGTCTTGTGTCTTGTTGTAGGTAGTAATTTAGTTAATTCTTGTTAAATTTGAATGCCGTTGTTAGATGCATGACTTGTGTTTACTCCGCAGTGTCCGCACAGCTGAAAGTCACACCAATCGTTGACTTCGAAGCCGCCGTCTCTCTCAGCGACTTAGACAACGAGACGTGCATGAGGCTCGGGGCTGGGTACATGTTCTCGCCGGAGACGAGGAAGTGGACTCAGCCCATCGTCGACAGGTGCTGGCTGCCGGGTGTCACCATTGAGACGCGCGGGCACGGCAACGGAACACACTCGTTTACTGTCACCGTCGTGGGCCGGCGCATCAGCTGCGACGCGCACAGTCTAGAGGTGATTATGAAGCACACGGACGACCAAGACTGTGGCCTGAGAGGCAGTTTTCACCGTTGTCGACTCACATCAGCTACTGTGTCCAATGACCAACTGAACACGTGCGTGGCTTCGTGCCAGTGTCGGGTGCCGAAGTGCAGCTTACCGACCGTGCGCTTCGTGACATTTCGGGAGGACTCTGAGGTGTGCGATATATCAGTCGAGTAAACGGGAAATGGTTACGTTTTCGAGTGGCCGTTGAACTGAGCCGGTGACATATGTTGTAACCTTCGAACTGATTCAATTAGTCTTTCCAGAGAACTCCAGATGGTGTTTGATTGAACATGTCTCCCAGGGAGTTAAAGCGCACCGAGAGCACATCAGAATTTACTTTACGCGATTGTTAAGACGGTAATTGGTTATATACCTACTACTGTAATATGTTGGCGTAACTATCCATCTGTTGACAACTTGAATACTGCTTATCGATTTTGAGATTGACCAACACTTTTGTTTTGATGCGTCTCAGCCTGATTTCCAAGGAATTAGGCGCAGTAGAAGTTACCTCATTATTAGTATTATTACTAGCAAAAATGACGGGATGCCTTGGTAAAAGAGAGTCGTGAAAGTAATGTTTACAAAATGTTAGGAAACACACAGCATCGTTACATAAACACCATTACGCGTTCGCAGACACTCGTTGTTTGTTCAAAATGACGAAGGTCGGAGAGAATGTGAAATTCTCGTCAATCGATAGGCCATCAAAATATCACGAACTCTTGGTATACTAAATAAGTTAAAACACTTGTTACCTACATGTGCTCTAAAGATAATGTACCATTCCTTAATTGAGCCACATTTCAAGTAGTATTTTAGTGTAGTCGATGACATTTTCACGCAAAAATGTCTGATATTTTATCAAAAATTTGTGAATAGTATCGCTCCTTCTTACTATAAATCTTTATTTTCACTAAATACCACACACCATGGCCATCACAATAGGCAAAGTCATTACATCTCTACTCCGTAGAGCTGTACCTCCCGAGCCAGAAAGTGTATAAGATACTACCTGCCAACTCTACTCAGAAACATGCCACCTAGAATTACGGAAAAAGTCAAGACTCATAGACTTCACAGTTTCTCTTTATATCTGAAGAAATATCTTTTGGATCAATACCAAGAGACTTGCACAATTGCTATATATGTAGAAACAAATTATATTTTAGTCTAAACCAAGCATAGTATTATGTTCTCCAATGAAGTGTTTTCCTATGAAATTAAACAGCCATTGATAAATCACATGTAGGCTCATAATTATTGTGCTGGATTATGGCGACCTTGTGTATATTCTACCGAATCACTTCATATTTTTACGGTGTGCACCACAGTGGGAGAATACGGATATGAATGACATAAAAGTAGTATACTGAATAATAATTTACTATGTTTAATTGACTAATCTATTCTTTACCCGTGTATGGCTCTCAAGCTAGCGGCTTTTGAGGCTTAGTTAGAGTCTCCCGACATAGACTAACTATTGTAAAAAATGTGTGTTGCATTGTGTGCTCTTGTTTGTTTATTGTCAAATAAATTGTTCCAATTCCAAGTCGTGATAGTCTAGAATTGTCAAATAATATTCATATTACTATGCTATTGGCATGAGGGTAGACATCAGCACTATTGTGTATGCTTCTATTCCATGATGCTAAGTGTATGACGCAAAGTCGTTTTCCCAAAGTTGTTGCTGCGCGCGCGTGGTCCCAGCAATTGTTAGGTTAGGTCAAAGCATTTAAATTACCAAGCAGTCACTCAGCGATACGCCATTTTGAATTTGAACTGGTAGCGTATACAATATCATTACATTCACACCTGGATAACAGAGGGCGCTGCGCGAGTGACTATGCTTGGTTATTTAAATGCAATTTGGTTAGGTTTTGCGTATTACGCGCACATTACGTTTTAATACATTTGTGTACTATGGCCGAGAAACCGATAATCATAAAAGGCCCATTTTATCTTCATAATCTACTTGTGGCGGCCCATTCCAAAGACGCGGAAGAAAACCTAGTTTGTCTTCCACGACAACAAATTCTCACCAAACGATATATTTGTGTACTATGGCCCAGATACCGAAAATCGTAAAAGTTCAAAAATATTTGCCCACTATTCAGCATTGAGACCGTCTCAAGATTTTGTTTTCTGTAGTTGTTTTCCAATTTCTCTGTTAATTTTTCCGCGTAGTCGACTTATGGTATCCGTACCAACGGCACAAACATCGTGCCATACGCGTGTCTATACCAAGGAATTGATACGAGTGGTTTACAGGTCTGAATACTATTTCCGTTTTAGTCTAATTTGGTGAACAATTAAGTACGTTATTTACGCTAAGGCGTTCCTTAAATACGTGGGTCAGGAAAACGCGTAAGAAAAACCTAGTTTATCCTCCACGGCAACAGATTCTCATCAAACGGTACATTTGTGTACTATGGCACAGAAACGGATAATCATAAAATTTCATTTTTTCCACATCATCGACTTGTGGTGGTTCGTACCAATGACACACACATATATACATGCCAATTTTTTTTTGAAATCCGGGAGATTCATTAGCGGTTCAGCGCGCTTCCCATGTCGCTTTGTCTTGTGGAGCTGTCTTGAATGTTGACATCGGAAGACGGGAGGAGTGCTGTTGGAGATTTCGCAGGAAATTCAGCGGTTCAGCACGTCTCGTAGTATCGTGCTATCTCGAAGACAGGGGGGCGATGCTGTTGGAGATTTTCAGAGACAATCCGGGAGATTTTACTGTATTCAGAGGGACCGAGATATACACCTAAAGTCCGGGAGACTCCCGGATATCACGGGAGAGTAGCTGGTATAGAAACACCATGGCATACGTGTGTCTATACCAAGCAATTGGTTGAAGTAATGTACTGGCCTGAAGTACTATTTCCGGTTTTGGTGAACAATCAAGTACGTTAGTTACGCTAAGGCTTAGCTACGTGTTTCAGTAAAACGCGGAAGAAAACATAGTTTGCTTTTCACCGCAACAAATTCTCATCAAATGACATATTTGTGTACTAAGGCCCAGAAAACGATAGTCATAATTACCTTTTTCCGCATAATCGACTTATGGTGGTGCGCACCAATGGTACAAATATCATGGCATACGCGTGTCTATACCAGTCTATAAAGGAGACGTCTTTTTGAAAGTCAGCAATCATTTTGTAATGAATGTGGCCACCATCTCCTCTTCTTAACATTTTTCGAAGTGACCATATTGAATTCCACTTATCTAGTACAAAGACATTGAACAATAGGCTACATTCTAATCACGTTTGCATTTTATTTGGTTGCGAAAATATGATATAACTAATAATTTGATTTTCTCATTTAAGCCCTGGGAGGTGTCCCATTTTTGCGAGCCTCAAGGGGCAGTGCAATTGGAGGTTTTTGGAGAGCATTACGGTAGGGATTTTTGGCAAGCCTCATGTGAGTGTGTGTGTGTGTGTGTGTGGGCGGCAATTGGAATTTTTGAATAGTGTCAAGGTGGGTTTTTGGCGAGCTTCAACAGGGTGCAATTTGAGGTTTTTTGAGAGCACCAAGGGGGGGTTTTGGCGAATCTCAAGGAGGTAGGCAATTTGACTTTTTGGACAGCGTCAATGTGGGTTTTTTAGCGAGCTTCGGGGTAGGTGCAAATGGAGTGTTCCCTCTCCCAGACAACTGTGTCTGAATCCGTCCCTGCGTGGTGTCAATCCTAATTCTCATGGAGGTTTATGGCCGTCATCTTAGACTTAGTTTCCTTAAATTTTGGTGTAACAAATTTAAATATGTGTCTGTATCTTATCTGATCTCGCAATTGTGTTGAGCCGAGTGCAGTACTAATTTTATTATGAATATCAGTAGCGCACGCTCGCACGCGACATGACGTATTTGATAGACTTTCGAAGGCACAACCAAAGACAGTATATCAGTACAAGACGGTGCAGCGCGCGCTATCTACATTGTTCGAGGAAAGTACGTAACCAGTTGGTCCGCCATTCTGGAGTTGCGCTAAGCCAGACCATACGCCTACAGAAAATGCAGTTCTTTGCATAATTATTGCTCAACATTTTCAACGATAACCTCAATATCTTAATTATATAAAAAGTGGTACAGTCTGATGATTATTCTGATGAAACACGACGAAGTTTAGTTGGCTCAATAAATAATTGCAACGTTTCTAGGTGATTTGTTTGCTAAGTTCATTATTTTGAATTGTGATAGCTAAAAAAACTTTAAGGATTACTTTAATAACTTTCATTTTATATGACGCATCACAGCTTGGTGATTATTCTGATGAAATGAGGTGACTGAATAAATACGCTAACATCGAGCGCTGCCGGTCGCGCAGGCGCATGCGCTTGCCTCCCGAATGGCGGACATAAACCTTCAGTGCAGACTGCCATTTTCTCGCTCAGTGATGCCTCCTGTCCAAATAGAGGCTCCTTGGGCACAACGCGCGATGATAACGAAATGTTGCTCGGTTTCTTGGACGGCCACAATAAAAAGACATGACGCTCACACAACTTTGGATTATCGCGTGTGTGACGTTTCTGGTGACCGAATCAAACGTTGCCTATAAGGACATTAACCACAAGTTACTGAAGAAAGCCGGTAAGAACCCTAAACTTATTTCAAAGTTCCGCTCACTAAGTTTTAGAATGAAAATGCAGCCATATGTGTCTATGAAATTGAGCATGTCGCTCAGAAATATCGTCCAACTGCACGAAAACAAACAAGTGATGACGTCTAGTGTATCGATGGGTTACTACTGGAATGATATGGCGTATGCCTGGGATCCACGTAAACATAATGGCACTTACCAAATTTCTGTTCCAAAAGAACTCGTTCCGATACCGGATATAGTGCTATATAATAACGTCAGACGACAGTTGTGCCCTATGACGAAGGCATTGGTGGTAACTATCCGATACACGGGAGATATCGTCTATCGTTTTCCCGCTGTCTACAAAAGCACATGCGCCGTCGATGTGAACACGTATCCGTTTGACCAACAAACATGCGATATGATATTTGGTTCATGGCTTCTTGACAATAGGTCGCTGGACATCGACTTGTCAACAACTGTATCGGCAATCGACGTGCGGAATTACAGGTAACGTATGCATGCATTCACACTACACAACGGTAACACCATTCCACCCCACA
The DNA here is from genome assembly GCA_020002185.1 of Paraescarpia echinospica. Taxonomy (NCBI): domain Eukaryota; kingdom Metazoa; phylum Annelida; class Polychaeta; order Sabellida; family Siboglinidae; genus Paraescarpia; species Paraescarpia echinospica. The sequence goes on along the minus strand of CM034538.1, from coordinate 51,452,035 downwards.
CGCGAGCACACACACCATGAATGTACAAGTAGGCCTACAGGCAGCAGTGCCAGAGGCATGACCAGAGAGGGTAGTCTGGGGGAGGGATACAAACCTTCACTGGCGGCCGAACAAAATGGTGCAGAAAATGTTTCGCTCCCGCGCCGCCATAACTTTAGCTTCCGCTGTCTCGGCTCGACTGGTGACATCTGAAAACGGGCATGGGGGGTACTGTTGAAAGAAACACACACGCACGGACGCACGCACGCACGCACACACAAACACACACACACAAACACACACACAAGCGTGCGCGCGTGCACGCACGTACACCGTACCCAATAAAATAACATATGAAGCAAGACGTGAGTGACTGGTAACCCTTGTAATGTGTGTCCCCGGCTTTTACGCAGAATCAACTCGATGTGGCTGCTCGTGAACATGTCAGCTCGGCAAATCACACCCATCTACAGCATAAACGGTCGACTCGTAACGGTAAGAATAATTTTCACTCGCTGCTGATTGTTGATCAACGCCAAATAGTTGAAAATACTCTAACGAGGATGTCTTAATTCAGCACCAGGTGGCATATGCACAAGGAAATCACTGGTTGAGCGAGACGCCAACAAATAAGCTAATACATTGTAGGTCCGACACGCCGACATGGTCTGGTAAAACTGTCAGCTTGCTGTAGCATGCATTGACCCAACACTATTCCAAAAAAGAAGTTTAACTGCTTCGTGTGAAACGTTTAACTTCATTTCTGTATCACCAGTACTGTTGGCGCCCAAATCCAGAGTTCTTGAAAAGTACTGAAACTATCATTGTGATGTTTGAAGTAACCATCAAATGTGATAGCATCGGCAACGGTAAACAGGCAACAGCCACACGTTACGATTGGTTGTAGTTCTACGGTTGTTAGCTACGGTTGTAATAATGTAATTATGTCGTTGTACCAATACACCGCCAGACGTAACATTATCTCTCTACCAGGAAGTAACAATAATAATAATAATGGAATAACTTCTTCAGCGCCAATACATAATACAAAGCCAACGGATTAAGCGTCCTCGTTGTCATGTAAAGTGCAAATGTCGTCAACAGTTGGATGGAATTACTAAGAAGCTAAGGAGGATATGTAGTATTAAAAAGATGGGTTTTTAGATGACGGCAACATGAAACTACATTTCTTACTGACTTAACACCGATAGAGAGCAAGTTCCACAAAGTTGGTGCAGCAACCGAAAAGGCTCGAGTTCCAGCATTCGTCTGGGAACAACAAATAGACTAGAGTCTGCCGACCGAAGCTGTTTGGGTTTTTTGCTGGAGTGAGCATAGAATGTAGGTATGCAGGTTTTTTGGGATGATAAGAATTTGTAGTAATTGTAGAGATCTTAAAAATAATGCGATATCGCACAGGTAGCCAATGCAGTGATTTTAGAAGTGGCACTGAGCGAGAAAAAACGAGGAGATCCCGTAACTACCCTTGCCAAACAATATGGGCACAACGATATTATAATGGAGGGAATTGCAATAGTCAAATCCGCTGCTAACAAGAGCTGTTGCAATAGTTTGTGACACATCTGAGATATAATGATGTTGTCTAAAATTTAAGTTATTATCAAAGAGTATTCCAAGATTCCGGGCCGAGGTTGCAGGTGTGATATGCAGACTCAAAATACGCGTTGGGATAAAAATCAAATTTACGACACTGCGTTGGAGTACCAATGATGAGAAATTCAGTCTTATTACTTTAATTTGCTATGAGCCATCCAGTGGAAGATATCTTGGAGGCAATCACTAAGTTGGTTAAGGCAGCGATAAGTAGCCTAACGTTTATGTCTAAAAAAGTAGACATTTCATACAGTTGTGTAGAGATTTTCGTCATGCAGTCCACGTGATATGACAGTCGTATTCCAGTCGTTATCCAATTTAGCATATATCTGTATATTTTTAGTTTGCATGACCAGCTTGATAGTCTCATAGCTCGACTATCCAGGTCATTTCTAATGCTGTATGAATAGAACAGGCTACGTTCACTACAGTGAGTAAACAAGGGTGTGGAGGTCTTCAAACTTTATGTCGGCTAGGTCCATAGACCTACTCCATTCTATAGGCGGTTTTGGCACACCTATAACGGCACTGACCATCTGTATGAGTTTTAAGATAAATTTATGATTTGGGTAAATATTGGTCAGGCTAAAGTCTGCATGGCCATGCCATTTCCTGTGGTCTTGTTTGCCTATCGCGAATAAAACCTTAAAATAGACCGAAGACACAAACTGAAGGGCCTCCATTGGATTGCAGCATCGCATATTTATCGCACAGTTTACATCAAAGACAACGGTATTAAAAAGAAATGCAACATATGTCATGTCAATGTAACGTTTGTATAAGTCAGTTTTAACTTTTAACGATAACTACCTCCATTAAAGTCACCCTTGGGACCGGGCCAAAGTGAACTCAACATGAAACCTCTCCATTAAACAGTGGAACCTCTCCATTAAGGTCATCCTTGGGACTGGGCCAAGGTGACCTGAACAATAAAACCTCTCCATTAAGGTCACCCTTGGGACCGGGCCAGTGACCTAAACAGTGGACATTCTTCATTAAGGTCACCCTTGGGACCGGGCCAAAGTGACATCAACAGTGGAACCGTATTAGTGGGATTAATTTGCTATACCTTACAGAATATGGAAATAATTTGAGACTGTGCTAGGGTGATAGTAATTGCGAGGTGGTAGTATTATCGAGGTGATCGTAAATACAAAACTGGCCGTTCTGTTTTCGCAGTTCCCAGCCGTCGTCTTCAGCGTTGTGCTGCGGAGACGCTGGATGATGTTGTGCTGGTATCTGCTGTATCCCAACGCCATCACTAACTTCCTCGCGATGATGACGCACGTGCTGCCCTGTGACTCGCAGGAGAAGGTGACGCTCGGCGTTATCCTTTTTCTGGCGGTGGTGCTCTATGTGAAACTGTTGGAGGCACATCTGCCGATCCACAGCGATGTGCCGCTCGTCGTCGGGCACGTGCTCAGTACGATCGTCTTATCGTGTCTGTCACAGGTAGGCAAAGTGCGGACAGGCACCCGGACGTTTCTCGTTTGCGTTTCTTTCTCTACTAGTATGTTGTTTCTGTCTGTTGTTGTGACGCCGTTTTATAGGTAGGACCATAATAGTAGTTGTTGTTGTAGTAGTAGTAGTAGTAGTGGTAGTAGTGGTAGTAGTAGTAATAATAAAAATAGTAGTAGTAGTAGCAGTTGTAATAGTAGTAGTAGTAGTAGTAGTAGCAGTAGCAGCCGTCATACTGACTGGAGCAGAGGTAGTAAATAGCTGTTACGGTAATGTGATTTAGCTGCTGCTGTTGCTCTGCTGCTGTTCTGCTGCTTCTGCAGCAGCTCTTTGGAAAAGGAATTGTTTCCATAACAGCTGAGGCACTGAACCTTTTTTCATATTAACTAGCTCCGCAATAAAGATTTTACATCTGCAAAGTTGTTGAGTTCTGTGGCGCTATTTCTTATGCCTTATTCACCAGCTGACTAGCAGACTAGCAATTTTTAATGTCACATAAATGATGTTCTACTCGGCAGTCAATAAGCATCACTGTGTTACATCTGCACTACAACATCAAGACGCCATTACCGACCTGGGTCCGGACTTTGTTTCTCGACTGCTTGGCACGTATCGTCTGTGTCAGTCGGCCCACGAAGGATGACAGGTTCAGGGATGTTCCCGAGGACAAGAACACATGTTGTCACCGGTATGTTGCACATCTGTGGAGCGCAGTGGTGCAGAGGCTAGAGCTTCGGACTCTCGACCGAGAGAACCCGGGTTCGAATCCTGTGCTGCGGTGTCCAACCTTGGACAAATTCGTTCACTCTATGTTGCTTCAGTTCACTCAGCTGTATAAATAAGTACCTGGCTGTATGAATGAGTATATACAGAGGTGGTTATTTGTGTACGAAGTCTTTGTGCATTAATTTCAGCGTGGCTAGATGTTTCCCAAAGGAGTCGAGACTCGAGATGGTATTCGATTGAACATGTCTACCAGGGAGTAAAGTGTAAAGTGCTTTGAGCAGTCCAAACGAGTTACACGAAACAAACTTAGACCAACAACTTCCATGAACCAAACTTATAGTCAAACATATACAGAACCAGAGACATTGCATGATACTACGGATGATATATCGCATGAGACTACGGGTGAGACATCGCATGAGACAACGTACGAGACAACAGACCAGACAACAATCAAACTTAGACTAGCGACTTTGACAAAATGTCTAAGTACCAACTTAGAAAAAATATCTAACTATTAACTTAAAAAAATTCTAAGTTACGACTTAAATATAACAGAAACAATTACTACGTCCTGACTTTCAAAAATATTCCAAGCACTGACTTTGAAATATTTCTAAGTACCGACTTTGAACAAGAAATTCACCTAGATACACAGGTCAATTCAAGAAATTCACCTAGATACACAGGTAAATTCAGGAACATTCACCTAGATGCACAGGTAAATTCAGGAAAATTCCCCTAGATACACAGGTCAATTCAGGAAAATTCACCTACATACACAGGTCAATTGAGGAACATTCACCTAGATACACAGATCAATTCAGAAAAATTCACCTAGATACACAGGTCAATTCAGGAAAATTCACCTAGATACACAGGTCAATACAGGAACATTCACCTAGATACACAGGTCAATTCAGGAAAATTCACCTAGATGCACAGGTCAATTCAGGAAAATTCACCTAGATGCACAGGTCAATTCAGGAAAATTCACCTAGATACATAGGTCATTTCAGGAAAATTCACCTAGATACATAGGTCAATTCAGGAAAATTCACCTAGATACACAGATCAATTCAGGCAAATTCACCTAGATACACAGGTCAATTCGCAAATTCACCTATATACACTGGTCAATTCAGGAAATTCACCTAGATATACAGGTCAATTCAGGAAATTCACCTAGATACAGAGGTAAATTCTGGAAATTCAACTAGATACACAGGTCATTTAAACAAATTCATCTAGATACAGAGTTCCACGAAACAAACAGACTAGCGAAAGACGGGACTTAGCATTTTTTCTGTTATGTTCAATTCGTAAATTAGAATACTTTGGAAACTTGGTACTTAGATATTTTTTCAAAGTAGGTACTTATAATTTTTTTCAAACTTGGTACTTAGAAATTGTTTCAAAGTTGTAACTTAGAATAGTTTTCTACGAAGCCCCATAGGGGACATAATGGGCATATGATATTTATTTTTTAACACGTACGCACGTGATAGTAATACGTACGTACGTGATAGTTAATACGTACGTATGTACGTGATAGTTAATACGTACGTACATGATAATTAATATGTACGTACGTGATAGTTAATACGTACGTAGGCCTACGTGATAACGAAACGTTTCATAGAAGTTATATATTTGACACAGATATTGAAGTCACTGTAACATCCTTTTGATTGCTTCAATGGATGCGAACCGAGATGAACTTGTGCACCTGTACTTTAAGTTAGGATTCTGTCAGAAAGAAATTATATATTACTTGGCTGCTAAACATCGGATGATATGAAGTCTCGGACACCTAAAAAGAATTCTGAAGCGGATGTCCTTATATCTCCGGATATATACTACTTGTGTTTTGCGTGTGGCCCTGTTCATTCTGGACAATTTGCAAAATTCGGGAAGGTTGCAAGGATATATCGCTGGATGCAATCAAGGTGTGCAGAAAATGATTTGGTAGTGTCTAAAGATACTGTGCAAACATCTACTGAGCATCCTGGATCGCAATGGCGTCGACAGGCGACGGCGACTTCAACGTAGGCTTTATAGTGGAGTTGGTCCAAACTTTACCTGGCATATTGATTGCTATGACAAGCTAAAGCCTTACGGCATATGCATAAGTGGGTTACGGACGATGATCTGGCTGCAAGCCTATCACACTAGCAGTACGTGATCCCCGAGTCATAGCTTGTTACTTCATCGAGTCTGTGGTCAATGAAGCTGGTTGCCCAGGTCGTGTTCGGGCAGATCGAGGAACAGAAAATGTAATGGTAAAGACTTGCAAACATTCCTGAGGAGAAATCACCAGGATGGCTTGGCAGACGAGAAAAGCTTTGCGTACGGCCAGAGTGTAACAAACCAGCGTATCGAAGCATGGTGGAGCATCCTCAAAAAGGAGTGTGCACAATTTTGGATGAGCATATTCTCAAAAACTTGATTCAATTCTGCTTCATGGCAGTAATTCAGGCAAGTATTTCAGCTCATCATTTACCTACCTAGCTGCCTCGTTGAACATCAGTCTCAAATGCTGTAACTTTAGAATCATCGTTGGTTATTGCGACATCGATTCATCGTTACAATAATACATTATACTGTGTGTGTGTGTGTGTGTGTGTGTGTGTGTGTGTGTGTGTGTGATAAATGTTCTTTGGGATAGTCAGCTAGCTGACAAAGAACTTGAAAATAATCACTTCTGAATGTTATGTTACCACGGCGCCCCGCTCTCTTCTAACTTTACATGATTTACTACCCAAAAAGTGGCAAATCCACAGCGCTAGGTGAAACACGTATTAATGTTATTAAAACTTGGAATGACACAGGTTTACAAGATAAAACAAGTTCATTTCTGACTAGTAGATTGTAGCGAACATGTCCAATCCGTAGTGTATACATGTACTGTGAATGGTTTTGGTTGTACTTTTTTTAGAAAGAACGATAATCTTGCCCACACGTGGAACTGCCATCCACTACAGAGTCAACGCAACATGATTGAGCCAACTGGGAAACCAATCATACTGTATACATCCCCGGAGCTGTACAACACTGAGAACAAACTTGTTGCTGTTCCAGATGTTGAAGTTTGCATTGAGGCATGTGTGTTCAAAGACGGAAAGCCATGCATGGATTCCACAATGTTCGAGTTGTGTTGTGACGATATGGTGGAGAAACACCTGGACCTTCCATCCGGTACACAGGGAACTATTCATTTATACAATTCTCTGCGTGAAGCCATCTACCGCGACTTGTAGATCCGAAGATGTCTTCCGTCTCTGGAATTGGTGGCTCATCCAAAACCAACTGCTAATGATATGTGTTCATTGAACACGTGTGTGCATGCCAGTTGTGTATCCAGTTGAAACATCAACTTAAATAATGCAAATAGCGTGGATTAACTGATAACTGTTGTAATACAAGTTTTCTATTGTTTCTTTAAACAACTCGTAAACGTTTATTCAAAAAGTTGAAACAGTAGCATTGAACACTGTCAGCAACAGCATAGAACTCGAACTATAAACGTATTCAACAGCAGAAAAAATGCCAACAGTATTATGGAATTAGGCCCAATTAAGATACAAACAAACAAGGACTACATTTCTATTAACTTTCATAATTATAGTTCGGCCGTGAAAGTACTACAAATGTCGTGTACTGGTAGCAGCTAAAACTACAGTTTCTCCTGAAAGCTAAAACAACCAGCAAATTCAAAAACAAGATTTGCATACAAACTGGTTGAAAAAAACAAATATGGTCACGAATAAGCCAGGCTATACAATACTAAGATGCTTTCAGCAGCAGTGACAATGGCCATATGAATTCGTTCAGCAATGTGAACAATTCAGCACAGAACACTGGTATAAATAAATAAAATAAATATACTTATATAGCGCCAACTCTAGTTAGAAACTATTCAAGGCGCTTTACATGTAAAATAGTAATAAATCCAAAAAGTTATTAATTAAATAAAAAAATGATATTAAAACAAATATTATTATTAAATATTAGTATTATCATGTTATGTAAACAAAAGATAATTGATAAAAGCTTAATGCCAAGTCTAAAAGTCACAATTGCAGTTAAAATATTGATTAAAAGAGAGTGTTTAAAAGTGCTCTTAAAAGTGTCAGTGTTCATTACATGCATTGAAAACAAGTAGATCACTCCGCAGATCCGGGACTGCTGCGGCTGCTGGAGTTAAAATATCGATTAAAATAGAGTGTTTTTAATGCGCTTTTAAAAGCTGCTTCATTGTTTAGTTCACGCATTGATGTGGGTAAATCGTTCCAGAGGTCCGGAGCTGCTGCCATAAAACTCGCGTCTCCGACTTTGCATCTTGTTCGCGGTCTCGCAAGTTGACGAAGGGACCTGGTGGGCACGTAGAGGCAGACAAACTCGCTCAGGTACACGGGCCCACACTTGTTGACAGCTCTGTGCACGAATACCAGGACCTTGAAACGAACGCGTTCTCGTACCGGCAGCCAATGTAGGTCTTGGAGCACTGGCGTGATGCTTGCGTATTTGGGCACTCGCACGATCATTCTGGCTGCAGAGTTTTGGACACGCTGTAACCGTACAAAGTTCTTGTCCATGGTGCCGTACAGGAGGGAGTTGCAGTAGTCGAGTCTTGATGTCACTAATGCGTTGACTACTCTCTCCCTCGTCTGTCTTGGCAGGAACTTGTTGATTTGGCTGATATGATGTAGGTGGAAATAGCAGGACCGGATAATCGCTGATGTGTTGGCAGACATGTCCATATGACAGTCTAAGACGGCACCAAGGTCTTTAATCTGATGCACAGCTCGGATGAGAGAACCACCAACATTGATGCTGAGATCGTTTACTAACTTCTTTGCAGAAACTGGGACAATCGGAAGGAACTCGGTTTTCTGGTCGTTCAGTTTGAGGTAATTAGAGGTCAGCCACTCCCGAATCTCCATGACGCAGGCTTCAAGACGATGTAGGGCCTCGAGTAGTGACGTAGGATTAAGCGCAAACGCACGCATCAGCTGCAGGTCATCAGCATAATGATGAAACGTATACTGTCACCGTGCCAGTGACAACATTCATAAAAGATCCATATTCAGCTGAATGTGAGGCTAGTAAAAAACTGATATATTGATTTGGGGATCACACCAAATTAACAGTTTTCATGTATTGTTGTCAACAAGTGACAGCCAGGATTCCGCAGCAATAATAGTTAAATAAAACACTTTCAATCAAACCTCTTTAATAAAAACACATAAAACAAATTACAATTATTTCTTGATTCCCTTTTAATGATCTAATAATGGACCCAGTCCTGATGAGACAAGTGCTACAAAACCTGATCTCGTGGAAGATAATTTTCCTCTAAGTGTAACACGTATTAGAAACATAGAAATTATATAATGATAAAGCGAAAATATCGTAAAAACTATATGCTGCACACGACAAGCAATTGAAAAACAGTCCCCTGAGCCTTTCGAAATCCTACTGCAATTAATTCTAATAATTCTAGCGTGTCTCTACAACTCTCGTTTGTAAATCTAATGGTATTCTGCGTCAGTCTGACACGGTAAGGCGCGTTACTCTTACTCGATCATTTCTGAACACGCAGCTAGGGCACTGGAATCGCCTCGGGAGCTGTCTTGCTGTCGGTCGACGGGTTGGGTCATAGTTGACGCAAGGTACCAGAAATGGTAGCTTGTATGTTTGAAACACGGGAGGTGTGTCCAGCTTCTGCATGCACCGTCGAATATACAGCACAGGCTCCTCGTCTTGGTTATGCAGATCCCATGCATTTTTGCCGGAGAACCATTCGATCAGGGTTATGCCCACGGACCAGATATTTGTGGATGCAGTGGCCTTCTCGTTTTTCAACAGTGTGTCCGGTGACGTATATTCAGGGGTGCCAACTGTGTGGACACCACTTGTTGTCGATGCCACTTCAAAGGACCTGACCTTTGTCAGGCCAAGATCACATAGCTTTGCGGACAGATATATTCTGTCTATCAGTATGTTTGCTGGTTTGATGTTTTGATGGATGATTTGGGGTACGTGTTCGTGGAGGTAGGTAACTGCCTTCAGCACGTCTACCGGCCGCCACACTGGTTTTCTTGTCTCTATCCATGTGAAGCTCTGGCGAATAGATCATGTCTTCCATGTTATATCCGTCGACTAGTTCAGTGACTATGAACACGTTTTTTTCATCCATGCAAGTGCCAATGAAGTCGACAATGTTCTTGTCTGAGATATGTTGGTGTCTGATAGCTTCTTTCAGGATTAGTTTGTCCGGACGTTTCCCACGTTTCAATTTTATTCTCTTTACCGCTACTGCTTTTTCTTTATATGTACCTTAAACACCTCGATAAAAGAGCCTTTGTCTATGGAATCTGCGAAATTGATGGCAAGGTCTGACAGCTCAATCTGAGAGACACTTTCCTGTTCTTTCCTTGTCACTTCAAGTGGCCTGTCTTTATTGGTCACCTCGGTGAGCTCAAATGAGACGCAGAAAACTCTCACCATCTGAACAGAATTTGATTGTCTGGTTATTTCCTTGGCTTCATTGTCATCCTCATGCACAAGGGCTGTTATCCGACAGTGGTAGGTTCCTGTATGTTCCACCACGAGAAGACATCCACCAGTGTATAAGCAATCCCCATCACAGAACCACGCATAAGAAACAGCGTAGTTGTGATATGGTGACACTATCGCAAGGATCAGCTTGTCATTCTCGTAGCCCTACACATCTTGCGGATGATGCATGATCAGTTATGGATCTGCAGATTCTGAAAAGTACCTGAAATACATATTTGTATTTAAATATATACTTTTTCATTTTATCGTATTTGAACCCTTCAAGATTATTTGTATTTAAATACATGTCAATGAATTTAACCCATATCTGCTGGTATACTACCACGGAATTTTAAGGTGGCTGCATCGGCTATTATATGCTTCTTTTGAATTAATCATTTCTAACATAAGTTTTGAAGATAAGCTAACCATTTTTTCTCAGAGTTCGCCTCAGATACTAAACAATACTCCAAACCAGAAGTGATTTTTATGTTGTTTAGTGATATTTAAATGTGTTTAAAGAAAATAAAAAAATATGTCAAAAATCACCTTAAAATTGCATTTTATTTCATTTTGAGAAACTCCCCAAAAGATAAATTTGTGTGGTTGTAAGTACAAACATGTTATTGACATTCATGCGGGTTTTTTGTAAACAAATGCATATTAAGTTTGATACAGCTTCATAAACATTTTGCTACAATGTTGAAAGACAACAAAAAAACTATAGAAAATTCTACAGAATATTCTATAGGATATTCTATAGTTTTCTACAGAAACCACAAAAAACTATAGAATATTCTACAAAATTCTACAGGAATTACACTTCCAGTGAATTATGTAGAATTGTCTGTAGTTATCTATATAATTTTCTATAGTTTTCTATAGAATCATACAGAAAACTATACATTCTCTAAAACTATAGAATTCTATAGAATATATTATAGTTTTCTATAGAATCATACATTAAATTATACGTTCTCTAAAAACAAAAATTCTTCAGAATATTGTATAGAATTCTGTAGGAAATTAAAATTTCCATAATTAATTTATAGTTTTCTAGAAAATGATAGAAAATTATAGAAAACTATAGAATACTATAGAATACAATAGAAAACTATAGATTGAATACTATAAAAAAATGAAATTTTTAGTTTTCTATAGAATTTTGTGCCAAGGGTTAAAGCTTTATTGTACACATTGCCAAGCATTGGGCTATGCATATTACATATTGAATGCCAGAATACGTATTGTGGTAGGCCACAACCTACACGCACTGGGAACCATTTACCACAGTATCTACCGGTAATTAGTTTACATCGATATTGTTTGTTACATTCATTTATATATAGTCATTAAGACTATCCATATGATTAAATACATGTAATTACCAATAAACAGTTACAGGCAACAACTTATCCACGAACTATTAAACCCTGTAGGGGTGAAACCACATTAGATTAGGCAGTCATTATAACGTTTCCTTCATTTCCTGCAAAATGTGTCCTACAATTTTCTTGAAACTTTCACAGCATATTTAGCCTCCATTGACACAAGTGCTGTGGAAAATTCGTGAAATTCTCATACCTCATTTTTCAGAAAAATCCACCCAAACTTGACACCCCTCAATTTCGCCCCAATCTGGTGACGGATTTTGAAATATTGACCCAATGCGTTCTGCAAAATAGCCACTGTGCGAATACGCGAGCGACTAGCGTATGTTTATTGCTACCTCGTGAACGATCTAATGCAGTAGTACATTCAGTATTCACGGGACTAATATGTCCCATGTCAAAGCTAGTGCTCGAAAAAAATCTCACATCACACCAAAACGGTATTTTCTAGGGCACAAAACGGAAAATTATGTATTCATCATGTGTAAACACTCTAATCGTGTTCCAAATTGCACGGTCGGTGTTCAGCACCGGAGGAGCATTTAGGTCAGTGGAGTACTTGTTGAAAATTACCAACGTAACATACCGTAAGCATAAAAAACGCACAAAACCACAATATTCAATATAGTATAACTATTACGTACGTACGTATTAACGTTCACGTACGTACGTATTAACTATCATGTACGTACGTTATAATTATCACGCACGTACTTACGTATTAAAAAAATACATCTCGTCCCCAATGGGGCTTCGTAGTTTTCAAAGAAAGTCAGGACTTAGTAGTTTTTCTGTTATGTTCAATTAATAACTTAGAACATTTTTCAAACTTGGTACTTAGACATTTTTTTCAAAGTTGGTATTTATAATATTTTTCAAAGTCGCTAGTCTAAGTTTGATTGTTGTCTCGTCCGTTGTCTCGTATGTTGTCTCATGCGATGACTCACCCGTAGTCTCATGCGATATCTCGTCCGTAGTCTCATGCAATGTCTCGGGTTCTGTCTATGTTTGATTACGTTTGGTTCATGGAAATTGTTGGTCTAAGTTTGTTTTGTGTAATTCGTTGATCTAAGTTTGGTTCGTGGAAGTTGTTGGTCTAAGTTTGGTTAAATTTGGTCCCTGGTACTGTTCCTGTGTCTTGCATATCGTACACGAACCTGTTTTATACAAATCGATGACGCTTTGACAATACGGATAGTGTCTCTTTAGTTGTGAAGTATAAGACAATTAATAAGGTCCCCAACGTATGTTTTGCATTATACACATGTACTACGAAAAAGACAAGATAAGGTTTGCACATTTTATTCGTGTACAACACAAACGTATTTACAGGTCACACCCAATAACTGCATGCAAGAACCAGAGACTGGACATTGTTTCGCCACTGCTCTGATACAGAGTCGATCTTGCAACCAACTCTTGATATTATACAAGTATTCGTATGTCATGTCGGATAGTTTAAAAATCTGACTGTTGTAATATAAATATAGGACTTAAGAAATTCTTTCATAGTTGGGACTTACCTTTTTTTTTATATAAAAAAGGGGCTTAGAACTATTTATGAACTCGAGGCTTAGAAATGTTTTCATAGTTGGCAGGACTAGGAAATTTAGGACTTAGAAATTTGTTATGCGTAAGTTCCGAATGTTGGCTAGCCGAACTACTACAAGTTGGACCGAACTACCACGCGTATAGTTATTTAACGACGTCATTGAACGAAATTATATACAGGCGCGCAAGTTCAGAATGTTGGCTAGCCGAATTACTACAAATTGTACCAATTTACCACGCGTAGTTATATTTAATGACGTCATTGAACGAAATTTTATACAGGCGCGGAAGTTCAGAATGTTGGCTAGCCGAATGACTACAAGTTGGACCGAACTACCATGCGTACTTATTTAATGACTGTAGATGACAGTGAATCTAGCAGCTGGTGCACTGTCAGTCTAGCAGTAACACCACTGGTGTCACACAGAGCCACTAAGGGGGCACCCTGGGGATCCATTAGTGAAGTAGCCCATGTTTGGGATTTGGGAGGTCAACTAAGGTGATTATTTATTAGAGGGAAACCTCTGTGGTCCCTATGTGGTAAACAGGGATTGGTAACAGGTGAATTTACCCCTTTGGGAGACATCTACGCGGGATAATATAGTTCTGTTTAAGTTACCTAACATTAAGAGTCTATGTGTATCTTACTGATTGTTATAATAGTGTTATGTAATGTTTAGTTGCATATCAGTCTTATGAACATGTATTACCAGTTTACACTATTATTATCCAAATGTGTGACTAAATTAGAGTAGGAAGACAACATTGGATCAACCAGGTAATCTGTCCCACAACATTGAGATGGCAGATTCACCACCATAGTAAAAAGACAACAGAAAACAAAGAAAACGAGATACCGAGTCGCGTATTAGGCGGAACGAGGTATGTAATTAAGAAAAGAATAATGAGAGATCACTTTCAACGTGTTATTATTACAATTGCATTGTTTTTCATAGTTTAAACTTGATGTTAAGAAAGGGCCCAAATGTTACCCATACGCTGTCATTGTCAACTATAAGACTAATCTATACACAGAGACAACTATACGTGTAGATCTTTATAGAATTGTATCCAGCGTACGATCGTGCATTTATTGAGTTTAATCATGATGCAATGTACCTTTGTGATCATTAAGTTCATGTAAGAGATGAATTAGCATATAATATGTTACATTGTTAGTATTTTACAAGATAACAACAATGAATCTGTACCATCACATTTATACACCTGGTCACTTTGTTGGTGTGACTATTTTAGTAATTGATGCGTTACTGAATCAATTTATAATCATGTACCCTAGTATAGTAGTATATTATACCAAATATGTATTTGTATAGATATTGTGTTAACAGTTAGTTTGTAGTCCGTAATTTATGTTCACAGTTTTTACGGTGTTTCAATAAACATCAGTAGACAAAAGACAAGTTATCGTGATCAATATGCGGCCCGCGTACAGTAAAAACTCGACGTCTTCCACACGATGACGTCGCACTGAACAAAACCCGTCGTCTTCATGCCAATGACTCCGACAAAAGAAGAATGATCAACGACTGATCAAGTGATGAGAGCAACACCGACATCGACAGAACAGCATGCAGTGACGTCGCTGACCACCAAGTAGACTGGGTTCAACCAGTGTTTGTGATAACCATGAACATACACAAATAAGTTGGGTATGTTATGATCATAAGGATCATAGGAACAATCACCAACACACGAACTGATTACACGTTGTTTTTGGGAAATTGCACGTGTTATGGTCACAAGGACCATATGAACAGTCACAAAGATAAGACCTGTTGTTGTGACATTCACATAGTGCTGAAGATGAGGCAACAAAGATGAACATTGAACACGAATGAAAATGAGCATTTAAAATATATGTGGTTCATTAGAAGGTTGATTATTGTATGGGTTTAATATCTATAATGTGTACTAAGTGTTTCTAATCCTTAGTTAATTTGCATATATGAGGTTGCAAATTGATTAAGGTAATCTGTTAAACATCACTTAACAAGAGTAATGTGTGTTGCTACTTGTTAACTGCTTACCCTGTGCTAATATAATGGATAAGTGTACAGGCAACAATACTCAGAATGACCAATACATCTTAACATACAAGCAAACACCCTCTTAGATCGTCTCAGAGATCGAGACGCTCTGAATCAACGATAAAATCCAAAGCGAGAGAAGCTGAAGCGACTGCCGCAGCCCACAGGGCTGAGTTGGAGGCTCATAAAGAACTAGCCACGAAGGAAGAAGAGCTTAACAACATGGAAGTAGAAGAAACGAAGAGAAGAGCAGAGGCAAACGTGGCACTGCAAAGAAAAAGAAGAGCCCTCGAACAATACCGTATAGAAAAACTGCTTCGCATGGAAGAAGCAAAGATCAGCATATATTGCAGAGACGAATTAGATTGGGAGAGCAAGAAGTCACATCTGTTTGTAAACAAGACACAGCCTGCAATACATACTGAGAGTACACGAACCCAGTTACAACACAAAACACAAGAGCAGCCATCACAACCACTTAACGACCTCTCTGCCCTAGCTGACGCGTTTGATGCTTCAATGAGTTTGACCAGATTGCCAGCGCCCGAACCAACGATCTTCAACGAGATCCATTGGAATACAATGACTGGAGTATTGCCTTCAAGACATTAATAGAAGACAAGAGGATCTCCGAAGGAGAGAAGATTCACTACCTGAAGCAGTACATTGGTGGACCGACAAAAGAAACTATAAGTGGCGACTTTCTTCTAAGGAGTGACTGTGCATTTGCTCAAGCCAAAGCAAGGTGCGGGAATCCTTTCACTGTGACTGTGAAGCATTTCGAGACAAACTGGGAGCTTGGCCCAAGATCTCAGGGATAGATAGAAATAGCCTCAGACGGTTTGCTGACTTCCTAAATCAGTGCCAAGCCGCCATGACGGAATTGAAAGGACTCGAAATTCTCAATGACAATAGAGAAAACCACAAGCTGCTGCAGAAACTTCCTGACTGGGTTGCCAATCGACGGAGTCGGATAGTTTCAACGTCACGGAAAATCGATGGCGTGTACCCATCCTTCAAACAGTTCGCAGAATTCATCACCAAAGAAGCAAGTATCGCCTGTGATCCAGTCACATCACTAGGGTCATTAAGAGGAATCCCAGAGCGAGAACAGAAAGACAGACTGCAATCCACGACAGCAAACCAGAAGAAAAGAAACTTTGCAACAAGGACACTGTCATCAGATACTCAAGACAACGAGTCTTTGTCTTGTGCAAAAGAAACATCCACAGTTTGGCTGAATGTCGAACCTTTGGAGCGAAACCTGTTGGAGAAAAAGAAGAATTCGTGACTGTGCTTCGGCTGCTTGCAGTATGGGCACATGTCTAAGAGGTGTACACAGAAGAGTACATGCAAGATCGACATGTCATAGAAGACACCCAACTAGTCTCCACATGGAGCAGAAACTACCATCGAATGATGGATCATAGACAGATATGTTAGAGGAATCTAACAGGTCAAAAGAGGCAAAGAAACTCGAGAATGAAGTCATCTGCAGCAAGGTGTCAAACACTGGAAGTGAATGTATGTCGACCATGATCGTACCAGTTTGGATATCGTCAAAGAGCAGCCCCATATATGAATGTATGGTATATGCGCTGTTAGACACCCAGTCAGACACCACCTTCATACTGGAAAAAACCGCAGATATCCTAGACCCAGACCCGGAAACAGCAAACCTACGACTATCAACAATGTCGGCGCGTGACAAAGTGATACGATGTAAGAATCTGAAGGATCTCCAGGTGAGGGGTCAAGATTCAGATGTGTTTATCGATCTGCCCACAACATACTCACGGAACTTCATCCCTACAGACAAGTCTCATATCCCGACACCAACCACTGCCAAGAAGTGGCCCCATCTGAGACGGATCGCCCACCTGATACATCCAATGCAAGACTGTGAAGTAGCAATGTTGATAGGATACAACTGTCCTCTTGCTCTGGCACCAAGAAGCTACATCACAGGTGAGGGCAACCAGCCTTTCGCAATACAGACGGACCTAGGTTGGATTATTGTGGGAGGAACTGATCCACACGAAGACGGCGATGCGATTGGAACAACTCACAGAATCGTGGTGAAAGAGATCCAAGAACAGCTGAGACCTTCCACAGAACAGGGCACACATCGCCAATAAGTGCGATTCATCGCCAAGTCCACGGTGAAAGAAGTGATGGATATTCCTCCAACGGAAATTACCAGAATACTCCAGTCAGACTTTAAAGACAGCTCGAGATGGGACAAACACGTGTCTCAGGAGGACATGCTGTTCCTGGAGATAATTGGCAATAGAATCCATCAGTAAGAAGATGGGCATTACAGCATGCCACTACCGTTCAGGACACGACCAAGCCTACCAAACAACAGAAATGTAGCACTGCGTCGCTTCAGTCATCTCAGACGTCGCTTCAGATCGGACGAAAAATATTTCCAAGACTACAAAATGTTCATGAACGAGATCATAGAGCGTGGACACGCTGAGAAAATCCCAGCAGAAGAACTCCACAGGGAACCAGCCTGGTACATACCACATCACGGGGTGTACCACCCAAAGAAACCAGAAAAGATTAGAGTTGTCTTTGACTGTAGTGCAAAGTGTCAAGAAACTTCTCTCAACGACTACCTCATTCAAGGACCTGATCTGACAAACGGCCTGATAGGTGTCCTCATCAGATTCCGCAAAGAACGCATCGCACTCATGTGTAACGTGGAGAAGATGTTCCACCAATTCAGAGTGGACGAGGAAGACCGAAATTACCTCAGGTTTCCCCGGATGGATGATGACTACAGAATGAAAGTGCATTTGTTTGGAGCCACTTCCTCACCTGGATATGCCAATTATGGGCTCAAACAGATCGCCAATGATTATGAAGAAGACAGCCCAGAAGCGGCCTACTTCATTAGAAGAAACTTCTACGTCGATGACGGCTTGACAAGTGTGGACACAGTCAACAATGCCAAGAAACTCATCAAAGAAGCAAGAGATATGTGCGCCAAGGGGAAACTCAGATTACACAAGTTCATTTCCAGCAGTCGTGAAGTAATGGAGATGATTCCCAGCTCTGAGCGCGCAAATGACACCAAAGATCTAGACTTTGATGATTTATCGATAGAAAAAGCACTCGGAATACAGTGGTGTGTGGAATCAGGCAGCTTCCAGTTCCGACTTGAGCTCAAGGATCAACCACTGACACGTCGCGGCATCCTGTCCACTGTAGCATCGGTTTACGACCCATTGGGTTTCCTGGGTCCGTTCGTGCTTACAGGGAAGCAGATCTTGCAGGGATGGTGCAAGCTGGGACGAGCCTTTGTCAGACAAACTGCGACCAAGATGGGGACGCTGGAGAAAAGATCTACCTGATTTGGTCAACGTCAAGATCCAGCCAGAAGCTTCCAGCCAGAGAAATTCGGGAAAGTGGAGAAGCGCGAACTACATTACTTCTCTGATGCAAGTACGACAGGCTATGGCCAATGTTCGTATATGAGATTCATAGATGACGAAAACAATGTACACTGCTCTCTTGTTATGGGAAAGGCCATTACGGGTAGTCACAATTCCAAGATTGGAACTACAAGCTGCCATGGTCTGGACAGGTTCAAAGGTCGTCCTGGGATATATCGGCAATGATGTGAAACGCTTTCACGTCTATGTGGCAAATCGGATTCAGAGGATTAGAGAAGCTACTGAACCGAACCAATGGCATTCTGTCGCCATATAGAAAAATCCGGCCGACTATGCATCATGTGGGCTGGGCGCAACAGAATTGATTTCCTACAGCTGGTTCTCGGGAACATCCTTCTTGTGGGAGCGAGAACTACCTGAGGAAGAGACCAACCACGGAGAACTGGTTCCAGGGGACCCAGAAGTGAAACAAGTACATGTCCATGCGGCAACGTCCCAAGAGGTGTCAATGCTTAGTCGCCTAGAACACTTATCTGACTGGTCAAGAGCTGCCAAAAGGATAGCCGTACTACGACGATTCCTTTCAAGAAGAAGAAGTCCCAAGATGGAGGAAATGAATCAACTTACTTTTGAGGAGGACAGGGAAAAAGCTAGACCGACGATCATAAAGATGGTGCAGCATGAAGCATTCACCGAAGAGATTTGTCTTCTCAAGAATGACTCGAGTGACGAGACATTGAAGAAACGGAGTCAGATATACAAGCTGGACCCATTCCTGGACAACGATGGAATCATGAGAGTCGGAGGACGGCTTGCAATGTCATCATCTCTCCACTACCGTGTCAAACATCCGATGACCCTGCCACGAAACAGTCACGTAACGCACTTGGTGATCAAACACTGTCATGAGAGTGTTGCACATCAGGGAAGAGGCATGACAGTAAATGAAGTGCGATCCAGAGGATACTGGATAGTAGGAATTAGCTCTGCAGTCTCATCTCACATCTACAAATGTGTGCAGTGCAGAAGACTCTGCGGTCGAACGCAAATGCAAAAGATGGCTGACTTACCAGAAGAAAGGGTAGAACCCTCACCGCCATTCACGTACTGTGGATTTGACTATTTCGGCCCCTTCATCATCAAGGAGGGACGGAAGGAGATTAAGCGATATGGACTGCTCTTCACCTGCATGTCATCCCGAGCAGTCCACATTGAGATGCTTGACGACATGACAACTGATGCCTTCATCAATGCACTGCAATATTTAATCGCTTTGCGTGGGACAGTGAGACAACTACGATCTGATCAAGGGACCAGCTTCATCGGCGCACAGCGTGAAATGACAAGATCATTTAAAGAAATAAACGAAAGGAGAGTGGAACAGTTTCTTGAAGCACACGGATGTGATTCCGTCATGAATGTGCCCTCATCTAGTCACATGGGCGGAGTTTGGGAGCGCCAAATACGAACGATCAGAAACATCCTGACGGCGATGTTGTGTCAGAACAACTCAAGGCTGGACAACGCTTCCCTCAGGACTTTCCTCTATGTAACAATGGCGATTGTCAACAGCAGACCACTCACCATTGAAAACATAAACGACCCACGTGGACCGGAAGCACTGACGCCTAACCGTCTACTCACGATGAAATCGGGAATTGTGATGCCACCACCAGGGAACTTCCAGAAAGAAGACGTCTATGCCAGAAAGCGATGGAGACGTGTATAGTATCTAGCGAACCAGTTCTGGTCAAGGTGGAAGAAGGAATACCTATCAAATCTCCAAATCAGACAGAAATGAAATAGGAAACAACGAAACATCCAAGTGGGAGATGTGGCACTGTTGAAAGAAGAGAACCTCGTGCGAAGTCACTGGAAGCTGGCAAAGGTGGTCGAAACAATGCCCAGCAAGGACATTCTGGTGCGCAAAGTGAAACTGCTTGTGGCTGATTCAAGTCTCACGAAGGAGGGCAAGCGAACCAAGAAGGCCACGTATCTAGAGAGGCCTATTCACAAGCTGACGCTACTGATCGAAAATGGAGCAGATGAAGACTCACAGTAGATGTACTCTGCCTACGGGTGGGAGTACATAAAGAACGGACTATTTAGTTTTAGAAGAAAAAAATCACTAGTGATTTGGGTGGGAGTGTAGATGACAGTGAATCTTGCAGCTGGTGCACTGTCAGTCTAGCCATAACACCACTAGTGTCACACAGAGCCACTAAGGAGGCACCCTGGGGATCCATTAGTGAAGTAGCCCAATTTTGGGATTTGGGAGGTCAACTAAGGTGATTAATTGATCAGAGGGAAACCTCTGGGGGCCCTATGTGATAAACAGGGATTGGTAACAGGTCAATGTATCCCTTTGGGAGAGATCTACGCGGGATAATATAGTTCTGTTTAAGTTACCTAGTATTAAGGGTCTGTGTGTATCTTACTGATTGTTATAATAGTGTTATGTAATGTTTATTTGCATATTATGAACATGTATTACCAGTTTACACTATTATTATCCAAATGTGTGACTAAATTAGAGTAGGAAGACAACATTAGATCAACCGGGTAATCTGTCCTACAACATTGAGGTGGCAGATTCACCACCATAGTAAAAAGACAACAGAAAACAAAGAAAACGAGATACCGAGTCGCGTATTAGGCGGAACGAGGTATGTAATTATGAAAAGAATAATCAGAGATCACTTTCAACGTGTTATTATTACAATTGCATTGTTTTTCATAGTTTAAACTTGATGTTAAGAAAGGGCCCAAATGTTACCCGTACGCTGTCATTGTCAACTATAAGACTAATCTATACACAGAGACAACTATACGTGTAGATCTTTATAGAATTGTATCCAGCGTACGATCGTGCATTTATTGAGTTTAATCATGGTGCAATGTACCTTTGTAATCATTAAGTTCATGTAAGCGATGAATTAGCATATAATATGTTACATTGTTAGTATTTTACAAGATAACAACAATGAATCTGTATCATCACATTTATACACCTGGTCATTTTGTTGGTGAGACTATTTTAGTAATTGATGCGTTACTAATGTGTGCTTCACAGCAGGAGAGATACCAGCAGAGTGGCGAAGAGGAGCGATTGTGCCGATATGGAAGGGGGAAAGGGACATCCATGACCCAGGGAGATACAGAGGCATCACATTACTGAGTCAAGCCCTGAAATTGTTGGAAAGGCTACTGGATGCTAGGGTGAGGCTTTCAGTGGAGAGCAAAATCGGAGAGAATCAGCTGGGATTTAGGAAAGGGAGAGGAACAGATGATGGATTGTTTGCCATCAGACAAATTATCGAGAAGAAGAGAGGATTTAAAAAGGATGTAGCATTCGGTTTTGTAGATCTGGAAAAGGCATTTGACACCGTGCCAAGAAAACTCGCATTTGCAGTCATGAGATGGATGGAGGATGGATAAGCAGAAGCCAGAATGGTGGAGGAAATGTACAAGGAGACAACAGCGGTAGTGAGAGTCGAAGGAGAAACATCGGAACAATTTGGAGTGGAAGTAGGACTCAGACAGGGAAGTGTCTTGAGTCCCCTGCTTTTCATTATGGTGATGAACCTGATCAGTGGAAAGATATCGGAGCAGGAAGAACTTAAGAAGATACTGTATGCAGACGACCTAGCAGTGGTGGCTGATAACAAAGAGGAACTACAGAAAGCTTTGCAAGAATGAAGTGACACCTTCAGAAAACACGGCCTCCGAATGAATCTGGAGAAGACTGAAGTAATGTGGATAGGAGAACAGGAGGTAGATCTGCATGTAGTTATTGACGGAAAGACCATTAAACAAGTGAACAGATTTGTATACCTGGGCGGTGCAGTGTATTAGGATGGAAGGAGTAGTAAAGAAATACAGAGGAGGGTGCAAGCAGGAGCAGCAGCATGGAAGAGGGTAGAAGGCATTATGTGGGACAGAAAACTGAAGAAATAACTGAAAGGAAAAGTGTTAGAAGCCTGCGTTGTATCAGCCTGTATATATGGGTTGGAAACACTGCCACTGACAGAGAGACAGGAGGAGAAACTACAGATGGCAGAAAATAACTGGGTCAGAAGAATATGTAGAGTAACGCTAGAGGATAGAAGGAAGACGTAGCGATTGAGAGAGGAGATTGTAATGAAAAAACATCTAAAGAGGAAAGAAGCCGGTAACAGAATGAGACAGGCGGGACATGTACGTAGAATGGGTGAAGACAGACTGGCGAAAAGAGCGTGGAAAGTAGAAGAGGGTGGCAGACGAAGGAGAGGAAAACCAAGGTTAAGATGGAACGACAGCATAAAACGAGACCTGGGGGGGGGGGCTAGCGTGAACAGCCATGAATGGATGGCAATTGCGAACAAGAGAGAGAGAGAGGTGGAAAGAACTGACAAGAAAAGTAGAAGAAGGTACAAAGTGACGTGGACCCCACCCCGCAAGGGAGCAAGAGGAAGAAGAAGAAGAAGAAGATGCGTTACCGAGTCAATTTAATATATATATGTTTTGTTTTTATAGTTCACCACACAAAAGACACGAATTTAAGTACTACCGTACAGAAATAATACCAAGGGTATATAATTCCAAGATGGTTGCTTTGTTAAAAAAACGAGGCATTAGGTTCTGGTATAACATAGTCCTATATGTGGTCTACATTTCGTATACAGTACTTTAGTTAAATATGCATCTGTTGAGTTTACAATGTTTTTATTATAAATTACGCCTTATTATACACCACATTTTAGACACGTCATCATCAGTCATACAAGCGCTCGGTCTATTGGTGGAGCCTCCTCGGTCTACGGGCCAACCGGTGTCGTGTGTGACAAGGCCCTATCTTTGAACATGTGATTTAGGCCCTATCTTTTAACATGAGCATTTGTTCCCTATCTTTTGGGATTTTTAAGGCTAAAAAGTAGGGATAAATTGGTATCTCGCGTTAAAAAGTCGTACACCTGTACGAAAAATCGAATTGACGCTTTGCCTTATTTTTATAGTTCAACTTACCCCTTTTAGACCTATTCTAAATCCCTCCGAAAATCGATTATCGCTGGAGTTTGAGAGGTGCAAATCCGGAACAATTGTCCTATCTTTTATCATGAGAACTGGAACTACTTTCTTCCACTTCCACCGCGCCAGCATACATTCTGATTGACCTACCATACTACTGTCGCTGTTCGAACCATTACCAGCTAGCGTCTCTTTTCAGGGTTATGCAAGTGCTTTTTTAGTTTTGTTGTTTGGTGACGTCTGGTGAATTGTTTGGTGGCGTCTGATGTTGGAGATGGTCCCAGTGTCCGTGTACTCTGAGTGTCTTCTTGTTGTAGAAATTGGAAAAGCTACTTGTTAAATGTATTAAATTAGTCAAGTGACCCGGCGTTGCCCTGGAAAAACGGGACAGTTGCCAGGGCTAAAACTGTTTTGAAATTGTGACTCCGAGATCGATCCACACCGCCCCGAACAAATTTCGAAACAAATCTAAATCAACGCACCACACAATGGGCCCTCTAGATCGCAGTTAACGGAATTGTGGGTTCACGGACAGACAGACAGACGGGCGGGCGGACGGGCAGACAGACAGTCTGCATTGTTTTGTAATATGTTTTCGTCATTCCTGTCACAGTGTTAGGCGAATCAAGCCGTACATTGCACGGAATGACAACGCAGACGACGGTTTCTTCGAAAGCGAATTTGATTTTAACATTAACTCTGATGAGTACCTCCGTAATGGAAACTTGAGCATCTTAACAATGACGCTACACCGGCGTTTGCAGGTATGTGTGCTTCTGATGTATCAACATTGTTAATCGATGCATTTAAAATTACAAGGAATTATAGGGAAAGCAGGGGCGTATCCAGAGAGGGTAGTCGATCAGGGGGTGGGGCACAATTAACAACCTCCACTGACGGCCGAACCAAGTGGTGGTGAAAATGTTTCCTTGGCGCGCCGCCGTAAATTCAGCTTGTCCGCTAGCTAGACTGTGACATCGGAACACGGAAGCGGTTGCTGATGAAACATTTTCGTCGTATTTTAACCTTATTGCATGTTACCTGAACGGTAGCATATTTCAAAGGGCCTAGGGAGCACGGTCACGTGGGCCCATTCAAAAAGGTCTACGGCATGCCAAAATCCAAAGGACTAGGGGGCACGTACCACCCAGGCCCTCTGGATCCGCCTATAGAAAAGATGTTAATATAGTCAGTAGCGCCTGGAGAAGCCATGTACTTGGTATTGACATATATGTTGTGAACGAGAAGGCATGTTTTACTACGTGGCGGGTAAATTACATAAATTGAAAGAGTTTATAAATCATCGTGCAACTTTACACGTATGTCCCATGTAGCTTATATAGGCATCATCATCTTCATTGTGCAGCCGTATAATGTTCCGTGGTTGGGCGAAAGCCTCAGCATGTCGTTTCAAAATACTCGTCTAGTTCGTCTCTCCACCATCTCACCAGTCTTCCTCTAGATCGTTTCCCTTCGTAATGTCTCCAAGTTGTGATACGCGATGTCCATCGGTTATCCCGTAATCTGCTGATGTGCTTTGCCCAGCTCCACTTCTGTCTTCTGATTTCTTCTATCACGTCTGTGACCTTTGTGTTCTCTCTTACCCAGATGTTTGTTTTTCTCTCCCAATATGTGATGTTTAACATACTTCTTTCCATCTTTGTTTGTGCGGCTGCTAGCATGTTCTTTGCCTGGATGACGAGTGCCCATGTTTCCGCGCCGTATGTCATCGCTGGAAATACGTACGAGTTGTAGACTGGTCTCTTCAAGCAGGTTCCAAAGTTCCCCTTGAAGACGTCGCGGTGTTTGGCGAATGCTGTCCAGCCGGCGGTGATTCTTCTTTAAATCTCCTTGTCTTGGTTTTTGTCTCTAAAACTTTATCGCTGTCGCAGATAGTCGTACCTTTCAACGTTCTCTATCTGTGTGATCTTGATATATATATTGGTGTGTCATTTTCTAGCACCACTTTTGTCTTCGAAATGTTCATCTTCAGACCTTCATTTTTAATTTTCACCAGGTAGTTCGTGTAGCATGTTTGTGTAGTTCTTGCGGTGTAGTAGCGCATATGAGTATGTCGTCGGTGAAGCGAATATGGTTGAGATATTCTCCGTCTATCCTCATGCAAGCCTCTGGTTTCCCAGGTCAGTCTTCGGAATATGCTTGTGATTGTTGCCGTAAACAGCTTGGGCAATATGGTGTCACCTGTCGTACTCCTCTCTTGGTGTTGTTGCTCTTCATGTATAGGTGGACTGTCACCGAGCTGATGGTGTAGATGTCTTTCATTAGTTCGAAGAACACGTCTTCTATCCCTTGTTCTTAAAGGGAGGTCAGTATTGCTTGAGTTTGCACCAAGTCGAAATTAAGCCTTCTCGTAGTCGACGAAAGCGATGCAGAGCGGGATATTATTATTGTTGGCACTTCTCTTTCAGTTGGTTTACAACGTGCATGTGGTCTGTTGTTGAGTAACTGCTTCTGAATCCTGGTTGCTCTCCTGGTTGGTTTTCGTCGAGTGTCTTCTCTAGCCTATTCGTTAGTATCTTTCTGAGTAACCTGCAGATGTTTGATAACAGATATATTGGTCTGCAGTTCTTTAAGTCTTTTTTATTTCCCTTCTTGAAGATTATCACCATCTTTGCGTTCTTCCATGCGATGGGTATTCGTCTTTCTGATAAGCATTTAGTATACAACTTAGCCAGTGTCTTCGAGATGGTATCTTCTCCTGCTTTTAATGTTTCAATGTTTACATGGTCGTTGCCTAATATCATCCCATTCTTCATATCTTTTATCGCTGCTTCTACCTCCCATGGTATTATCTCTCGTACTTCTTTCGGGTCGGTGTAAATTATGGTACTCTGTTCACTGTCGTACAGCTCGGTGTATAATTCCTCTAATCATTCCATGATCATATCTTGATCTTGTATTTCTCTACCCTGCTTGTCTAGAAGTGTAATCAGTCTGTTTCGGCCTAGTGCGTGTGTTCTTCTGGCTTTATGCAGGCTCCTTGATGCCATAATCGTTTCTCGTATGATCTCTTGTTTGTACTTCTTGATGTCCTCCTTTGCTTTCTTTTTGATAGTCTTGCTTTATTTCTGCGTACTCTATTGTCTAACTCAGTTGAATCATCTTCAGTGGTGTTTTCGCTCATGATGTCGATGTCGTCTAGTTCTTGTAGTGTCTCAAATCGATTTTGCAGTTCGAGGTGGAATTCGATATTTGTTATTCCTGTTTGTGTGGTATCTACACTTCGTGGTCTCTAGTTTATAAAATTCGTCCTTTCAGCCTTGGCGTCCAGTTTGATGTTGCTCATTACCATTCTGTGGTCACTTCCGATGTTGACTTGGTTGATGACAATTACGTCAGTGACCATGTATGGCCTGTTTGTCAGGATGTAGTCAATTTCGTTCTTCGTTTCTCCATTTGGGCGTTTCCACGTTCATCTCCTCCCTGTTTGCTTCTGGAACATGGTATTCATGATTTTGCACTTTCTTGATGTTGCCAATTCTACCAAGGTGTCGCCTCTTTTGTTTCTCACACCTAGACCAAATTTGCCTGTTGCCGTTTCCGAAATGTTTGTTCGTTTCCCTAGTTACGCATCAGTCTCCCATCACTATCGTGTAGTGGGTTGGCTTTTCTAAGGTCTTATCCACGTCTTTGTAGAAGTTGTTTGTGTCTTCTTTTGAGTAAGATGTTGTTGGTGCATATACTTGTACTATCTTCAGTTTGTAGTGCTTTGTTATTCATAGAACAGGTTCTAGCTGCTACTCTGGGTCTGATGCTGTTATCCATTACTATATTGTCTTTCCATTTTTGTTTATGAGAAAGCCTACTCCTGCTTAGCCATTGTTCACCGTAGAATATGGCATAGTATGTGGCCGCTTTGTAAGGTAGTGGAGCATTTCTCTCTTCTTCTGACTTCTGATTGAGTCTTCTGACTTCTCCGATCCCGATCACATCCTATACCAACCTGGTTTCCCTAAGTTCGTCCTCCAGTTCTTGTATCTGTTCATCTCTCAGTAGTGTTCTTACGTTACATGTTGCTATCTTCAATATACTTACCTTCTCTCAGCGGTCTTCTTGACCCAGAGATTCTTAGCACCCCCTGCACATATCCCTAATTGACCCAAACCGCCTAGCTTCTTTGTCATACACTCTTTCGATGCTGCCGAGGACTGGGGGCCTTGGCTTCATTGTACTTTGCATGCTGGTGTTGTTGGCCTGCCCTTCCACGTTGGCCGATGCGGGTTGGAAGGGATATAGGCCTATATATATACCACTACCAAGTCTGCATATTTCAAATATATAATAATAGAATGCATGTCTGTTGCATAAGTATGTTCACACGCCCTTCCGCCCGCACGCACACACAGTGACAGATACACACGCGCAGTGGCTTATGCTCATACACACGCATGAACGCACATTCGCACACACACGCACGCACGGGCATATGCATGGACACCACGCACACAAAATTATGTTCTAGAACTAAGAGAGCTTAGCTTTGAAAAACGTCTTCCAGATAAAAGAGTGTGGTTCAACAAAGGATATTAAACAGAAGTATTTAAGATAAATAAGCTGAATGCTTTCTTGTCCTTTTGTGCTATGGCTGGCAATCTTGCTGAATCTTACACGAGTATAAAGCAATGTTAATTTACTGTTGTGCCAAGGAATGCAGGGAGAAGCAGAACCGCCGCCGAGTAGAAGATCAGATCAAACAGGATTGGCAGCAGGTGGCCGTCGTCATCGACCGCTGCATGCTGTGTGTCATCATCGCCACGGCTGGCTGCCTCTGGAAAGGCTTCTTCGACCGTATTCCCATATACACTGACTCTGGCATCATGTAGTGAGAACCCGGACTCCAAATTAGCATCAATATCCTCCACACCGGCCAGCAGACAGTTGCACGACGGACGCATCGTGCACATTAATGTTTGACCGTGTCCGCCTGTACCATGACGTACGGATATTCGCCATTTTGTAACTTGTCGTTGTAACGATAAAACTTAAAAGTCAATTATTTTGAGAATTTTTTTTTCTAATTTTCTTGGTTTAAATCCATATTTGTGACTTGGAGATTCTGTAAAAAATATGTATACAATTATACAAAATAAGCTACAAAAATATATTTCCCTTTCTACATTTTCCTATCTACAAAAAAGCTGCGTTTTGTGTGAAATCTGTGAGCTACGTAAGGTAATTGTTTTTTGACGGTTACAAGTTTGTTATTTGTGTACAATATGACAGTGCATGTGTGATGAACACAGGTAAATACCAACTGTGTACACTATAACAGTACATGTGTGATGAACACAGGTAAATACCCTCTGTGTACAATATGACAGTGCATGTGTAATGAACACAGGTAAATACCCACTATGTACAATATGACAGTGCATGTGTGATGAACACAGGTAAATACCCACTGTGTACAATATGACAGTGCATGTATGATGAACACAGGTAAATACCCACTGTGCACAATATAACAGTGCATGTGTGATGAACACAAGTAAATACCCACTGTGTACAATATATAACAGTGCATGTGTGATGAACACAGGTAAATACCCACTGTGTACAATATAACAGTGCATGTGTGATGAACACAGGTAAATACCCACTGTGTACAATGTAACAGTGCATGTGTGATGAACACAGGTAAATACCCACTGTGTACAATATAACAGTGCATGTGTGATGATCACAGGTAAATACCCACTGTGTACAATATAACAGTGCATGTGTGATGAACACAGGTAAATACCCACTGTGTGCAATATAACAGTGCATGTGTGATGATCACAGGTAAATACCCACTGTGTGCAATATAACAGTGCATATGTGATGAACACAGGTAAATACCCACTGTGTACAATATAACAGTGCATGTGTGATGAACACAAGTAAATACCCACTGTGTACAATATAACAGTGCATGTGTGATGAACACAGGTAAATACCCACTGTGTACAATATAACTGCATGTGTGATGAACACAGGTAAATACCCACTGTGAGCAATATAACAGTGCATGTGTGATGAACACAGGTAAATACCCACTGCGTATGTCACGAATTCTGCCATTGCCAGTCCCAAGGGTGTGAAAAGAGGATGGTTAGGCTAAGGGCTAACAAACTTTTTCCATAAATACAGATTACTACTAAAACATAGACAAAAGGGGGCTCCGGTGGAGAGTATGATACCATGTAGTGAAAGCTGAAAGATAGCTACATCGCCAATGTTCTTTTTATCTTCCGGGATTAAAAAAAATCGGAACAGAGAATGTGAGTCATGCATGCACCAAACAAAGCAACCCAGATAGCAAGCATCACTACATGAAGGTGGATATAATTGAGACAAGTCTCGAGAGACAATTGAAATAGTGTACTAGGCAGTACTTGCGTGTATGAACTGACATCCCTATAATGACTGCCGTCCAATCCTGGCTCACTCGTGCATGGTATCATCACAAGTCAAAGGTGGTAATTCCACAACTTTCCGAGATGTTCAAGACAAGGCAAATTCGTGTAAACAATAACCAGCAAACTGCATTCGTGAGCACTAAACTACATTTCCTAAGGTCAAGCACCACTGTAATACCTAATTTGCTCCACATTCTTAATAATGCTTATACTGATTACGAGTTTGAATAACATTTTGTTTTGATAAGAATGCAATAGTATTGTAGACTTTAAAAACAAATCCGTTAACACTTAATTCATATCCAACTACTGAGGAACGCAACAATGTAGCAGCCCAGTTAGTATCTTGGCAAACTTGATTGTCTCTGTCAAATCTCTTCTGGCTTGTCATAAGGCAAACAAATGTTCTTTTTAGGTTAGCCATTCTACCAATAAACAAAATATAAAGGCAGTGTCATATTGTTAACTTTATTATATTGTAAAAGCTTGAACATCACATCAGATTTCCAGGCATTCATGATTAGATGTAAAGAAAACATACACCTGTATTCATGTCAATAAAGCTGCTGGCTTTCCTGGACCTAGCTAACATTAAAACGTGATCATTTTGCTATCTGACTCATTACCCAAAGTTAAATAACAATCCAGTGAGTTACACGTTCAGGACTACAGAATAACTCGACTATATTCATTGTTCATATTACATTTTCCCATCAACAGAAACAAATGATATAAAACAGAGCTAGCCCTAAAAAATACAACAATACAGTGTTCCTATTGGGCCAATAGCAATAACTTAATCTTGTAGTAGTTGCTGCACAGCAGCACTCCTAGTGGCAGTCACCAACACTATAAGCCTGTCTTTCTGGTCTGCTGCAGGATCTTGAAAGTGTCTTTTGCAAAGATATAGCCAACACCTGAGGCTATGGTAGTGCCCGCCGTGAGAAACCTGCACCGGAAGCACACACCACATTAGAACGATTGTTCTCATACACTCGCACAACACATGGACAAACACACACACACAGACAGACACACAGACAGACAGACAGACACACACACAGACACACAATCAACACACACACACACACACAAAATCGATTACACGTAAGAGACTGACAAAAATAAAAAATTAATATGACACTTTTTTAATATAACAAATTCTTTTTGTTTTGTTATATAATCAATTACAAAACAAGAAATATTTGCCTTTTCCAGTTTGAGTTGCTCCTACGATAGCAACAAGTTTTATTTGCAGATCATAGGTAGAAACATGGTATCGGTAAATGTGACGATTTATCAAGAAAGAAATCTACCCACCAGAGTGCATGCATCGCTGGGTGGTCGGTGAACGAGAAGACAGGTGCACACAGACTGAACGTGACTAAAGATAACTGAACGGCCGTGTTCAACTGAAACACACAAATAATGAGCTTTAACTTTAATACTACTAGTGCTACCAGTTTCATATAATTTATTGCTACACAAAATATGTACAGCTAAGAAAGCAAAGTAAGGTTAATAAGTAGTAAAAAGTATTTAGTATAACACAAGCGTAAAGAAACTATCCATTCATAGTTATATCATATATGCTATTCAAAATGTGAGTATAATCTGTTTTAGTAGCCATATGTAATGTTAATACTGAAACTAAATACATATAAAACTTAACTTAAAACATTATGCTATGCAAATGGCCTTAGATGGGTTGCTTTTTCATGATACAAGTCTAAATGTCAAAGAATGTTACCAAAAACACATTTTTATCGAGGGCAGCACTAAAATTTTGTCTAAACATATAGGCAAATGTATATATCCTAAAAAAGCTCTCCTCATGGTGGATTTGCATAACAATAACATGCCGTAATATCAAAAGGCATTGTCACTTGTACCTTTACACTTGAAAATGAGTGCATCATCATAAAGAAAGACCAAGACCTCATCGAACAAGTCCAACGGCGTGCAACACGACTAGTGCCAGAAACAAAAAGACTACCTTACAGCAGCAGATTGAAAGAATTAAAACTCCCTACACTACACTACAGAAGACAAAGAGCCGACATCATTCAAACTTTCAAAATTATCAAGGGACTTGACCAAATAGACCAAGACTGTAAATGCCCACTCTGCCCACAAAAGCAGATGTACCTAAAAGCCACTGGAATTACAAGAGGTCACATAGAAAAACTAGTAACACAGACATCAACACGAACCAGACATTCTTTCCTCTCCACTCATGTAGTAAGATCCTGGAATGCACTATCAGAAGACACAGTCCAAGCACAAACAATCAATCAACTGAAGTCCCGCCTCCAAAGAGACTGAAGAGACCATCCAGATCTCTACAACTTCACACACACACAAACACACACACACACACACACACACACACACACACACACACACACACACACACACACACACACACACACACACACACACACACACACACACACACAGACACACAATCGAGCCTAGAGACTAGTCAAATTGGAAAAGAACAACAATAGCAGCAAAATCAATAGGCAATGGAATACCATTACAGCAAACAAACCTTGAGACGGTCTCAATGCTCAACTTGGGCAATTATTGACTGTTCTTAAGATAAGAACTTAAGTTAAGAAAGGAAGAGAATATAAGCACAATTGAATGACCCAATGACACTGATGTTGCTTCATTATGAAAGACGTTTACAAGATAATGTTGGGCAAATAAGGCACTGATCCTGAGTAACTGAGCACTGATATATCCAGAAGGTCTGGAACAAATGAGTGAACTATAGAACTTTCAGCCCAAGTTATGTCATCATTAAAAAGTGTTTGATTCTGTGAATTTAACTCTCATGTAAACAAAATCATGTCAATAAAAGTTCACTATAGAATGCTACATCCTTTAAAATTACAGAAATGACCTCACTTTGCTGATGATGGTTGGCTGCAGCTGAGCAGTGGCTTTCTTAACATCAAAATACCTCTTCAGTGTTTTCTACAACAAAATCAATGGAAATGGTGTTTCTTTGTGTGATTTTATGTGTAACACATCTAAAAATGAAACAAAACTTGCAATCACAGGTGCAAATTTTAAAAGAAAAACACTTTTTATAGTAAAATATTTAATAAGATTGCTTTTTAACTTAAAGGGAGATTTTCTGGTTTGTTAGTTCATTATTAACAGGAAGCTCACTGGATCAATTGTACTTTGTCCCAATTTGGTCAGGTGTGTGGGAACAAGCCAACTTCAAAGCAACAAGTGCCAATAGTGGCTGGTTCCAAACTGACTGTCTTCTTTACAAATTGAACATTTTTTGGTGCAACTTTCAAATTGTGAACATTGTTTTGAGTTCATTAAACACAAATTGGCAGAGAGAATACCTTCAAGTTCAACACATTTATACTAGTATTAAGAACCATGTACATGTAGATGTAAATGAAGAAGAGACATCGTATGTTTAAAGAACATAATCAGGCTTCGAAATAAATTAGAAAAAATATCAAATTGCAAAGAATATGCATCATGCAGAAGGAAAACGAAAACGTAAAACAATAATGGAAGAGAGTAAACAGCAATGTATAAAAATGGGAGATTTTAATCATGGACATATACAATGGATATCTGATTTGTTTTGCCAACTATCAGTACAATGAATACCCAAGTAGTTCAGTATACTCTTAACAATAACTATCAATACATGTAGTTAAATTTACTATCAATAGTACTGCACTGTCATGTTGATGACCACGATGCATTGATAGTTCCGTGTATTTTTACATGCATCTTTGGTAGATGTAAGCATTTCATTTTTCCAAACTGATGAACTACCATTGAACCATAAAGCACATACATTTGTCCAAGTAAACAACAATACCTTATATACTCTATTGCCTGTATACTTACTGGAGGACCAAGAGAGATGTATCGGACATAAAAAGCACCAGCTATGAGACAGACATCTCTTGCTATTACTAGGGCTGTCAGTGGTACTGCAACAAACCAACCAGTCTACAAATTAACTGGCACTAACGTCAGCCATCAGGAGTAATGCTGACACCACAACTGGGTATTGGTCAGATGGAAATGATAACTACAAATATTCAAGTAGCCATTCTGTGACTTTTATGCTGTCATAAGAAAGAAAGAAAGGTTTGTATGTACAGCACTGTACATGGCATCAGTTTACTTAAATCTTAATCCTGATATTATTGCTCATGCCTGTCGTTAACATGAAACAGTACGAATGTTGTTAACTGGTATATAAATAATGGATTTGTTTACATAAAGCTTATTTACAAAGGAGAGTATATGTCCCTACAGACGTACGATTACAGTTGGTGATGTTTAATACTTTACTGAATTTGTACAAGAGTGTAAAAGTACAAGGTATCAGGTTGACCATAGTGAAGGTGTAATGAGGGTATAAATACACGGTATCAGGTTGACCATAGTGAAGGTGTAATGAGGGTATACATACGAGGTATCAGGTTGACCATAGTGAAGGTGTAATGAGGGTATACATACGAGGTATCAGGTTGACCATAGTGAAGGTGTAATGAGGGTGTACATATGAGATATCAGGTTGACCATAGTGAAGGTGTAATGAGGGTATACATACAAGGTATCAGGTTGACCATAGTGAAGGTGTAATGAGGGTGTACATACGAGGTATCAGGTTGACCATAGTGAAGGTGTAATGAGGGTATACATACGAGGTATCAGGTTGACCATAGTGAAGGTGTAATGAGGGTATACATACGAGATATCAGGTTGACCATAGTGGGTGTAATGAGGGTGTACATACGAGATATCAGGTTGACCATAGTGAAGGTGTAATGAGGGTATACATTCAAGGTATCAGGTTGACCATAGTGAAGGTGTAATGAGGGTATACATACGAGGTATCAGGTTAACCATAGTGAAGGTGTAATGAGGGTATACATATGAGGTATCAGGTTGACCATAGTGAAGGTGTAATGAGGGTATACATACAAGGTATCAGGTTGACCATAGTGCAGGTGTAATGATGATATGTGAAGGTGTAATGAGGGTATACATACGAGGCATCAGGTTGACCATAGTGAAGGTGTAATGAGGGTATACATACGAGGTATCAGGTTGACCATAGTGAAGGTGTAATGAGGGTATACATACGAGGTATCAGGTTGACCATAGTGAAGGTGTAATGAGGGTATACATACAAGGTATCAGGTTGACCATAGTGCAGGTGTAATGACGATATTGAAGGTGTAATGAGGGTATACATACGAGGCATCAGGTTGACCATAGTGAAGGTGTAATGAGGGTGAACATACGAGGTATCAGGTTGACCATAGTGAAGGTGTAATGAGGGTATACATACGAGGTATCAGGTTGACCATAGTGAAGGTGTAATGAGGGTGTACATACGAGGTATCAGATTGACCATAGTGAAGGTGTAATGAGGGTATACATACGAGGTATCAGGTTGACCATAGTGAAGGTGTAATGAGGGTGTACATACGAGTTATCAGATTGACCATAATGAAGGTGTAATGAGGGTGTACATACGAGGTATCAGGTTGACCATAGTGAAGGTGTAATGAGGGTATACATACGAGGTATCAGGTTGACCACAGTGAAGGTGTAATGAGGGTATACATACAAGGTATCAGGTTGACCATAGTGACGGTGTAATGAGGGTGTACATACGAGGTATCAGGTTGACCATAGTGAAGGTGTAATGAGGGTATACATACAAGATATCAGGTTGACCATAGTGAAGGTGTAATGAGGGTGTACATACGAGGTATCAGGTTGACCACAGTGAAGGTGTAATGAGGGTATACATACAAGGTATCAGGTTGACCATAGTGAAGGTGTAATGAGGGTGTACATACGAGTTATCAGATTGACCATAATGAAGGTGTAATGAGGGTGTACATACGAGGTATCAGGTTGACCATAGTGAAGGTGTAATGAGGGTATACATACGAGGTATCAGGTTGACCACAGTGAAGGTGTAATGAGGGTATACATACAAGGTATCAGGTTGACAAGGTGTAATGAGGGTGTACATACGAGGTATCAGGATGACCATAGTGAAGGTGTAATGAGGGTATACATACGAGGTATCAGGTTGACCACAGTGAAGGTGTAGTGAGGGTATACATACGAGGTATCAGGTTGACCATTGTGAAGGTGTAATGAGGGTATACATACAAGGTATCAGGTTGACCATAGTGAAGGTGTAATGAGGGTGTACATACAAGGTATCAGGTTGACCATAGTGAAGGTGTAATGAGGGTGTACATACGAGGTATCAGGTTGACCATAGTGAAGGTGTAATGAGGGTATAAATACAAGGTATCAGGTTGACCATTGTGAAGGTGTAATGAGGGTGTACATACAAGGTATCAGGTTGACCATAGTGAAGGTGTAATGAGGGTGTACATACGAGGTATCAGGTTGACCATAGTGAAGGTGTAATGAGGGTATACATACGAGGTATCAGGTTGACCATAGTGAAGGTGTAATGAGGGTATACATACGAGGTATCAGGTTGACCACAGTGAAGGTGTAATGAGGGTATACATACGAGGTATCAGGTTGACCATTGTGAAGGTGTAATGAGGGTATACATACAAGGTATCAGGTTGACCATAGTGAAGGTGTAATGAGGGTGTACATACGAGTTATCAGATTGACCATAATGAAGGTGTAATGAGGGTGTACATCGAGGTATCAGGTTGACCATAGTGAAGGTGTAATGAGGGTATACATACGAGGTATCAGGTTGACCACAGTGAAGGTGTAATGAGGGTATACATACAAGGTATCAGGTTGACAAGGTGTAATGAGGGTGTACATACGAGGTATCAGGATGGCCATAGTGAAGGTGTAATGAGGGTATACATACGAGGTATCAGGTTGACCACAGTGAAGGTGTAGTGAGGGTATACATACGAGGTATCAGGTTGACCATTGTGAAGGTGTAATGAGGGTATACATACAAGGTATCAGGTTGACCATAGTGAAGGTGTAATGAGGGTGTACATACAAGGTATCAGGTTGACCATAGTGAAGGTGTAATGAGGGTGTACATACGAGGTATCAGGTTGACCATAGTGAAGGTGTAATGAGGGTATAAATACAAGGTATCAGGTTGACCATTGTGAAGGTGTAATGAGGGTGTACATACAAGGTATCAGGTTGACCATAGTGAAGGTGTAATGAGGGTGTACATACGAGGTATCAGGTTGACCATAGTGAAGGTGTAATGAGAGTATACATACGAGGTATCAGGTTGACCATAGTGAAGGTGTAATGAGGGTATACATACGAGGTATCAGGTTGACCACAGTGAAGGTGTAATGAGGGTATACATACGAGGTATCAGGTTGACCATTGTGAAGGTGTAATGAGGGTATACATACAAGGTATCAGGTTGACCATAGTGAAGGTGTAATGAGGGTATACATACGAGGTATCAGGTTGACCACAGTGAAGGTGTAATGAGGGTATACATACGAGGTATCAGGTTGACCATTGTGAAGGTGTAATGAGGGTATACATACAAGGTATCAGGTTGACCATAGTGAAGGTGTAATGAGGGTGTACATACGAGGTATCAGGTTGACATACGAGGTATCAGGTTGACCATAGTGAAGGTGTAATGAGGGTATACATACGAGGTATCAGGTTGACCATAGTGAAGGTGTAATGAGGGTATACATACAAGGTATCAGGTTGACCATTGTGAAGGTGTAATGAGGGTGTACATACAAGGTATCAGGTTGACCATAGTGAAGGTGTAATGAGGGTATACATACGAGGTATCAGGTTGACCATAGTGAAGGTGTAATGAGGGTATACATACGAGGTATCAGGTTGACCATAGTGAAGGTGTAATGAGGGTATACATACGAGGTATCAGGTTGACCACAGTGAAGGTGTAATGAGGGTATACATACGAGGTATCAGGTTGACCATTGTGAAGGTGTAATGAGGGTATACA
Organism: Paraescarpia echinospica; assembly: GCA_020002185.1. Lineage (NCBI taxonomy): Eukaryota > Metazoa > Annelida > Polychaeta > Sabellida > Siboglinidae > Paraescarpia > Paraescarpia echinospica. Next base: position 51,413,881 of record CM034538.1, on the reverse strand, counting down.
TACAAGGTATCAGGTTGACCATAGTGAAGGTGTAATGAGGGTGTACATACGAGGTATCAGATTGACCATAATGAAGGTGTAATGAGGGTGTACATACGAGGTATCAGGTTGACCATAGTGAAGGTGTAATGAGGGTATACATACGAGGTATCAGGTTGACCACAGTGAAGGTGTAATGAGGGTATACATACAAGGTATCAGGTTGACAAGGTGTAATGAGGGTGTACATACGAGGTATCAGGATGGCCATAGTGAAGGTGTAATGAGGGTATACATACGAGGTATCAGGTTGACCACAGTGAAGGTGTAGTGAGGGTATACATACGAGGTATCAGGTTGACCATTGTGAAGGTGTAATGAGGGTATACATACAAGGTATCAGGTTGACCATAGTGAAGGTGTAATGAGGGTGTACATACAAGGTATCAGGTTGACCATAGTGAAGGTGTAATGAGGGTGTACATACGAGGTATCAGGTTGACCATAGTGAAGGTGTAATGAGGGTATAAATACAAGGTATCAGGTTGACCATTGTGAAGGTGTAATGAGGGTGTACATACAAGGTATCAGGTTGACCATAGTGAAGGTGTAATGAGGGTGTACATACGAGGTATCAGGTTGACCATAGTGAAGGTGTAATGAGAGTATACATACGAGGTATCAGGTTGACCATAGTGAAGGTGTAATGAGGGTATACATACGAGGTATCAGGTTGACCACAGTGAAGGTGTAATGAGGGTATACATACGAGGTATCAGGTTGACCATTGTGAAGGTGTAATGAGGGTATACATACAAGGTATCAGGTTGACCATAGTGAAGGTGTAATGAGGGTATACATACGAGGTATCAGGTTGACCACAGTGAAGGTGTAATGAGGGTATACATACGAGGTATCAGGTTGACCATTGTGAAGGTGTAATGAGGGTATACATACAAGGTATCAGGTTGACCATAGTGAAGGTGTAATGAGGGTGTACATACGAGGTATCAGGTTGACCATAGTGAAGGTGTAATGAGAGTATACATACGAGGTATCAGGTTGACCATAGTGAAGGTGTAATGAGGGTATACATACGAGGTATCAGGTTGACCATTGTGAAGGTGTAATGAGGGTATACATACAAGGTATCAGGTTGACAAGGTGTAATGAGGGTGTACATACGAGGTATCAGGTTGACCACAGTGAAGGTGTAATGAGGGTATACATACGAGGTATCAGGTTGACCATTGTGAAGGTGTAATGAGGGTATACATACAAGGTATCAGGTTGACCATAGTGAAGGTGTAATGAGGGTATACATACGAGGTATCAGGTTGACCATAGTGAAGGTGTAATGAGGGTATACATACAAGGTATCAGGTTGACCATAGTGAAGGTGTAATGAGGGTATACATACGAGGTATCAGGTTGACCACAGTGAAGGTGTAATGAGGGTGTACATACAAGGTATCAGGTTGACCACAGTGAAGGTGTAATGAGGGTGTACATACAAGGTATCAGGTTGACCATAGTGAAGGTGTAATGAGGGTGTACATACAAGGTATCAGGTTGACCATAGTGAAGGTGTAATGAGGGTATACATACGAGGTATCAGGTTGACCACAGTGAAGGTGTAATGAGGGTATACATACGAGGTATCAGGTTGACCATAGTGAAGGTGTAATGAGGGTATACATACGAGGTATCAGGTTGACGATAGTGAAGGTGTAATGAAGGTATATATACAAGGTATCAGGTTGACCATAGTGAAGGTGTAATGAGGGTATACATACGAGGTATCAGGTTGACCATAGTGAAGGTGTAATGAGGGTGTACATACGAGATATCAGGTTGACCATAGTGAAGGTGTAATGAAGGTATATATACAAGGTATCAGGTTGACCATAGTGAAGGTGTAATGAGGGTATACATACGAGGTATCAGATTGACCATAGTGAAGGTGTAATGAAGGTATATATACAAGGTATCAGGTTGACCATTGTGAAGGTGTAATGAGGGTATACATACGAGGTATCAGGTTGACCATAGTGAAGGTGTAATGAAGGTATATATACAAGGTATCAGGTTGACCATAGTGAAGGTGTAATGAGGGTATACATACGAGGTATCAGATTGACCATAGTGAAGGTGTAATGAAGGTATATATACAAGGTATCAAGTTGACCATAGTGAAGGTGTAATGAGGGTATACATACGAGGTATCAGGTTGACCATAGTGAAGGTGTAATGAAGGTATATATACAAGGTATCAGGTTGACCATAGTGAAGGTGTAATGAGGGTATACATACGAGGTATCAGATTGACCATAGTGAAGGTGTAATGAAGGTATATATACAAGGTATCAGGTTGACCATAGTGAAGGTGTAATGAGGGGATACATACGAGGTATCAGGTTGACCACAGTGAAGGTGTAATGAGGGTATACAAATGAGGTATCAGGTTGACCACAGTGAGGGTGTAATGAGGGTATACTTACAAGGTATCAGGTTGACCATAGTGAGGGTGACAAACAGAACACTGATGAGCAACTTGTCAGCAAGAGGGTCAAGGAAACTTCCAAAGGCTGACGTTTGATTCTGAAAGGTCCTGGCAACCCAGCCGTCTAGCTGTAGAACATTGCATAGAAAAATATCAACAATGGGTTCTGCTTGTTAAAGTAATTCATGTCGAATGACAAGTAGAGCTCCACACTTGACCACATGTTTGGACATGTACTCAAATCAGAAACCCACCTACATGTTTTATTAACAGACCTTCCAAATTCAACACAAATGTTGTGTATCTCAGAGAATGTTTCGGTCTTGGTGTATTTCCACAGACCTGAATGTACCAGCGGTATGTTACAGATGAATATTTAAACTCTGTCAATAAACAAGAAAGAAGGTGATCAATCCACAGTTTTAGAAATGTTCTGCAAATATAATCAGGTAATTAACATACATTCAGGTTTTTTAAAAACAAAGTACTTCCATAAAAAATTTATACTTGCAAAATAAGTTTGCTCTCTGGCTATATTTGAAGCTTAACATAGTTATTGGCTGAACACAATTACTGCATTCTTATTGCATTGCTTTCTTATTTTCTATAAATCTATACAATAATTACACCAGTGGAAAAGTGACATACGACATCAGTGATTCCTGCGATGACAAAGATGATGCAAGCCATGGGGTAGCACTGCTGCAGCACCAGGTAACCCAGGAATGGAGTCATTGCAATGCGCAAGCCAGTCAGCATGTTTGGAACTGTGACAATATTTTCTCTCTGAAACATGTCCCAGTATTCAGTTACATACGAGTGAAGTCACAAAATATAGAACGCTATAATTTTGTAAACTTCTGTGCATTGTCATTCAGGTATTAAAATGAATATCCCATTTTTGTGTTTTGACAAGGATAAAACATGGACTTATCTGTCAGGAAAGACAACTTTAGCAAGTTTCATCAATATTTGCCTCTTCTGTAGCTATATGAAGACCTAAAAATGGGGGTATTTTGGAATACAAATGTAACACTTGTTGAGAGCATTTCAAAGCTAAAAACAAACGTACAAGAAACCTCTGGAGGCCTCCTGTTATTTTTTTATGTTTAATATGTACCCCAAGGTATATTTGGGTGAAAAAACTAACTGTCTACTCTCACCCATTGCTGAATTATTTAGGTGAGAATCTGGCATTGTTTTTGGGCGGTAGGTGTACTAGAGTCTAGGAAATTAGCTAAATGAACATTAAAGATATTTTTCTGCCACAGAACCATTCCTCAGTTGATTTCTAGAAAAAGAAACTTAACAAACATTATAAGTGATTGAGAATTTATTTTGGGGAAACGGTGAAAAATATTCCATCCCTTTGTCATGTCTGTCGCACCCTATTTAAAAAAAGGAGAAAAATATGAAAAAATATACAAAATCATTAATCAGTGATTTGCAGTTAACAAGCAGCAAACCATTAATCAATTCCGTCCCTCAAAACATCACGTCTGTCACTATGAATGGCATGAATTGTCTTTGTTACCATGGAAACGGGGGTATGGGTGAAAAAAGTTCAATACATTTTTTACTCAGTAAGACCCAACCTACACTTTGGGCAGACAAAATTGCACTATTTGCATGAATTAATAAATAAGCCTATCTACCTGCCATGTTTGGCATTAAAGCCTACTTCTGGAAAGGTACATTACATATTGCAACCTGTATTGTCCCAAAGATCATCATTTTACCAACAATTGGCTGGCAATCTACTATCAGTAGGGTGCAATGCATAATTGTAATTTTGTCATGCAGATGGCTCCATGGACAACGGCTGTTTTATTTTACCACTGTAAAATAAAACATATATATTTAGATCTATATATACACACCCCTAGACACCACAAATAAAGACGTTTAAAGAAGATCTGGCAGAGATGGAAATCACCTGGAATGAGGCCAAAGAAATTGCGAAAGACCGTAGTAGATGGAGAAAGCTCGTCGCCCGATGTCCCGAAAGGAACAGGAGGAACTAAGTCTAAGTAAGTAAGACACCACATCACACTCACCACACCACACATACACACCACATCACACACACCACACTGAATATCATGTAAATTCATACAAATTAAAGAAATCTAGTATTCTATTCTGCCTGCCACTATACAGAACACACAGAGCAGAATCACTCAGGACTGTCAATAATCCCCTGTGCTACACCTCTCCAGAAAACCATAAAAAAATATGGGATTATAGCCCAAATAAGTCCACAAACCAAATTAATGTAGTTTGATATCAGCATTTAAAGGGACGGTTATTGGCAGAAAAATATCAGCAAATCAAACATTCATGATCAAAGGTAAAAAATACACAAATATTTGAAAAATGGCTAAGACACCGGCAGTTTCTAGTTCTAAGCAGAGTTCAAGTACATTAGCATGCTCTCTGGGACTGCCAAGTTTAAAAAAGGAAAAGTTTCCCTGCAAAATATTAAAAAAAATATGGCCTTCCCTGTAGAACTTTCTGAGATTCAAGCCATTACATCTATCATAAATTATGTGAGGATTCCAAGGTCTAGTGATTGTATTCAATGTGCATGCTTGGAGCAGATATAGAGTTAACTGTTTTGAATGCCATCAGGAGAAAAAAGCAGAAAGTCTAGCTCGCTACAAATTAGGAAACTGTGTTCCAGTAGCCCAGAAAGTCAGATGATGTCCACCTATCTACTATTTTCTTTAACCCACTAGACTTCATAGGAGTGTATCCCCTAGTAGGTCCACCTTGTCAGATCATCAAGAATAACATTTGAAAGTAAAACATGAGATCCTTGAGAATTACCACAAACAGGACAGGTCATAGCATTGTGTTTGATTAAGCTTTTTGTAATCACATGTCTGGTAGCCATTTTGAAATTAATGTAGTCAGGTCTTCAGTTATTGCTATGTTAAAGTAATCACAATGTGCATAAAGTGATTGAGATCATGTAAATCAACAGCCCAACCAAGTAGAGACAGTTTAAAAATAAAGGTTTTGTTTTATTTACTTTGTTGTTTATGTTGCGTCTGTCACAATTGCTGCCGAGCCAGTCAAACAGGGTTTTTTGTCCTCTAGAGTGGAATCTATGGAATTCGGTGCCCCATGAAAGGTATGCTGAGTTAGGTGTGAGGTGTAAGACAGGCCCAGACAATGAATTAATTTTTCTGTGGGGAAAGACAAATCGGGGTGGAACTTTTCCAACTGGATTTTGAAAAAGGGACAATTTTGCAATGTCAGCACTATCATTCGACCATTTCAATGGAAAAACCTACTACTTCTATTTCCCTGGTCAGTACCATCACACTACACCTCTATGAGCAAACAAATAATTACCATTGTAGAATTTTTTGCTGAACACATAGATTTATAAGTGTGACAGACATGGCACAAAAATTTGAATGATCTATTTCATCATTCTATATAATAAACACCAGGCAATAAGTTATGTTCTACTTAAATAATTTTGGTATGCTTTCAACCCTCTACTACGTCATATATGAAAAAAAACATTTTGGGAAAGAAAATTTTCAGTCCCAATTTTTACACAAGTGTTCAATTTGTTGTGACTGCTCATATATAAGTATAAATAATATTAGATGAATATCAGTAATAATTCTTCATTGCTGGCACACAGAATGGTTAATCAATTGATGAGTTATTGCATACATGCTGTATACATAATAAATGTCAAATCAGTTTCCTTTCACAAGTAGTGTGAATCAGTATTAAATGCAAGAATATACATCATGACCTTAATTCCTTAAAAGTATCATCTAAAATATACCTGTCCTAAGAATATGCCTAGATTATGTGTGAAATATATAGTGTTGCATACAGTACAAAGTGTCAGGTTGTAGTTTGGAAGACGAAAACAATTGTTAGATCTGCATTGTGTGTGTGTGAGTGTGTGTGGCATGTGTTTGTATTAAATTAGTATTATATTACTACAATCTAGATGTACAGATCCTTAATAACCTTTACAAATCCCCGGACTCGTTCTTCCACAGTTTCTTTAACTCTGTCTTTTGGTCTCTGAATATGCTCAGTAGTCTTGTGAACATCGGGAAAACTTGTGTGTGTTTTGAACTTGGCATGTCTGTTGACATTGTCCATGTGGAAAAGTCTGCTAGTCTGAAACTGTACAGCGCTGGTGACATTTCCACAGGCACATAATGATCCCATGGACAACGTTTTTCTAGCATTGCAACTGTCACACCACTCAGAAAAACGGCAGCATACAACCGGCGCTGAACTTGAAGCGTGGGCTCGGCGATGCGGCGACCGTAAGCCGGGTACAGTCAATGATACTGGTACATGATAAGGCGAGGCGCATTCTTGGAACAAACGTGGATACCATGTGCATACAACTTTGGCGTTCTGCGAGAGAAATGCATATGGTACACTGCGAATGGTGCACTGTTTTGCGATACTGAAAAACATGGTGTCTGCATCTGGCACAACAGTTAGGAGACAACATCAATAAAAAGGACACCGAGGATAGCGGTCGCTGAACGCGCCGTTCGTGGACGCAGACATATTTGTTCATACCCTCAATGACGAACATTTTGTAAATGTTTAATCTTTTCATACATGAAACATTAAACATAATTTATTAGTAACATTATAATTAGTTTTAGTTATAATAATAGACGTTATATTATGTTGCGGATACTTTATAAATCAACCTATGTTATGTTTGGATTGAGGCTATACACATTTTATGGTGACAACAACTTCCGTTTACCTACAGCACTTAGAACCACTTGCATGCTTACATACATTTAGAATGGAGGTAGGAATTTATTATTTGAATCACAAAATACGGTATTACGACAAAGCGTGATGACTAACGAAATTGTATTAATCTGAGTTAACAGATATGAAGGCAAAACCAAGTTTTGCAAACTTGTCAACAAGTTTATGACAAGTCATGAAGCTTGAAGATGACAGGTGACATTGTCATTGACTGTGTCTGTCACTCACTGTTAGTCACACACACTGACACAGTCGCACAGACACTCTCATTGATACTGTGACACACCCACACAGTGTGTTCGAGGTATCTCAGAAATGCCAAGTCTACCACTTTACGGATAGACTCACACTTTTTCATAATTTTTTTGGGGAACGAAATTCATATTGGGGGGTACCAGAGCTTCAGGACCACTGACAAATTTTCGCCGCCACGCTGTTCCTTCACCTTGTGGTTGTGTCTCGGTTGGCTTGACTGTGACATCGGAAGATGGAGAGTGGGTGGGTGCTGTTAGAAATTTTAGCCGTTGTGCCGCTGTAACTTAATTCATCTTCTCCGCTGTCTCGTGAACTCATAACATCCGAACACGAGGGGCAGTGCTTTTGAAAATAATTTTTTTTACGTTGCGCCCCTGCTGTCAATTTACCTTTCATTGCCGAGCTGCCTATTGCTGGGAGGGAGGGCAGAAAACCATATGTGTCTGCCCTCCAATTGCACAAACGTTTCACAATCAACAAAATTAAACATTAATCGTCTCATAAAATTTAGATTTCCACCCGTCATTGATGCTCGCCACTAAAACAAACATTCACGCTCACTTTTAATGGGGGGCAGAACCATATGTCTGCCCCCCCAGATAAATTCCTGGGGGGCAGTTGCCCTCCCACCCCCCTGTTCTTGCACCTATGTACCTCCGCTTCAGTTCAGACTCTGTGTCAAAAATAATTTCTGCCAGACTGATAATTCACAGTTAAAAAGACTCATTTTTAATCCAACTGTACTGCCTATCAGACCTGGGGTGATTTTGGAATAGGAATTTAAGGTTGATTCCAATTCTGGAATTGGTCAGTGTGAAAGTAGTGAAATCGGAATGTGAAAGTAGTGAAATCAGAATTGGTTTGGTTGGAATCGTGATCAGTTGATGTGAATGCAGCGAAATTGGAATTGCTTTGAGTGGAATTGGAATTGCTCTGAGCGGAATATTATATATATATATATATAAATATATATATACTGGGCTGGCTGATGATTGTGCCTCTTAAGTATGCCATTGAAAATCAAAAGAATTTGTGAAATATATCCATCTTGTAGCTTCCTGTAGTCAATGCTTATTTATATAGGGTGGGTGGATTCAGATAAAAAAAAGATGTCAGAATTGGCTTCAAAACTTGTATGTTAATTGTAATTGTCTCGGTATGGGTGGAACCAGAATAAAAAAGTTAGGTGTGATTGGAATCGCCATAGTGTTTAGTTACCTCCTGTTAGCCTTGGGATCTGACATCTGATCTCCAGTTGTCTTCATTCAGTAGCTAAATTAGTCATCTAAAATAAATTTGTCATCACTCATATAAAGTCACTCATTTAAACAAAATATATTAAAAGAATGGTTTTACCATTACATAGAAAATTATACTAGTGAAGGTTTAATAAAATTACCCCTCTACCGTAAATTATAAAGATTTATATGTAGATATACGTGTTTACTGTTGTCACAGAACAATTCCGATGATGATGTATCGCAGTTTGACCCGGAGATGTTGACCCAGCTCGACTGGAATGCTAAGACGGCAAGTTTCAAGAATGGGTGTTCTCCAAGTAATCCCGGAGAGTTGCTTGAGATGAGACCTTTACGTCTGTCAGATTACCACCGAGGCAAGTGATTTACAGCTGTGTCTTTGGTCATAATACATCAGTACAGTTGATGGTTTGTTACATTTAAGTACAAGTATTTCAAATAAGTGAGACATGGATGACAGCATCCATATATTTACAGTTTCTCCAACTCTACATGTGAGAACATTATTAAACTTGACAACTAAGCAAATAGGTAACTAAAACATTTAATATTTTTTTATTCAGATATACCAGGTTACTGCAGTTACCATTTAAAACAGTTGTGCGTTTAATAATAATAATAATAAAGTACTTATATAGCGCCCGATCAATTAAAATTGCTTTCGGGCACTTTTACAGTAGTATTTTACATAAAAAGAAATGCTAACTAAGAAATTTGTTTATGCATTTGTTAATGTTAGCTCAAATCGTACGATAGAAGTCAAAGAACACCTTTGACAAGCACATTGACATTGTATTATGGTTTGCATCTTATTGTAAACAATAGAATATTTCTTACTGTTAATGCTTTATTTTTCAACCATAATTTAAAAGTGGTTTCATGCCTGAAGTTGTTTCGTGTTTCTGCTGTCAATTGTCTTATGGTGTCCTGCATTTGGCAAGAAGATTACCTGACACAGTATGTGTATTTGTAATAAAAGCATGACACATGAAGACGAACATACGTCAACAATATTTCTGTTACACATAGGTTTTCTTCAGCTATTGGGCCAGCTTACATTGGTTGGGGAAGTCAGCTTTGAAGAGTTCAAAGGTTGGTATTATTGTGTGTGCATTATGTCAGGCATGAGTTCTGCTAAACTGACCATATTAAGCAAATCTTAAGCGCAATGGCACAGTGATTAGAGCAGCAGACTTTCAATCGAGAGAACCTAGGTTCAAATTCTGTACTGCCATTTTGAACCTTGGGCAAGTTTGCTTACTTTGCGTTGCTCCAGTTCACTCAGCTGTGTGAATGAGTACCTGGCTATAAACAGTGGTGGATATTTGTGTACAAATAGTCTTCACACATTAATTGCAGCATGGCTGAATGCTTCCCAGAAAAGTTGAAATGCTGTTTGGTTAAACATGTCATCCACGGATGGCAGGGAATAAAGTGTAAAGTGGTTCGAATAGTCTTAAGGGATTGGGTTAGAACTTAAGGATTGGATTATAAGAACTTGTTTTATTTTTTTTATTTGAAAAGATACTTCATCAGCAAAAACTTAACAGTTTAGTAGCTGTCTTTAGTAGTCTATCCAGCATACATCTGATAACTTGCAAACCTTGTATGCAGTATTCCAAATGCAACCTAACTATTACTTGACACTGATAAAATGAGCTAATTATATATTAAATGGTAATCAACCTAAGTGTATGATTAACATTTAGTAATTATAAATTCATAGCAAGGGGTATGTTGAACATTTTTTTGAAATACCTGGCCGGTATAATGTGGCATTTAAGTCTGCTTTATTTCATCAAAGCGTTTGTGCATTTTCCGTGGGTGCATGCAGTAAACATCACAAAAATGCTTACAGATTATCGGTACCTTGGTACTTTGTTTCCGAGAATGTTGTAAACACTCTCAGTTTAAAAAATTCCCATTAGTTTATCAACTTGAATAATTTTTTAAATGAAGTAGTTTCATTTACTAAACAAAATTGGTGGCTATGTATAGGCTACTATAACTTTAAAATATTACTCAATGAAACAGATTGTAAAGTGTATTTGTTAAAAGGTATTATTGTTTAAAGCAGTTTGCTAACATGTCATGTCATAATTTTTATAAACTTTTTGACTTTTTTATTGTATGTTCGAAGTATGTTTGATGTGACTGTTTGTTTCAACACCAAGACATATTCCAAATTGACATATATTTTATGTTGATCTTGACAATAAAGCCTATGTATCTATCTATGTATATTTGTTAGATTTGGTGATGTTTGCCTTCAGAGAGGTTCAACGCGATGCTGCAGTGTAGAGGAACGTATTACATCCTGGTGCTGGAGGACACGGGCACTAAGGAAATCATTGGATGTGCCACTCTGCTCGTAGAACAGAAGTTTATACATTCTGCAGGCACGGTCAGTGTACATGTTAGCACAACTAACTGGTATAGTTTTAGACTACTTACTTCCTGTTCAGTATTCTGCCTCTCACAGTCTTTGTGATTAGAATAGTGAGGCTGGCCCTGTGGTGCAATGTTGTCTCTCCACACTTGGTGAGTGGTAGACTTGTAGCAACTATAACTTATCAATCACTCATTGTGCCAGTACTACAACATTGTTGAATTAAAAAACCTTTGGACCTTGTTAATGCTCCTCCTGTTAACACAATGTTTTAACATAGCACTGTAAAATGAGTTGATCTGAACTGGGTCCTTGAGTTGTGTCTTGTATACTCGCCATGCCCGTCTGCCTGCAGAGAGGCCGTGTGGAGGACGTGGTGGTGCACTCAGACTACAGAGGCAGACAACTCGGAAAACTGTACGTTGACATAACTAGCAGTACTGATGATAGCTAGCAATAGACTAACTGCAACAGTAACTAGCAATAACTAACCATAAACTCTCTCATATATGTGTTATTGGTACTAGTTACGCTCACATTGTTAACTGATGTCTTCTTGAAAACATGCAGTAAAAGTTTAACTAAATCCTTCGTGAAAATGTTTATCAAGTTGGACGAATTAAATAAAGAAATTTTTCTTAATACACAACTAGAAATTTTCGACTCACATCGACGTTTCAACTGTGGCAGTTGAAACATCGATGTGAGTCGAAAACTTATAGTTATGTATTAAGAACAATTTTGTTATCCACTAAATCCTGTTTAGTAACAACACATTTTCATTCTAAATTAGGTTACATGAGATTGCTTATAATGCTGGTGAAATGAAAATAATCAGGTATTATAAAAAATAATATGTCCGACATATTTTTCAGATTGGTAGAGACACTGACTTTGCTGGGGAAACTACTCGACTGTTACAAGATGTCGCTGGAGTGCAAGCCAGATAACGTAAAGTTCTATGAAACATTTGGTTATGCTCCTGATGGCCAACTCTTTATGGTGCAACGCTACAAAGACTAGACAGATTTACTGTATATACATCCTGTGCCACAATCTTAGCAACTGCCATGTACATATCTGCACTGATGCACACCGTAACTACTATAGTCTGTGGCATTGGTTTTATTCAAAGATAAGCATAGGGTAAATTATTTGGTTATTTTCAGTCGATTTTCAAATACTCTGTTTCATTTAATAGGCTAATTAGATATGACGGGTCTGTTATATGAGAATTGTAGTGCCTAAATATTTATAATTATGTTCCGACTTCTTTTATGATGATCTCCACCAGTTGTGATTCACCATCAACAGGTGTGTGTCCATTAACAGGGCTCATAACTTGTTAAATTATCTACTTGTCCAACAGACAAGTAGAATAAAGAATTCACTTCTCCGTACAGTAGTTTACTTGCCCCATAGAAAACTAACTTTCAAAACCCACCTGTCCGTAATCAATGGACAACCAATTAGATGTATTAAAAATTATTAGTTGTCTATGCTGCAAATGGTTTGGTTGTCCCATGGACAACCAGTATGAACATTGTCCAGCTTTTAATTCACTTGTCCCGGACAACTGGACAAGCAGGTATTTCAAGCTCTGATTAGCCAACCAGCAGTAATAAGAATTGACAAACAGTGCAACTGTGCAAATGTTAAATACTGCTGTTATTATGCCTGTGGGGTTATTGTGTGAATATGTATTATGTAATGAGTTCTTTTAATGGTGGTGTTCAACCAACAATTGTTCAGTTTGTAGAGTGTCTGCTGACTGAGATACCTTTGTTTGAACCAGTGTCATGCACAAATTAGTGATGAAGCATTTGGAAAGTTTAGCTTTCATCTTAATTGTTTTTTATGACTGGGAATACCTCAACCACACTGAACATCAAAGAGACATGCACTTAAACTTGCTAGTGTTTGTTATGTTGTCACTATATACTGTCATTGTTTATATTCAACCACACTGAACATCAAAGAGACATGCACTTAAACTTGCTAGCGTCTGTTATGTTGTCATTATATACAGTCATTGTTTATATTCTTAATATTTTATTTACTTTTTATGGGCTAAAATTCGAATAGCGAACAATGTTTCAGGTTGATTAAACAGTTTTGATTAATTAATTTATATAACAAACAGAAAATGCAACTTCATTTTCAGTTACTGTGATGGTTGGTTTTTGTAAGAGTTGTGAAGCATATATCGATCGTTCTGTTTGATGCATACACACTTTGGGAATCAAATTCTGTTTAAAAATACTTCAAAACTTTACAGTAAGATTAAAGGCAGCATTATTGCTATATTTCTGAGGAAACTGATATTCTCATTACAATGTTCAGTGACAACTAACTTTGAAACAATACTCCTGATGTGTTATATATATATGTTTGATGGTGATGGGACTGGCAGACTGTGGTGTTATTATGTTACATACAGGTATATACGTAATATTTATCGAGTGTTGGATCAGTATTAGAGTTGCCAGTCATGTATACCCAGTGTTGCCATGGAAACATGCTCACAGTTACATTCAATATTGATTTTTGTTGTGTGTTTTGGACTCTCTAACGGCTTTAAGAGCTCAAAGTTTTGTATGTCAACTGGTGTTATGCCTGGGACAAAACGTGCCCACAAATAATTTGCTGAATCTCCAATAAGTGTATCTAATATAATGCTGTTACACCTGTTGTCATCACTTTGTTGGACTTTCTACCTACATATCCAGAATCTTGAAGATGTTTTGTAACTTTGTACTTTTTTTTCCAGCTAGACAAGGCATAAATTTATGTTCATTATGTATTGTAAGATTAATTACTTTGTATGTTACTTACAACAGAGGTCCTCTTTGTTTTTGCCATCTTGTGCAATATATCAGTGTAATGACTTGTTATGCATGTCTTTTGACATGGAATATATTGATTGTCAGTTAAACGAATAGGTGGCTTGCTTGTATGACACTTATAGTTTTGAAATCTGTGTTTACGCAATTAGCAAGACTAAAATAATATAACTTGTTCAAAAGTTGTTATTACTGCCTATTGAAAGATAAAAGTGAGAATCGGTGTTAACTAACAAGTTTTGTTTCAAAATCTTTTTATGATGCGACATAAGCGTACATGCTAAAGGGTGCTCTCACCCCTATAAAACTGGCAACAGACAGACGATTTCAAAGGAATCCACATGACTACGTCCGTTGGCTCGCCATGATTGCTCAAAATTGTCATGTCGTGAACTGGAATGTATTGATTGCTGATTGCGCACAACAAACATTATACTATGACTAACATATTCGCTCAGATGTGTTTAGCTGCTGATCTGTTGTATGTACTTTGACAAATGCGGACCTCCTATAGTACAAAGAAACCTTGTTAAAAATGCACATAATCTGAAAGGAATGTATCCTATGCCTCGTAAGGATACCAAATTTAAGAAAATCTTAAGATATGGTAAACCATAAGAGGTGGCGTCTGTGTAACACCATCAAGTTAATAGACCGAATCTCACAAAATATAATTATGCAACAAATATTTCCACAAATTTTACTCATGTTTGCATAGACATGTGAGATTACAGACACAGACTATCAGGTAACTGCATGTTGCCTCAGTAGCCATGTGTCGGCACAGACACGTGTTTATGAAATACTTCTATGAAGTACTCATTGTGATACAGGGGCTTACTGTTGACTCTAATGTACAGCGACTGCAAGCCGGTAATATACTAACCCGTGCTAAGTGCAATCTCAGTCAATTATTATTCATGTTCCAGTGAAATAATCATCTACAAATTAATCATGTTTTCACTGGTTAATTGCATATACATTTTTTAGTCTTAACTTTGTATGAAGTAGAATTCCTGTTATGATGAAGTTCACGTGCCATTTTTTTGAACTTCCGTTTACTTTCAGAGTTCATATTCAATGAACTGCTCAATGACCAGTGTTTTATTTGTACTGATGTGTACTTTGTATACCTGTCTGATGTGTGCTGTGGTTTTTAGAGTGTGACTTTTACGGTGCCTACTTTGGGATGATGGTTGTGTACTGCTGTTTTGTTGACAATGAAATTGTGCGATTAAATTACTTATGCCAGTAACAATGTCTCTTCGTTATTTCTGTTACTACTGACAAGCTTGACAATACCCACATCCGATCTCTGGTTGGGCTCTAGCCTGTCTCGTACAGATTGTGTATCCATATCTGAGCCCATTCAGCCCTGGATGGGCTATAGCCTGTCTTGTACAGACGTACAGACTGAGAGTCTTGTACAGACTGAGAGAACCCACACATGAGCCGAACAGTATAGCAACATATGATTATATTTATTCATTCATGGTTAGATGCCATGCCCACTGACACTGTATGGTCACTGACTGTCATCAATACAGCATGTAAGAAGGGACTTGATACATCTCATAGGCAAAGTCCTGTTTGTGGTTTGAGTCGTAGTAGACTCCGATGTAATCCACCTCAAGGTTGAAGGGGCCGTTGTAGGCATCGGCTAATGTGATTCCAACGTACGAGACTTTGTCCAACTGCACCTTTTCTTGTTTGTCCTGGATGCGGCCCTTTGCAGCCAGGTAGAACTTGGAGAATGGGATCTGGAAGTAGACACAAGGTGGTCAACAGTTGGCACTGGACAGTGGTCAGATGATGGCACAAGGAACGGCTTGTCGTTACAGTTACACCAGTTATAAGACATTCTAAAAGGACGTCACTTTGCAGGAGGTTGTGTGGCAGCATCATGATAAGTGACAGGTATGACACGGAGGGAGAACAACATGGGCGGTGATATGTGGCACTTAATGGAAACACGGACAGTGGAAGGTGATATGCTGGAATAAACAATAACAATGAAAGTGGAAGGTGGTATGCTGGAATGAACAATTAGGCCATGGGCCAGATATGCCCCTCGTGCACCCTCCCCACAACTCTACCAACCCATGTTTTTTTGAAACTTTGGGGGCCCTTGAAGATGATTTCAAGTGGTAACAGTAAAAAAGTTGGGTCTCACTACCCATTTCCAACCTATCTTGGATGGTACCCTGAAATATTGTATTTGTCATCAATGTCGTGTGGTATTTAATCACCCACACCACAATCGTCATTGTATAGTCATATGTGTCTCAATATGTACTTGTGATATGTCAAATTGAAGGTTTTCATCTGCTAATCATTACAACAACATTCAATAGATATTTACTATTATGGCGTACGCCCTAATTAGCATAGAATAACTACATCCCATTCTCACTTGTGATCGCATAGATGACAACATTATTTTGATCTAATATATAAATTTCCCTTGATCCCATGGCCTCTTTAAGATCAATATAATAATGTATAACACTCTGCAGCATCATATCTTTCATTTGATACCAGAATTGTCTTTCTGTCATTACAAATGGATTAGATATGATGCTTCAAAGATAACCGTAGTGTCGCGGATCAAGAGGCGTAACGCAAAGATAACCATGGATATGGATGGCATACATGTCTAGATTATGTGTGTGTTTTCAAGTATACAGTTACACCAGATTAATTTCAGATGCATAAAACAAAGCACTACATATTTGATATAATGTACATGTATATTAGCTTAATATGGTATCCAAAACTCATGAATTAAGATGTGACAAATGTCAACAGTACAGACAAATCGAAAGCAAGTATCTCACAATAATGATAATTCAGTTTAAAGCGAATTACGTACGTATGACATTCATGTAGATGGTAGACATTGATAAAACAAAATGTAGTTAGATGCCACAAAGTTATTCGCATCTTAATTGTCAATCAATGACATACAATATCTAGATTGATGTACGGACACTTGCCAAACATTGATAGCTACATAAACAATTACATTAGTTACATTTTGATGCTCAGTCATAATCACTGTCACTGTCAGCATAGAGTTCCATCCCATCAAAGATGTTCATGTCAGACTCGTCATCACTATCAGTGTGGTCGGGGTCTACCTGAGCTATATCAGCCAGTTCACGTGGCAGCACATCTTCATCACACCAGAGTGGCTCAATGCTTCCATTACAGATGTTCCAGCCATGGTTTCTGCTCACCCTGGGGACGTCAGGCTCAGGAATATGTGCTCTCTTCCATATGCCAACTTGATAGCCGACTCTTCTGAAATGCTGGGTGAGACTGCGCTTGCATGGTGGTAGATTGCCCATGTCAATATTACCTGAAGGAATAACACGGTTATCCTTGGCACACAGCTCATTGATACCAATTAGCCTGAAGTCATCAACGTTTGCACCTTTGATGCTCTACCATACACAGCACAAGTGAAGCTGTCCAGCTCATCAATCCTTTTTTCAGGTATGTCCCATGTACCTCCCAGCTTCTTGAGTACATGAATGTATTTAGGAATCTTCAGTAGAGGTTTCACTGGTTTGAGTTTGCCAATCCCTCGGAAAGCACTAGTGCTGTCACATCCACTGAAAGCATACAGAACCACCAGAGCCGTACATTTGTTTTGGCCGAGATCAACTGCTAGTTTGCTGACATCAATAAATCTTTCCTTATTTCCTACACTAGTGTCAAACAAGATGGTGATGTCTCCAGTTGATGCAGCATAGTGCAGAAGAACGAAGAAGATGTCTGAATCTGGGCTCTTCACACGAACGAATCGGTGATTCCAACTCCTCGCGTAATTAATATAGAGGATAACTCTTGAGTTAGTTTCCTCCTGTGATGACTTCAGAAGGGGCAGTTCATGGGTTACTGTCATCCGGCCATCATTTGAAATCAGCAGAGTGGCATTCTCCTCACATATGAAGATCACTTGTCTTCCTTGCAGTTTTGATGCGTATCCATCACTCTGCCACAGCTTCAGAAGCAGTTTGATGAACTGACACTTGTTTTCACCAGTGGACAAAGATGATTTCCAATCAGGTGGCCTCTTGGTTGCCTCTCCTTTCAGAATCAGCTTCTCTCCAGTGTGGCCGACTCCTTCAGGTTCAGCGATTGAGCTCCTTTTTCCTTGTTTGTTATGGTATCTCAGGGCAGTCACCAGATTTGGCAGAATGATCATCACTGCCAACTTCCTGTAATATGATGCCATGAGCTGTGTGAACTGATCTTATCCTTTTCCTGTGAGATCATTCAGAAGCTGTTCGAAATTATCAAATTATGAATGGAATACCGTTGGTCCTGGTGGTGACCTGACAATCTGGTTGGAGAGAAGAGTGGATGAGTGCATAACAGCTTCAGCTAGCGCGGTCTCCAGCTCCAATGAAAAGGAGTAGCTTTCAGTGTCCCATTCTATTCAGAAGAGTTACGAGTTTTTCACTCCTGAACATATAACGCATATACATGCTCATGAAGATGTGTTTATTAGCTTCCACGATCCATTGGTTGTTGCCCGGCAGATGTCCTAACCAATCGACAGAACAAGTCGCTATGTGCGGGATGATGTGGGAGCTGCCATCCCAGTTATGACATAACATAACAATTTCTGGAGTGTGTCTGATACGATAGTGTAAATTCTGTCAAAATCACGGGGAGTTGGTGTGCCGCAGAAATTCCACAGAAAGTCGGAGTGTAGAGGCAACAGATGGTTGTGATGAGGTGAACTTCAGCCTGTCCATATTCATGGTGAAATGTTTGTAGCATTCTCAATGGAAGCCATGATATTCCATCACTGTGTTGGGGGTGAGCTTGCACGTTGTCTCCTCCATCCTGTGGGTTAAAGTTGGATTTTCTGAAAGTCTACTCTTTGACCTCCTACAATTTTGCTAACTTCTTCTCTGCATCCCGCATGCCAGACATGAGTTGAAGTTCTCCATATTTTAAACCCTTTACATGAACTATACAAGTAGGTTCGACAGTTTGATCACTTGTTCGTTTTCGTTTTAATGGTAGATACATACAAAGGTAGGTATGTAATATCAGCAGGTCAAATTGGGGTAAGTAACAAAGCTTATAATTTATCGTTATCCAACTTAAATAACATTTTAACTTCTCGATATCTGTGAAGTTGACCTGAGGTATTCGTAAAAGCTGCAAATGAATCATAAATAATATAATGTGAAACTTAAATAATATAATATGGGATAACACCTTGTGATCCCCACATACCATGATGAAACATGTAAGAACACTAGTATTCCAGCTGCAATAGTATCTAGATACTGCAGAAAGAACATAAATGACTCATAAAACAACAATATTATAGTCACTTCTTCATTACATTTTAAATAACCCATTGCTAATGAAGTACAGTGTGTAATCATTAAAAATGAAATGCATTACGCCTTTTTGATCCGCAACACTACGGTTATCTTTGAAGCATCATATCTAATCCATTTGTAATGACAGAAAGACAATTCTGGTATCAAATGAAAGATATGATGCTGCAGAGTGTTATACATTATTATTTTGATCTTAAAGAGGCCGTGGGATCAAGGGAAATTTATATATTAGATAAAAATAATGATGTCATCTATGCGGTCACGAGTGAGAATGGGGTGTAGTTATTCTATGCTAATTAGGGCGCACGCCATAATAGTAAATATCTATTGAATGCTGTTATTATGTTCAGCAGATGAAAACCTTCAATTTGACATATCACAAGTACATATTGAGACACATATGACTATACAATGACGATTGTGGTGTGGGTGATTAAATACCATGCGACATTGATGACAAATACAATATTTCAGGGTACCATCCAAGATAGGTTGGAAATGGGTAGTGAGACCCAACTTTTTTACTGTTACCACTTGAAATCATCTTCAAGGGTCCCCAAAGCTTCAAAAAACATGGGTTGGTAGAGTTATGGGGGTGTGTGTGCATGAGGGGCATATCTGGCCCATGGCCTAAATAACAATGAAAGTGAAAGGTGATATGTTGGAATAAACAATAACAATGAAAGTGGAAGGTGATATGCTGGAATAAACAATAACAATGAAAGTGGAATGTGGTATGCTGGAATAAACAACAACAATGAAAGTGGAAGGCGGTATGCTGGAATAAACAATAACAATGAAAGTGGAAGTGGAAGGTGGTATGCTGGAATAAACACCAACAATGAAAGTGGAAGGTGGTATGCTGGAATAAACAACAACAATGAAAGTGGAAGGTGGTATGCTGGAATAAACAACAACAATGAAAGTGGAAGGTGGTATGCTGGAATAAACAACAACAATGAAAGTGAAAGGTGATATGCTGGAATAAACAACAACAATGAAAGTGGAAGGTGATATGTTAGAATAAACAATAACAATGAAAGTGCAGTAACTGGGAAACAGGAGTATATGGAAATGTGGAATGTGATATGTTGGAGCAAATGAAGTGTGTTGTGTTGGAGTCAGACCTGGGTTCAATTCACTTTTACAATTCCAATTCATGTGTATTTACCAATGATAAATTCCAATTCAATTGAAAATACTCACGAAAAGGATCAATTCAAATCCACTTCAATTCCTTTTTATTCAACTCTAATTAAAATCGGCAACTTAAGTGTTCTGAAGGGTTATGCAAGTCAGACAACCTGCACCAGTATCTAGTATGGTACCACCATGCAGCCAGGCTAAAGAACAAAGGGGATGCCAAACTATGGACATTGGCAAATGCTAATTCACTTCCCCATCTAAAAGTAATTTGGGTTTCTGGTGGTCAGTTACCACCTGGCGTAAGACCACATTAAGGATTCGTCCACCATTACTCAGTGAAAGAGTGCCCTTGAAAATAGCATTTTGGTTTGATGTGTGAATTTTTTTCGAGCACTTTTACATGGGACAAGTTTGTCCAGTGAATACTGAATGTACTACTGCATTAGATCTTTCATGAGGTAGCAATAAATATGCGCTAGTCGCTTGCGACATCCGTCACCAGATTGTGGCAAAATTGAGAGTATCAGGTTTGGGTGGATTTTTTTGAAAAACGAGGTTGAGAATTTCATGAATTTTATATAGCATTTGTGTCAATGGGGGTTAAATATGCTGTTAAATTTTCAAGAAGAGTGTTAGAGAAACTTTGCAGGAAATGTTATAATGGCCACCTATGTACAATCTAATGTGACCTGACCCCATCTAGCAGCTTTGTACTATGCTAGATGCTAGACTAGCAGCTCTGTTCTATGCTGCTAGTAACATTGGGGGTATATAGGGACTGGGAGAGCAGAGAGCTGCTACACAAAGATATGCAGGATTTGAAGCCCATGTTTTGTCTTTTTCAATTCATCTGACTTTGCAGGATTCAATTCCAATTTAATTCCAATTCAATCTTTCTTTATTTTATTCAATTCGAATTGATGCATTTTTTTATCAATGCACTTCCAATTCAATTAAAAATTGAACCCTGGTCTGGTTGGAGTAAACTGAACTGTGTAATGTGATGTGTTGGAGAAAATGTGAAAAGTGATGTGTTGGAGTAAATATAAATGTGGAATGTGATGTGTTGGAGTAAATATAAATGTGGAATGTGATGTGTTGGAGTAAATATAAATGTGGAATGTGATGTGTTGGAGTAAATATAAATGTGGAATGTGATGTGTTGGAGTAAATAGAAATGTGGAATGTGATGTGTTGGAGTAAATAGAAATGTGGAATGTGATGTGTTGGAGTAAATAGAAATGTGGAATGTGATGTGTTGGAGTAAATAGAAATGTGGGTGGAATGTGATGTGTTAGAGTAAATATAAATGTGGAATGTGATGTGTTGGAGTAAATAGAAATGTGGAATGTGATGTGTAGACTGGGAACAAAGGAAGGGAAGGGTGAGACACATCAAACTACATCATCATCAAACTATGAAGAATTAAACTATTCACACAAGTATCTAATCAGATTTGTGTACAAACTGACAATAACGTATTACACACTGTGAATATACAATTTGCACGTCATTAAATTTCAGATTTTAACCTTCGCTGACCACAAGAATTCACATTATTGTTCACAGAGTATGTTTCATTTACACATAACCTTGCATACACAAACACACATGTTCAACTTGTTATGGTGATGGGAAGTTTAAACTACAATAACATGTGAAATAATAATTCTGAATGTGTTTTCATGTGCAAACTGTAGACTACGTCATACTTGTTTCTCTGCATGCGCACTGCCAATGATGATGTGGGGGCCATTGGAACGATTAGCAATCACGTAAGATCTGGTCTCGTATCCTGGCAACGGGCTACACACAAGAACTGCAATAAGGTGCATCACCATCTATAGCATCCA
This sequence comes from Paraescarpia echinospica, assembly GCA_020002185.1. NCBI lineage: Eukaryota > Metazoa > Annelida > Polychaeta > Sabellida > Siboglinidae > Paraescarpia > Paraescarpia echinospica. The sequence continues at coordinate 51,391,500 of CM034538.1, read as the reverse complement.
AACGAGGCAAAAAGTCAACTATTTTTCACCTCAAGAACTTGTATGTTACTGTCAGCCTTTAGAGTTGGCATTATCCATTAAAATATTGCACAACATTCAGTTGTGTATATAGCCGATCACATTGACGACCGCATACCAAATAAGGGCAGTGATGTACGACTAATGGTCCCAAGTCTGACTGCTCTAGCCAACCCACCTTGGCAGTCTGCCAGTAGGGGCCTCCACGTGTGAACAGAGGGTATGTGTACTGGTCATTCCATGTCAGGTCATAGTACCGGTGCATGCCAATGACCACTTGGTATGAGCGTCCATCTCCCCGCACTCTCAGCAGTAGATGTGTGTAACGCTCCCAGTTGTATGAGTCGTCACGCTTGAATGACTTCTGCAATTTACACTTAGTCTTACACTTTTTGGATGCAAAATAACTGGAATATGTACGGGGCTGAATTTTTAGGCATATTAGCAGGCCCGTAAAATTTGGGTAGTTTGTTTATTTTCAGTTTTTCTAATTTTGAATTCCACATTTGCAACTTCAGATCTAACCTTTTAAAATAATTATTGAGATTCCCCCAAGGCCGCCATCTCATTTCACAGAATAAAATGGGAAAACCCAAAATTTATGAACAACCATAATGGGTCCTGTAGTATGCCTACCAAATATCAACCCCATAAATACATCCTGTCCAGCAATGTATGATGTTGTAACTTGTAAGCAAACTGCAAACAGGCACATGAGGGTGCCATGATCAACCGATAATGAAATTGCCTATCTTCATACATCAAGTTGTATGTCTTAAAGACTACGTGAAATGACTTCATAAATTTCTCTGAAACTTCATATACCCATGGTAGGTAAACTTAATGCTCTTGTCAAATGATGTGCCAAATATGAAGTCTGTTGATTATGAACTCATGCCACTAAGCCTGTTCAAACTCTTGCACATGGCAGTGGTGTGCAAAAAAACGTGACCAAAACAGGTCTTAACAATTACGAAATTATTTGAATAGCAGGAAAATATTTTAGAGTATATTTAATTTAGAAAAAAAAGTTAATTTCACTTAGTCTTTAATATATTTCTTTGGTAGAATCAAATAATCTTGCGAATAAAAATCCCAATTGCAAAGATAATGCTTATTGCATTTGTTGCTAGGGATAACAGTTTGAGAAAACTTCTTGGATTCTGTTAATTAATGTTAACAGTAACATGAATAACATGAAATGGTATATGGCTTTTAAGAATCATCAGTGTCAAAACAAAATGGTCTAGTATTACTATTACTATTGCCAAGAGGACTTCAAGAGAAAGTCTAATTTGCAGGTAAATCAGAATGCAGGTTACATGCCTTATGTCGCTGTGATGAAATGTTACAGAAGCCCGACTCTTTGACAATGCCATCCTTTGGCACATTGCAATCAAGAACACCTCGAAAGACGCCCTTCTTGTTCGCGCCGAGCATAAACTCCGCCTTGCTGTTCCCCTCGTCGTGATCCTGGTCCTGTGTCACTATCCAGCTGTTGATGGTGTCGTTGTCGTTGAAGCGCCACACCGTCTCATAGTCTCCGTGCTGCTGATCCCACACCTCGTCACATCTCAGCTTGCGTACCCATTCTTCCTTGAGCTTCCTCAACTCTGGTTTTAAGTCTTGCATCTCTTCTTTCAAAGCTGCCAGACTGGGGCGTTTCAACTTGGTGGAACTGTAGCCACCCTTGTAGTCCGGCTCAAAGAAGAGACGTCGCTGAGGCTGGATGCCGAGACAGCGATGCCGCGGCACTGACAGAAGGCGTCTGGCTATGGAGCCTCCCACTTGCTTCAAGCACGCACCTGTCATTGTCACTGCTGCATGGCTCCTGGCAGACATAGGAAGCAAGACATCAGGTTAATAACAGTTGCATCAGGCAAGAAGACAATGCACAATAAACATTCACTATATGTATAATGGCAACAATCAGGCAGCGGGCAAACTGTTTAAACATGCATGAAATGTGTACATCTATTTCACTGTTGCAAATTGGCTAATAAGATCAAATATTAGAAAAGGCAGGTGTTTGACTGCTGGTATTATAATTACGCTCATATTTTTGTTGTTGTTGAATAGGTCTAAGTGCATAGTTTAGTGAAAGCGAGCTATGTTGTTTTACCTGACTACTATGTATTTGGAATTAAATTTCACTTAGTCTTTAATAAGTAGAAAGGTATCTATGGCTTAGCACTTCTTGTACATCAGCACAATTTTGGCAAACACTGAAATGGTTAAATGTGTGCATTGATGGGTGAAGGGCAATAACAAGAGATGAAAACCGTTTCTTAAGGTAAAGAAGCCAAGAAACCAGAATATCTATGCATTCAAGCATTTGTTAAGGCTTATTTAGTTAACTTAGCTTATGAATACTGACACAGTCGCTGATAGATATTAGTAATAAATTAGTCATGCTAAGTCAACAAGGGCAGCAGTTAACAACATTACAGTATTTCAATGTCTCTTAAAACTTGTTCCCAATGCGGCACCCTCTAGAATCTAGAGGAGAATGGTTACCACTCAATACTCTCAAGTTGTAAGTATCTACTTATAATCGAGCTTGTGTATGTACGTGGGTAGGTTAATGTTTTCCTCTTAGACGGCTTGAACCTCGAGCTCTAAACTGTCAGGGATTAATCTACGACCCCTACAATAGGAAGTAAGGCCTATATCAAAATACCCCATGTCTGTCAAGATTCTCCCCTTTTATGGGGTAAATCAGTTGTTCGGAATGTAATATTATAACGACCATAGGGCCTACCGATGGATGTGAACATCACATTCTCTCCGACCTTCATCATTTTAAACAAACAATGAGTACCTGCGAGCGTGTTATGATGTTTATGTAATGACGTTATGTGTCATCTAACATTTGGTAAATATTACTACTGTATCACCACTGTCATCTACCAACACATCCCATCCCATCAGCAACCTCCGTACATCTTGAGATGATGTTTTGATGTTAAGATGATCATCTTAGTTTTTTCATCATTTAGTTTCAGCATGCGCAGCGCCATCCATCGCCTGACTTCCCCAATGCAGTCTGTGAGTCGCCTCATTGTTTCTGCTTGGTCGCCTGGTATAGCTGGATTGTATGTCGCATAAAGTTGAATGTCATCAGCATATTTATGGTACTTTATTTCATATCTTTTGAATATGCGCTGCATTGGTGTGGTGTATAGAGTGAAGATAACTGGCCCAAGGACCGAGCCCTGGGGCCCACCACTCTGTAGCAGAATAGACTCGGATGTTATTGAATCAATCTGGACACGATAGGTGCGGTCTCCCAAGTACGTCCGGAACCATGATAATGCCGTTTCGCGCACACCGTACTCGTCATGCAGTAGTGTCAGCAAGTGTTTATGGTCAATCGTGTCAAATGCGGCTAATAAATCCAGCATGACAAAGAACATTACACGATTCTTGTCAAGTGCATCAGCAATATCATGCTGGACACGCAATAGGGCAGTCTCTGTACTGTGAAGCTTCTTATATACTGATTGGTATTCTTCATGCAGCCCGTTCACAGTGAGATGATCAATCAGACGACGAACTGCAACTTTCTCTAGGACTTTGCCAATGAATGCTATGTTGGAGACCGGTCTGTAGTTCTTCAGCAGGTCTCTGTCAAGAGTGTCAGTTTTTAGAAGTGGTTTTACAATTGCTGTTCTCAAAGTGATCGGAAATAATCCTTGCTTAAAGTTGTTGTTCACTATTGCCACAAGATAGGGAATGTGGATACGTAGTGTTTTCTTCAGAAGATCAGTGGGACAGGAATCCAGACTGCATGTCTTTGAGGGGCATAGTCTGATGATGTTCTTTATTTCATCTTCACTGGTAGGTAGCAATCGATTGAGTTCATTTGACACAAGTTGGCTGCCAGCATCGATAACGTAACCAGAATATTCTTCGTCATTGATCAACTTTTCGTGGATCTGCATTCAAATTCCTTGTGTTTTCTCAGCAAAGTAGGTAGCGAAGTCATTGCAGTGTTTCAGTCTTAGCGGATTGTGGAAGAGTCATACCCGGTGGCTTCAGCAGGGTATTAACTACACGAAAACATGTTCGCTGGTCAAGCGATGACAATACTGACTCATAGTGAGCACGCTTAGCTCGCTTGATCATGTTGTTGACCGCTGTTCGGTGCTCAACAAAAATCTGGCGATGCACCTCGAGCTTAGTTGTTCTCCATCTCTTCTCGTTTGCACGTCTCAATGCCCTGGCTTGATGAATGTCGTCATTATACCAGGGCTCCTTGCGTCGGCAAGCTTTCATTCTCGTCGTGACGGGGGCATGCAGGTTAATGGTTGATACGACCGCCTGCTCATACTGGTCAACCATTGTATTTACATTTAGTTCAGTGTCCACCGATGCAAGTTGAAAAGAAAGATCAGTTTCAAGGCGAACCAGATCAAGTCCACGAAAATCACGCAGTTGCTTCACGACACGAGCAGACACTGGTTTAGTAGATGATAAAAGAAAGATGACACTATAGTGATCCGATATGCTGCTGGGGTACGCTGTAGTTGACGACACTAATGAACTGGATGACCGTGTTATTACTAAGTCCAACATGTGTCCCCTCATATGCGTGGATTCAGTGACATGTTGCTTTAAGTTGTTTTCTGATAAAATGTCATTGAACACCTTTACACCAGGCGCACTATTCAGTTCGCAGTGGAGATTGAAGTCCCCGACAATTAGAATGTCTTGTCGTGTAACTACTATTTCATTTATGTATGCTTCGAATTCATCAAGGAACGGCTGGATAGAAGTGGTCGGTTGTTGTTGTTGTTGGTGATAGCGCCATCACTGTTGTTGTTGTTGCTGCTGCTGCCACTGCTGAAGCTGCAACACTCGACATTGCGTCATCACAGTGCAACGAGTCCTTGTGGGGGGCACCAAGGTTGCGTCTGAATGCAGACAATACCACTGCAATCGGTCACTTAATCCACAAGTTAAGTGGCAGTGATCTTCTTTTTATCATTCATGTGATGTTTATTGTGAGCAGAGTGCACAAATAGTTATCATACGTAGACAGGTACAGAAAAAAACTGACGTTTTCTATAAAAAGAACACGTTTGCCTATCAATGGCATGTATTTCCTATTGTTGCCGTTTCTGTCGAGTAGAAATCAATGGTTTAATTTAGGTAGGTAATTATTAATCAAATGTTTTTTGGTGAATTATAGTTACAGACAATAAAGGGTTATGATGGAAGTAAAATGTTGACATGTTTACTGTTCACTTATTGCACCATGTCTTGCATTTAGAGGAATAATTATAATAGAAAATAAAATGTTGTTTTTAAATACATACATTGAAGAGAAACTGGGAATTACTTTTCTGTAGCCTAAGAATAAATAATTTCACAAACGTCCTACTTAAAACAACTGCATAAAAATATATATCCATGCAAGACACAGACTCAGTTGACTTAGTTCCACTATACACAAGAAATCTGTATTTGATTGAATCATTCTAGTATCATCAGCATATAGTAGAACATACATTTTCAAGAAAAATGTCTACATCATCATCACTAAGGTTGTTGTAAATTTCACCAGCTGCCATATCAAGGCCCTTATAATTATGACTAACAGAGTTTTCAAAATCATTCAGGTAAATAGCAAATAACAAAGGAGACAAGTTTTCTCCTTGTGGTAACTCTCCATCACACGAGAAGAAGGCTGACACAGCCCCAAAAATGTGTACACTATCTAGTGATGTGGTTTTGAGAAGGGCCCTTGAGACTATCCCCTAGCAGTAGATTTTGTGCATTGTGCCAGAAAAGGAACCTGGAAGCCTCTGCCAGTGACCAATAACAGATTAGTCACAGTTTCCACCAGGCATACAGTGAGGTGTGACAGATGTTGTAGGAAAAGAGATTAGCCAGATAGAGCTGCTCCTGCAGTAGACAATTTAGTTAGCAAATTTAGCATTTTAGGGGACCTTTGGTGCCCTTAGAATGATTCAATCAAATACAGATTTCTTGTGTATAGTGGCACTACCACATGAAATGTCTATGCAAAATTAGACATACTGAAAAGTTTTTGAAATAACAGAAAAGACAACCTCTGATCCATGCAAGACACAGACTCCGCATGTGACAGATGTTGTTGGAAAAGGGTTTGCCATCAAGTTATAAATAGAGCTGCTGCTGTAGAGGACAATTTAGTTAGTAAATTTAGCATTTTAGGGGACCTTTGATGCCCTTAGAACGAATCAATCAAATACAGATATCTTGTGTATAGTGGCACTACCACAAGAAATGTCTATGCAAAATTAGAGAAAAAGTTACTTAAGAGTTTTTGAAAAAATAGGCAAAATGTGAAAATTTACCAGTTTTGGGGTCCTTTTTGGGGGGTCATTAGGTGCCCTTAGAATGATTCAATCAAATACAGATTTCTTGTGTACAGTGACACTACCACATGAAATGTATGTGCAAAATTAGAGAAAAAGTTGCTGAACAGTTTTTGAAAAAATAGGCAAAATGTTACATTTTTACCAGTTTTGGGGTCCTTGGAGGCCCTAGGGAGTCCTTAGAATGATTCAATCAAATACATATTTCTTGTGCATAGTGGCAGTGCCCTAAGATATGTCTATGCAAAATTAGAGAAAAAGTTGCTGAACGATTTCTGAGATACGGCAGCTAATGGCGGACATCGGACACAGGTTTGGTAGGGTGCTTTACACGGTTTCAAAAAATATGACTGCTACAAAAATTGGCAAAGTTATGGAGCATTGAACATGGTAGGGATCAAAAAGTGAAAATGAAGAAAACGGCTGTTGAAGTTTTACATTATATATGCAAATGGATTGCATGGAAATATTACATGCACAACATTCAAATGTGGCACACAGTATGTAATATGTATGTTATGTTGCAATGATACACTGGAAGTACAAATGTGCTGCTACAAAGACTTATCAAGTTATGCCAGATTATGTCTTCATGTGTAAAACTAAGAGGACAGATTATCTGAGAGCAAAAGGTAGACTCACTGTTTGACACAGTTTAAAACCTACAGGCAACTGTCCAGTTTAACAGGGGTCTAGTGGCTTAATGCTGTCTGTTGACACAAGCTACTGCCAGTGACCAATTAGATTAGTCACAGCTTCCATCAAACAATAGCAGGCAGAGAATCTTAGCTCCACAGCTGGGTGTAATACACAACCAGAGCCACCACTGATTCATGGTCAAGTAGATTAGCTCAATGCACCAACTAAGACAATACACAACACTGTGAGTGACAGTGTCCAGAGTGAGGCCTAAGCAGTGTCATCATTGCTGAATAGATCAATTAAACCTGCCAAGTAGGTGACATTCTGCACAAGTGTTCATTAATCCTTAGTGATTGTTCAGAACACCAGACTGACCACATACCTAAACAAAGCGAATGTAATAGGTGAAGAACAGGCAGTGTTCAAATAGGGGTATTGGTTGAATTGTATTTGTCTCGACGAAAAAGGCTTTATTGTGCCTTCATCAATTATAAGAAAGCATTTGATTTAGTAGACCGGTCCTCCCTGTGGTCTAAGATAATTTCATGCGGTATTAAAGGTATTGTGTTGTAAGTTGTATATAACATGTACAAAAATGCTAAATCATGTATAAATGAGGGCCAGGCTGTGTCAGCCTTCTTCTCATGTGTAGAGGTATGGCAAGGAGAAAACTTGTGTCCTTTGTTATTTGCTATTTACCTGAATAATTTTGAACACTGTTAGTCACAATTATAACGGACTTGACATGGCAGCTGGTTAAATTTACAACAACCTTAGTGATGATGATGTAGAAAATGTATGTTCTACTATATGCTGATGACACTAGAATGATTCAATCAAATACAGATTTCTTGCTTGTGTATAGCAGAACTATGTCAACTCTTGTAATGGTTGACATTTGGTTGTTTCAGATGTCAACTATATTGTGAATCTGTAATTATTAGTCTATATTGATACAATTGATTTACACAGTACCATGTCTACACAAGGCATGGCAAGCGTAAACAGAACAGTAGAATGCATTTGATATAAATAAAGTGTAGGATATTTCATTCTATAGTTGTCCAGAATATAATTTTTTTATGTTTGTCACCTACAGGTGACAGAATATTAATTTTCTATGTTTGTAACCTACAGGTTTCTACAGACAATACATCTTTAACCAACAGACACCACAGTCACACCATTTTATAATAATTAAATGAACATCAAAATAAACGCAACTTGCAATTATAGAAAATCAATAGTTTTGAAGATACAGTTTAAAAGTGTTAGGCAACTGTTCAGTCTAACAGGGGTCAAGTGTGTCTACTCTGCCTGGGTGCTGTGACCAATTAAAGATTAGTCAAGGTCTCAATGGACTGGGCTGTAGAGATTAGTCACAGCTGTTGACTTTGTGGCACAATACACAACATCTAATATTGGGGATGGTCTCAAGGGCCCTTCTCAAAACCACATCACTAGATAATGTAAACCTTTTGCACTTTGGGGGCCCCTTAGAATGATTCAATCAAATACAGATTTCTTGTATATAGTGGCAGCACCCTAAGATACATCTATGCAAAATTAGAAAAAAAGTTGAACAGTTTTTGAAAAAATAGGCCAAATGTTACATTTTTACCAGTTTTGGGGTCCTTGGAGGCCCTAGGGAGCCCTTAAAATGATTCAATCAAATACAGATTTCTCGTACATAGTGGCAGTGCCCCAAGATGTCTATGCAAAATTAGAGAAAAAGTTGCTGAACGGTTTTTGAGATACGGCAGCTAACGGCAGACGCAGAGTGATGGCATTAGTCCCTTGGACCTTCGGCGAAAGGACTAAAAAGGAACATCAATTAAATATAGCAAATTGTGTAGTGTAGTATTTAATATTATTGTTAACTCTAGGTTTGTATTGTTCACGAGAGTACCAACTACTGAACATCAACGTAACCATTCATAATACTATGGCTCCACCTTTTGAGTATCCAAGTCACGAAACTCTCCATAATGGCAACCTGCCTATAACGGCAATTTTGTGCAGTCCCGACAATGACCGTTATGGACAGGTTTTACTGTATAATAATCGGAAGCTGGCACTGTCCAAATGTTTAAATGTGTGCTTGATGAGGCCTGTCATCTGGTTTGCCTTCTTCACAATGGTGCAGATATTCTGCTGAATTTTAGAGATCTATCAAATGTTACACCAAGATCTTTTTCTGTTTTTGACATGATGTTGATTTCTGACACTCCCCCATCTTTGCTTGTCATTGTATATATGGTGTCATGTTTTGGTTTGCCAACTGTCAGACTGAACGTAGAAAGAGGTGAGTGGACTTTTGTGTCTCAGAGCACTTGCAATGATGAATGATCAAAAGTTGGCATATATATTTAAATAATTACTATACAGATATATACCTGTAAACCCTCCATTGGTTATTTCGTTGGTTGTATAACTCCTGAGTCTTGGGATGTAGTTTAATTGAAGCCAATGAAGGGATGAATTCACGAAGACGTTGTCGTTAGTTTTTTGGTACGTAACTCATAAGCATTAGGCAGAAGCCAGTGAAGCTGAGGGGGGACGTTTGGCAGTTTACAAAATTTCTTATGCATTCTCATGAATTCTGACACTAAACAATTTAGCAGTTATATTAATATTTACGTCATACGGGAATTAGCAAGCAATACAACGTTAGATTAAACGCCCTGGCTATTTCTCGAGCAGCTCGAGAAATAACGGTCAGACTCCGCGTTATTTATCGAGCAGACCGGAAGTTGTAATGACCAATCAGATTGCTTATTCGTCGAGCTGCTCGAGAAATAACGCCCACTTCGTTCGTTATTTATCGAGCAGATCTGGACGTGCATGCATGTGCACTTAGAAATATTTTCAAGGTTTCTACGTGGACATACTAATTGTTTGAAATAAATCCGATGCTGTTGAATCGTTTTGTGCCTGTATCTGTCTATTCTGCTGGGAAATGAAGACGTTTCTTATTCATCGAGCTGCTCGAGAAATAACGCCGACTTCGCTCGTTATTTATCGAGCAGATCTGGACATGCATGCATGTGCACTTAGAAATATTTTCAAGGCATCTACGTAGACGTAGTAATTGTCTGAAGTAAATCCGACGCTGTTGAATCATTTTGTGCATGTATTAGTCCGTTCTGTTCGGAAATGAAGATGTTTCTTATTCCAGTGTCCGCGTATCCTACTGGAGATGTGGAATGCAAGACTTTTCAAGGCTATTCTGAACGACAGATGAGATCTTTAATTGCAGTAAATTGCAAGTCATATACATTTCATCGCTTCGCATCACATGAAGCCTACACCTGTACATCTTTCATCACTTGGCATCACCTCAAGTCTACAACTGTACACATTATTTGTTTTGCAGGCGCCTTGTGTATTCATTGCAGTACAAATTACGTGGCTTTGTTGTAACCCTTGCACAGCTGCAGTGCCACCAGGCCATACGGTTCTCGCAATTAATCCAATTCTGTACTCTTTTTGTTGGATGACAGGTCGGACTTGCACAAGTCACCTTAATTGCCACTTTCATCCACAAACCGGCTCCAAACGTAGTTTCTGTATTTTGTGTCTTGGCAGTAGGTATGCCTTTTGTCAACGCTTCAGCACCCTGCAATGAATTCAAGCCAAATATCACATGCCATTCTGACATGACCAGATCTATTACTTTTTGTCCAGTATGATATGTACTGTAATGGTATGTTATTGCTTTTTGTACTGATGACAATGGAAATAATTAAAAAACGATAGCGTATAAACAAATGCATTTTATTTTATCATTTTGATTGTGGATGTTTATAAATTTGTTAAAAAATGTATTGCCTTGTTGTTTATTATGGAATGTGACAACGTACGATTCATTCTATTAAGTGTACAGTACACTTAAAAGCAAGGTTACACCTGTATGATAATATTATTAATTAAACTATTTGTCATTACGACATACGTACAATTATATATGATTGGAGATAAGTTAGCAGTGTTTTTCTAAACAAACGATTTGAATTATATATATATAATAACTGTAATTTACGCAGAGGACGTCATGGCATGCTGTTTGACTGTGTACACGTGTTGACATATATATATATATAGCATGCCATGACGTCCTGTGTGTAAATTACAGTTTACTTCAGCCGGGATTACAAATGTCAATAAAACGTGAGTGGAAGTAATTCATACATCCTTGTGATGGTAATTTTATGATCAAAGAAACACAGCAAATGATACCGTTGCAGGTTGAACTTTCTCATGAAAATAAGTGTTTTGATTAGTCATTAAACTTATGCACACAAACATAACATTGGATGTAGAAATGTGGAGACAGGCCACAATCTTTACAAGTACTTTCTCAGTTGTCTTTCTCATTGTAAACTGACATATGTCTCAGCCTAGTTGTCTGTTTTATAATGTTTTTGATTTGTACATTTTAAATCTGTGTGCATGCCTGCATAATTTGGTATGTTGCTTATATTTTGATTATGATGTACTTCATTTTGTAATATATTACATTTTTGTAACAGAAATGGTGACAACTGATAAAATGGCACTCAAAATATGAACCATGTTATTTCTTGAGCAGCTCGACGAATAAGAAAAGTCTTCATTTCCCATCAGAAAGGACAAATACAGGCACGAAATGATTCAACAGCGTCGGATTTACTTCAAACAATTAGTATGTCCACGTAGATGCCTTGAAAATATGTGTAAGTGCACATGCATGCACGTCCAGATCTGCTCGATAAATAACGAACGAAGTCGGCGTTATTTCTCGAGCAGCTCGACGAATAAGAAACGTCTTCATTTCCCATCAGAACGGACACATACAGGCACGAAACGATCAGACTGCATCGGATTTACTTCAAACAATTAATATGTTTCTAAGTGCACATCCATGCACGTCCAGATCTGCTCGATAAATAACGAACGAAGTCGGCGTTATTTCTCGAGCAGCTCGACGAATAAGAAGTCTTCATTTCCCATCAGAACGGACAAATACACGCGTCGAAACGGTTCAAAAGCGTCGGATGTATTTCAAACAATTTGTATGTCCACGTGGATGCCTTGAAAATGTATCTAAGTGCACATGCATGCACGTCCAGATCTGCTCGAGAAATAACGATCACATTCGGCGTTATTTATCGAGCAGCTCGAGAAATAGCCTGAGCCTAGATTAAGGGGTCAGCACACTGTTGGACTTCCTGCTTGATTACAGACGAAACAAAGTGCAGTATATTTTTGAGAAATGACTTTATAATATTCACTTGCTCTGACATAAGTGCACTTGAGTAGTCAGATTTCTAGATGTGATTGTTGAAGCTGTTGACAGTAAAATTTTGTCTTTTTAGCTGATTCTACTAAGCGGAAGGGTATCTGGCAGCAATTTGGCTAGTTGACACTTACGCCGGATTACTGCCTGCATCCATTTGTAAATATTGACGGGTGTCATACATACAGGCATTTTGCAAGAGCTAGAGATATTAGATTTTGACTAAACTCGACCAGCATGTCAATGAGATGATAATAACAGCAGGTGAGAAGTTTAAGAAACTTTATAGGTCACGTTTTCTTATAATCACATAAAACGTTAACATGGTCGCCAATGGGAAAACTGACAGTGTGCTGAGCCCTAGTAGAGAGCCTGGCAACGAAAGCACGCTGTAGTCATTGCACAATGTCGGAGGACGCGTTTAACTTCAAATATCTTGAAACAGTTACTGAAAATACGTGTATGGCAAAACTACAGCTGAATGGGACAAACCGTTTTTGGATATTACAGACTTCTCATCAGTCTGAAAGTCAAAATCATAGTGACGGAACACATGTCTTATAAGGGGGGTGGGGTGCGTATGCCAGTAGTTAAGCCTCAATTTGAAAATCTGAACGAAAATGAACCAATAACATTGCAGCAGGGTGATTCATCAATCGTTTTTTGTTTACTTCAGCTAATTAAACACAAGTGAATATGTTGTCATTGACCCTAATGAAGTCTGATGACAGTGATTAGCTGGAGTAGGCCATAGCCGGAGCCTGTTATCAGATCTGTCTACTGACTGGACCTTCTGGCCAGTTAAGCAAATGGCATTGTTTTCTGAATGTCTGCTAATTAAGCTGTGTAATATTGTGTAATTGAACTGCTTGAGACGTCTGGCCTTTGAGGAATTCACACCCTAAGGTGACTTTTTGTTGATGTTTACCTTTGTAAATAGGGCACAAGGTAAAAAAATCAATATACATTTGAATGTAACGTAACAACTGCCTGTATTGAATTTTCTTATAAAACACTTATTGGACTTTCTGGAAAACTGTATCAGGAGTTCATAGTGCCACCTGAGAACGTTGTGCTGGATTACAAATTGTCCAACAGCGAAGTGCTGATTTTTCTGGTGCCTTGCCAAGTTTGGTGGCACCTTTGAAATGTGCATAAAACACAAACACCTGGAGGGATTACAAAAATTAAAATTGCAGAGTGCTTGTAACATTGGTGCCTATAAAATGTGTTGTTTTCAACATTTTCTCCAAAATCACCATGCCTATTTGGGGTCAGCACACTGTTGGACTTCCTGCTTGATTACAGACGAAACAAAGTGCAGTATATTTTTGAGAAATGACTTTTTATAATATTCACTTGCTCTGACATAAGTGCACTTGAGTAGTCAGATTTCTAGATGTGATTGTTGAAGCTGTTGACAGTAAAATTTTGTCTTTTTAGCTGATTCTACTAAGCGGAAGGGTATCTGGCAGCAATTTGGCTAGTTGACACTTAAGCCGGATTACTGCCTGCATCCATTTGTAAATATTGACGGGTGTCATACATACAGGCATTTTGCAAGAGCTAGAGATATTAGATTTTGACTAAACTCGACCAGCATGTCAATGAGATGATAATAACAGCAGGTGAGAAGTTTAAGAAACTTTATAGGTCACGTTTTCTTATAATCACATAAAACGTTAACATGGTCGCCAATGGGAAAACTGACAGTGTGCTGAGCCCTTAAATGGTTATGCCTATGCCATGGCATTCGTATGCCTATACGGTATACCATTAACTGTCTATATTATCGCTCAATCGTTACCTGCTCCACCTTACAGTGTTAATATTTCACCGTATTCACGGTATAGCACGTCATATTCACCTACATAAATCATTACTACCCATGTCGTAAAACATTAAAAAATCATACCATTATCAACATACAACAGTTTTAAAGTGCCCACCTTTACCTAACCCTTCTTTGGTTCTCAGATTATTCGCTAGGTGTATTCGCCTAGCGAATACATTTAGAACTATACTGAAGTCGCAAAATAAAATACCTTGACCTTTGAAAGTTTGCAATAATTAATCGGTTAGAATTAATACATATATACATATGTTTTATGCCTAGTTTGTTTGAACAGCACTTACAGTAAAATTATGATGTGAAAACCATGTCTTTATAAACACCCGGAAATAAATAAAATATTACTTCCGGTTGAATTTTACGAGCGTGACGGTAAACACGAATAAACTTTGTGTAAAGGTGGACATTGTCTCATAAACGTAATACTCTTCTATTTGAACTGAAGGTAGATAGATTCAGAATGGGGTCCAAGGCATCTATCATGCTGCAAGATTCTGAAATTGAAGAGATTCAGAAGGATACATCTTGTAAGTGACCCCACCACACTGTCACTGACACAGACAGTGTCACTCACTGAGTGACTGACACTGACTCAGAATAACACTGCATTTACATTTTCAACGTGTCACTGTCGCATTAATAATCTATCTAACAAAAATCATGGCACGTGTGTAGAATCCGGACCCACCTCGATTTCGCCGTTATAACTTGAGTTTGGCCTAACTTTGATACCTCTGTGCGTTACTGGTAATTCCTTTATTCAACATTATCCCAGGCATATTTATATTTAAGAATATTGCGTCTTAATGCACTTTTGAGATGTAAATAGCACCCTGGTTTACATCAACATGTGCTGCTATATCGCTCATTTTACGTGCGAGATGCGGTAACGCACGACTGCAGCGGTGCAGACTAGCGCAAACCGGGTCGCTATTTGGGCTTCAAAAGTGCGCTAAGACACAATATTTTTGTAATATAAATATGCCTGGGATGATGTTGAATGATGGAACTAACGCTCTGAGGCATCAAAGTTAGGCAAAACTCAAATTGTAATGGCGAAATCGAAGTGGGTCCAGATTCTACGTAAGTGCCAACCAAAATCATCACTGCTTTACACATTAATTCATGTACAGATTCTCTATTACTTTACAATTGTAATAACAGGAGGCACTTGTGCATAATACAGACTCGCATCGATTTCGCTGTTACAAAGTTCTATATTTTTTATCCTAAAACTATGTTAGTAGGGGCCTAAATTTGATACCCCAGGCTCAGTATGTTAATTCCATCACTCTGCGTCATCACAGGTAAATTTATGTTATAAAAATATTGCATTATAACATATTTTGAGGCCTATAAATAGCAGGAACCTCTGATTATTACTTGTGGTCAAAATTAGCCACAATAAAATTGCTGTCCAACCCAAAATTAATAGTACCTGCAAATAGATGCACATGCTCAGATCATGCTTACAAGCATAAACATATATATATATATATATATATATATGTATAAGTAAATATCAGAGCCCGACTTTCGGGTAATGTCCTACAGGTTTGTTATTTTTTTGGTGTGCACGCATGACGCGATGCCAGCTTTTCAAAATATAATTAAAAACCATGTAAATGGTGAATAAAACTGGTTAAAAACACTTCAAAGTCCTTAAATATTATGTGGGGTAGACTGTGGGATTAGTTTGCTGCCCAGCCTCCCAGCTGCTGCTTGAAAGCGACCAGTGAAGTGGTACCTGGAGCGGCTGGTGGGATGGTGTTCCAGAGATGTGCAGCTGAGGGAAAAAATGAGTATGTGTCAGTCTTGGAGTATGGAATCGACAGCTGCCGATTCAAAGGCCTTAATTTTGAACACTGCAGAGAAATCGAGATTGTGTTCAAATGAACATGTCTGCCAGAAGGTGAAGTGTAAAGCAATTTGAGCTTGTCTGAGGACTGGTACTGTGCTATTTAAAAAAATACCTTTACCATTTTCATGTTTCAGTTTCACAGAATCAGATAGTCCGCCTGTACAGCCGATTCACTTCACTGGACAAAACCAACAAAGGTTATTTAGGGTATGTCATGATTATACTAGCCTTTTTACCATCTCTACATGATTTGGCATTGATAAGATACAAGGCAGTATTTACATAATTGTTGTGGTGTAGACTTGTGATGCATGTTTGCTGTCAATGTTTTTGGTTCACAGAACTTTCAAATTGCATTTGCATTTCAGTATTATAGTACAGCCTGTAGCAAGAAATTAATGTGTTCTTAAAATATGTGAACAAATAAGAATCTTCAGTGGTGAGTCTCAGTGCTTGTCACTTAAACTGTTTTCGTGTGCACTTCACCAAGAGGACTGACTCGGCAGTGAGAGCATCAGTTGCATCATACGTGCGTTGTGTTTGTGAACAGGCGTGAAGACTTCCTACGGATACCAGAGTTGGCCATCAACCCACTGGGAGACAGAATTGTACACTCGTTTTTTACAGAAGGGTAAGTGGTTGACAGTGTTTTATTTAAGACAATTATCTTAGTGATAAATAAATGTTCTCAGCTGTAAGGAAGTCGTCTCCTGAAACATGCCCTAGGTCCAGATATATTTTATTACACATAATGAGGAAATAGAAAGAAATGTTATGAAACTATTTAAACATAATGACTTGGAATGTACCGGTAGATTGCTATTTACAACATTTCATCCATATCTTACATTATTATGGTGATCTATTATTGTTGACAACATGCAATAATTACGTTGTAACTTATGGTTTTGCATACACGAACATGCACAAACAGTATATCATTGTATGTAAGATTCATTGTCATCATCATCATTGGTTGGCCGTTATCGGAGCATAGATCATTAGATGAGCCATTATCTTATGGGTCGGTTGTTTATTAGGGATGGGAAGTCAGCCTCTTCAACTTCAAGGTTTATGCAGACTTTTTCTTTGTTTCCATTTATTTTTCTTGCCATGTGTTGGTGACCACAGATCTTGTGACTGCCAGGTAAAATGTAAGATAGGCTGTTGCATCATTCTGGCTGTTTTTAGTGTGTGTTATGTCATTGTTTCACCGTGTAGTGATGCTTGCAGAGGTGAAGATGGTGTCAACTTTCGGCAGTTCATGCGAACACTGGCCAAATTCCGCCCCGTTAAGGAACACCAAACCAACCAGTTAAACAGCCGAGAAGCAAAGCTGAAGTGTAAGTTACCTCTCAGTTACAAGTTTATCTGTTACTGACCAAATTGTTAGTAAATAATATTACTGACTTATATAATTAATATTCATTGTTGCAATTTTAATGTGTGAATTCATGAAAAATATAATTATGTGATTTATGTAGCTGTTTTGTTTTCTTCAATTGCACAATCTGTCTTCTATTTTGTTAAATTATTCTATTTGCACCATGGAACTACATATGTATTACATATATTGAGAGGGAACATCAGCCACTCATGGCTCTATACCCTCATTATTGAAACTATGACAAAATACCATTGAATGTACTGTATCGTAGCTTTCTATAAACAATTAATTGTTTCATCCTTATTATGTCATCTTCTTGTTTATTCTGTAGTTTGTTTTAAGTAATATAGCTTTTTTATTTGTATACAGCTGTAATGAATATTTCCTTTGTTTATATTTAAATTAGAATATGTAATAAATCGCTTAGTGTAAATGTTCATTAAGTTGGAAAAATTGTTAAATTGTTGAAAGTGAGTTTCAATTCTTCATTGTTATAAAGAAAATGTTTTTTGTTTTGTGTTTGAACTGTATCCTGTTTTATTGTTTTTGTTTGTGTTCTTTTCCAGTTGCCTTCAACATGTATGACTTGGATGGAGACAATATGATCTCACGGGAGGAACTTCTGTCAGTGCTACACATGATGGTGGGGGCAAACATCTCAGAGGAACAGGTGCGTACGGTGGTGTCTCTCTCACTCTCTCATTCCCTCTCGCTCTCTCTTCCTCTTTCTTGCTCTCTCCCTTTCTTGCACCCTTTCTCACTCTCTGTGTAGGGTGGTCTCTCTCTCACCCTGTCTAATAAGTTATTAACTTATTATGTCCAAGTCTCAATTGACACTAGTCGCAGAGCATCCATGATGGTCTTATCATAGTATCACTGATACCCTATGTTTGTTACTGTTATAATTGGTTTAATTTACACCATTTGTCATCTTTGTTGACTAAAGCCATAGTTGTGTTGTGTCACTTCTAGTCTTCTCATTATGGTGTTTAATTGATCCAAGAAAACGAATTAGTTACACATGCAGGGTGCACAATACTTTTAGCCAGCTGGTAGTCCATCGGACTGGCTGACTCACAAACAACTAGTCCTGAATTTTTTTTACTAGTCCTTAAATGTACCTGGTAATTATATAGATATATATACATATATTATAATACACACACACATATATGCTCTATCACGTTGGCCTATCGTTTGACTAAAATGAGTTAATGCTTTTATTCGAGAAGATGACAAATCGATTCTCTCTTCAAGTAAAATTTATAGAAAGAAGTATCATTGACATACATATACAGTTAATGGGTACATTGTTGCTTGTTAACATCGTTCATCCACAATTAAATGTCCATCAATTTGTTAGCAATGCTTGTCCATGATTAAATGTGCATCAACTAGTTAGAAATGTTTGTCCACAATTAAAAGTCCATCAACTTGTTAGCAATGCTTGTCCATAATTAAAATTAATGTGCATAAATTGTTTAGCAATGTTTGTCCACAATTAAATGTCCATCAACTTGTTAGCAATGCTTGTCCATGATTAAAATTAATGTGCATAAACTTGTTAGCAATGTTTGTCAACAATTAAATGTCCATCAACTTGTTAACAATGCTTGTCCATGATTAAATGTGCATCAACTAGTTAGCAATGTTTGTCTATAATTAAATGTCCATCAACTTGTAGCAATAGTCCTCCACAATTAAATGTTCATCCGCTTGTTAGCAATGATAGTGTTTAATTAAGAAAATAAGAAAATACGAACAGTGCAAATGTCTGAAGACACGCTTTCTACTTTGATGTTCGTCTTTAATTAAATGTCCATCCACGGGTTATGTAGAATGTTATTTGTGATTGAATGTTTATTCTTCATTAACGAATCATGTCCAGGTCATTGCCGAGCCAACAATCGAGGGTTCTTTGTGGTGTTGAGCCACTTCTTGACGGCTGGGGTTGGGTCAAATTCCTTCAGGGTTTGTGACATAGCACTGATGCGCATCAAGGTGGAAAGTGTTTCACCTGACATTTGCATTCTGCGAATGTTCTTGATTGCATTCATAGCACTGAAGCCACATTCACATGCTGCTGTTGATGGCGACATGGTGAACATCAGTCGCACCAACAACATTATGTTTGCCAACCCCTCTGGTGTGTCAGTCAGGCTAGTGTACGTTTCAATTGGGCAGCGCCTTCGCTTTCTTGATAACAACATCTTCAGTTCTGGCCACTGTCCAATGATGTCATCTGCGTCTCTTCCAAGAATGCCCTCGAAATGCTGACAGAGAGCAACGATATCAGCATTACCAAAGCTAGCGAAATCCTCTTCACTTGTGGTGGGATGATCTCAACGAAGGCAACAACCTTGTCAACAAAGTTGCACAGGCCAGCCGTTTGGAGTTCAGTAGGTGAGGTCTCCTCCG
The DNA here is from genome assembly GCA_020002185.1 of Paraescarpia echinospica. NCBI lineage: Eukaryota > Metazoa > Annelida > Polychaeta > Sabellida > Siboglinidae > Paraescarpia > Paraescarpia echinospica. The sequence continues at coordinate 51,371,679 of CM034538.1, read as the reverse complement.
AGGCAGTGTACTCTGCAAACACCTTGCCGTTCAACTGTCGAAGTGCCTTTAATTTCAGGCATCCAGCTCCCAGCTTCACAACAATGTCCGTGATAAGCAGGTCATCCTTCTGGAAGGCACAGCTGATAACCGCAAGGACATTCAGCACATCAATTATGAAGTGCAAGGCCTGTTTGAAATTTGAACTCCTCAGTTTCCTGAGGTACCCCCTGCACTTTGCAGCTTCTTCTCCTTTGCCAGTCGCAGCATCTTCCATGTGAAGACAGACTGCTGCCAAGTTCTGTCTGAGTGCTGAGTAGGCGCATTGTCTGCTCGCCATCCAGCGAATGCCCTTCGGCGCACTGAAGTAGGCAACATCTTCCTCAATAATGTCGCCGATTTGCTTGAGGTCCCGGCGTCTTTTTGAGGAACGATAGTAGAACCTGTACACAAAATCAACGCACTCTTCTACAAGAGCTACAACATTGCTTGACACCTTGATAGCATCAAGCATGGCCAACTCCAGCTTGTGTGCCACACACCAGATGTTAACAACATTGTGTGGAATGGCGTCAGTAATCTTCCTGGCCACTCCACAGTTTTTGCCGATTGACAGATGCCCCATCCATGTTTGTGCACACACATTTCCCCAGTGTCACACCAATGTTGTCCAGGCCCTTCTTTATGGCATCGAATACACCAGTGGCATCTGCTGACTTCACAGGGACAATGTCTGCAAGTTCGGTCTTCAGAATACCATCTTCATTTACGTATCTCACGTAAACATTTTCTTGTTCTGTGATGCTCTGGTCAGTGCTTCCATCAGCCATCACAGATACCCACTTTGCCTTTCCCACCTCCTCTCTGACTCTGTCTCTCTCTGTCTCACTGATATTGTCTATGAATACCTTGCATGCCTTGTCATTTTCATAGCAGCCACCCATGCACACACCATTCTTCTCTTGCAGCTCACATAAAGGCTGATAATGACGGAATGGCAATTTATATCTAGCAACATGGTAGGCTGTGTTGAAATGGTGCTTTATGACATTGGTCTTTTCATTGGTTATCTTCGTGATGACTGTATCCATTGGGCCTGTTTGTGTCTTATGAGCTGCCTCTATTCGTTTGTGAGCCTGGCTTCGGTCATGCGTCATCAACCCATCCTTTTTATATTTTCCTTCACCGCATGAACCCAAGACCAAAGGACTCTTCTTGTCAGCAAGTGGGTGTGGAGTTCCGTTGCTTAAACACCACCCGCAAAACATCTTATCTGCCTGTTCGTCTTTGTACAGCCACGGAAACTCTTCTGTCCACGATTGCAAAAACCTCCGCTTTCGCATCACTCCCTCGTACCTCTGTTTCGAATTGCCTTCTTCTGACTTTCGTTTTCTGGTGCTTGGGGGCACGCAGATGGTGTTAGAGTGACTGGTCACGTGATCAGGACCATCATTGGCAAAAAGGTGATGCCGCGACAGTACACGTGCAAAGTCATCAGATGAGATGGGTGCAGTTTGGATCTGGTCATGTCGTTCATGTGTAGAGTCACTGCTGGATAAGACGATAGCAGTAGATGGACAGGCAGCCGTGCCGGACGTTGTAGGAGTGGAAGTATCGGATGAAGTGGGTGTAGAACTAGAAGGACCAGCAATGACTCCAATGTCGGTCGACGTCGAAGGACCGGCAATGTCGGACGATGTCGATGCTGAAGGACTAGCGATGACTACAGTGTCGAACGATGTCGATGCAGAAGGACCAGCAATGATCCCAATGTCGGACGGTGTCGAGTTAGAAGGACCAGCAATGTCGGATGATTTCGATGTAGAATGACCGGCGATGACAATGTCGGTTGCTGATGTTGCGTCATTCGCTTTAGTCTTAGGCGACGATTTTGGCCTCAACTTTGCGCTAGATTTTCCCTTGTATGTGCTGACATGTGTTCCAGTGCCTTTGTTGGAGTTTGTTTGCTTGCTAAAATAATCACCGATTCGCCCCTGTGACATGGTCGAACGATAATATGATAGAACGTGATGCTGTCTGCAAACCGAGTATTTTGATCATGTAGTTCCACACTCATGGTCGCTAGGAGGCACCACTTACTGATGTAAACAGCGGCCATTTTCAAGTCCCGTAATCCCGGTACCGGATGAGACGGTCAGACGCAAAATTTAGTCGAGTGACAAAATGTTATCTTATCGTTTTGCTTTATTTCATCACACCACTTCACTTTCACACACACAGTATACATTCTTTCACATCATTACAGCTAGTCCGACGGGACTGCTCTCCTAAAACTGGACTAGTCCGAGCTCCGAAACTACTCGTCCGGGACGATCGGACCGGCCTTATTTCGCAGCCTGCACATGTAACTGGATCACTCAGGCTGTACAAGCACTTGTAATTTATGTTTTTTTCAGTAAATGAAATAAAACTCAATCCAGCTAGACCAAATTGTCTAAGTTGTCTCTACCTCAGACATTTATAATGCAATTATATACTCTGAAAGTGAAATGCTTCCCAGAGAAGTCGAGATGGTGTTCGATTGAACAGGTTTGCCAGGGAGTAAAGTATGAAGCCCTTTGAGCTGTCCTGAGGACTGGATACTGTGCTATATAAAAATTACCTTTACTTTTTACCTTTTTATGTCACGTTAAAAGTAACACATTCAAGTCATACAATATCATAAACTGAAAACAATGGTTATTGTTCATCTTTATGCTAACTGTAATAGTTACTAAGTATTGGTGTTCAGTGAAATAGAAACATAGTACAAGTATAGTACAACTGTATATGCAGACTTGTAACAGTGTAGCTCTGTGTCTCACCAGCTTGGAAGCATCGCTGACAGAACCATCGCAGAGGCAGACACAGATGGTGATGGCCTCATTGCATTTGATGAGTTCATCAAAGTAAGTATCATTTTCTGTAAATCTCCTTACTATTTTTTTAATAATGGATAAAAACCTTTTTTACATTAAAACACCTCTAGCCTCTAGACAGATGAACTGAAGTTAAATAAGAAATGAATGACAGCATGGAAGTTGATACCAGATATGAGTCACATTAAGATGTGTGGACAGCTTTCCGAGTCATTCTGTTTGACCTCCATGACACTGGACAATGTCGAGTGTGACAGTCACAGAAGACGTGGCCAAAGTCACAAAAGCCCCAACGAGCAAAGGAGACTCTGAAAAGTTGATTGTGTTACAACATCTGTTCAGGCCTCACTGTATAGACGCTAGCATATTCAGGCAGAACAGAGACGATAGTTCTAGTAAACCAACTTTATTAAACGTGGCTGCTGCGACAAGGGAGCGGCCTCTTATTCTACTTTCTGGGGAGACGTCATTAAGTGATATTGTTACAGATTGCTTTACATATTTTCCTTTGTGGGTCAGTTGTAGGATTATTTAAAATATCATCTCCAAAACCCTGTGAAAGAACAATTGCCTGTCAGAGCACAATGCACATTCTTATTCTGGGCACAATCCACATTTTCATACATTTCCACCCTATTTGATAGTAATTAGGTGAGTTGGTAACTGATTGTGTTTCTGCAGGTAATGGAACATGTGGACATAGAGCAAAAGATGAGCATTCGTTTCCTCAACTAGAGCTCGTGTCTCGACACACCGACCACTGTGATATATGCCCAGTGGTGCCCTCTGCTGAAGGCTCCATGTACTGTGCAAGTCACCATCGTGACAAATGTTTTGTACGTCAGTTGAAGGCTGTGTCAGGTATAACTGCATTTACTTTCCATAAAGTGTATTGGCACTTATCTTAGCAAAGAACCAGATTTTAACTGATAAATATATATTAAGAGAATACAAGATAGTAGAAGACTGATACTAGGCCAGCGTTCAAAGGTATTGCTGTAACGATGTCATAGTAAGTGTAATACAACGTATGAAGACAGTCAGGTCACATGGCATATTGAAAATTTTCAAATCTCATCTTCAAGCTTATTCATTTTTAAATATAAAAATTCTTGAAGTTTGTACATTTCTTTGACTGAAAAAGGAAGAAAATTATAAGAACAACTTGTGAAGGAGGCAGGATTAACCCAAGGAAATGGGCAGGCATGTGCATGTGACAGCATTCTGAATATATTTTGCATTCCTTTTGATAATGAGCTGTAAACATGAAATTTATTGAAAAACTGTTATATGATAATCGATAAGCCAATGGCTTCCTTGCCAACTTGGCATCTAGATGTTGATACTAAGGATGGCAAGCTTGTAAACAAAATTAAGGAAATGTTCATTAATTGTTAAAATTGGTGTGTAGTAACATTTTAGCATATTCATTAGGAACTAGGGGATACATTGAACTGCTCAGTACGCAGATATTATGTCATCTTCTACTCAACTTGATCTTGTATCGAAACAGAAGTTCACTGAAAATTATACATTTATGTAACCTTTTATTTGTACTTTCTATTGTTTTCTGATAATAACATTGTACAGTCAAATGTTTGTATGCACCATATTGAATTAGTAATGTTTGTGATCAATGCGATGTGTTTTTGAAACTTGGGTAGTTTCTACATGCTTAATGGTGCTAGTTGGGTACTAATCTGCACAATGCAATTGATATGAATAATTTTTACCGGTGCAAACAAGATTATTTGGAATAAATGCACAACCTTGTGGTCAATACTGATAGTGAAGACAACTTGAGTGACTGCATCGTATGTATATATATATATATCTAATAAATTCCTGTATGAGTGAACCATAGGTGTCTACACATGCAAGTATTTCAGTTAGACTCTAGAATAATGGAAGGTCTTATTACTGCCTGCATTGTTGAGGTAACTATATACAGTTGAACTTGGTTACATCTAATTTATTGGGAATTGGTGTAAACTAAATCATAAATATGTTTTGCCACGGTAAGGACATTGCTGGGCATAGACTGATGGTTCAAGTCCACTTACTCAAGTCTGAATTACCCAAGATCCACTGTATGTTTTTATGTGTATACAAGGTTTCTGGTTTTTGTACGTTTGCAAGGGAAGCCAATTGCATCATGAACAGCAACAAATTCACAATTTGATTGGTCGCTGCTTGCCATCTGTTGACACCCAGAAGGAAATCATGAACAGATGCAAAATGTGCATGTTTTAATTTTCTTGCTATGTAATACATACTGTTAACATTCTAATGTACAATTTCATGTGAAATGTATTTAAGCTTCTCTGTAGTTATTTATTTGGTATTGGGTACTGTTAGCATATCACCATATGTATTTTTGTTGAAAATAAAGAAAACAAAGCAAGCCTGTTGAATGTACATGTATTAACACAAATTAGGAGCAAATAGTTCCACTGTACTAATATATATATATATGTATAAAGCACAGATTACAATCATTACACCATTCATACAACTTCCTTTTCCAGACTAAAGCAGCTGATTCAGCCACAAACGTCCATTAATTAATAAATACAGAATGTTACCATTTCCTAGAGATGCAACCATAAATTTTGTATGATACTTCAGCCAACTGGAAATGTAACGTTAACAACCAGAGCTGCCTAACAGACAATGATGTTTCACATACGCATTTGTGATATTGCAAACAAATAAAATAAAATAAGAAATACAAGCAGAAGGTTTATGCTGTAGTTATGGCAATACAAGGTGATATTTGAATAAACTTGTAGGTAGTCGAGGGATGCATTATTTCCTCAGAAGTCCAAGACCAACACATAAGAGTCTCCATCAAAGCTCTGACACAATAACATTCCATTCTATGTACATAACAGAAATTATGCCATCAGAATGATTATTTGTGAGAGTTATAAAATAACCTATGTTCTACAGGATAGCACCATCAAGACAATAATTGTTTACAAAATGGTGCTATTATTAGACAATGTTATTATTATTTTGGGAAAAAATTTATTACATGCAGTATAGACGGTAATACTATCTTCTTGTCTGATTGATGAGGCTGACATTACAATACCAAAACACATTCCTAATCGACATATATTTGATACATGTTAATCCTGGCAATAAATGATCTGTATCAACAGTGCTAAATTACCAGCGCACAGTAGAAGTACAGTTATAGCCAGATTGACACGTAATTAAACTAAGATATTCACTGTGAGAAAGTGATTGCACAGTATCAGCTGTGAGATGTTCTTATGATGAAGTTGAGACGGCAAGCTTTTTGAGATGTTCCATGAACACTTGCAAACTGACATCATCTGTGAGCACGTGACCTCCAGCATCCTGCAACAACACTGACATGTCAACTCCAAATACACTGTAGCACCTCAAGTGACTAATGTTTATACAGGTCTGGACATTTGTTAGTCACGTAGAATCTTAATTGATGCCCTACCAGCACAAATGCCATAATTTCATCAGACACAAAACTCGTTTTTATTTAAAAAAAGACTTACCTTCACCTTATACGTAGGTCGCATGTATCAATTATAACTCAAATATAATGTTATATCCGAACGATGATATGTTTACTGCTGACTTAAGTGACCTGCTACTGTGTATCAGTTTCCACAGTGTATCATATATATATGACGCTGGCTCAGTGTTGTAGACTCAAGTACTTCACATATGCCACAACCCCACCATAACCACAACGAACTTCCACAACCACATATATAAACCATACTCAAAGACCACAATCAGTTGCCACAAGCACAAATTAACTGCACTGTAACACCACAACTTTCACAACCAAAACCAAGCCATATTGAATAATAATGCCATATTATACTACAAGTCTACGACCCTTCAAACAAACATTATGGATGATTCTTATTTCTGCAACACCATCTGCTGTAGTCCCATATCCTAGCATGAAAGCAAACTGACCAACTGACACCAAACAACAGGTTTCTTTCAATCCTTCCATATTCTATTATAAAGTGGACATTCGCTACTACTACTACTACTACTACTACTACTACTACAAGGAACACGTTTTGACTTGGGTCAAATTGTTCCTTATATTAATGGGTACATAAAATACTGCAAGCCAGACTTTCAAAGTTCTTCATGTTAAGTGGATGTCACTTCCATCAGGAATCTTAGTGAGCACCACTGCATTAATACAAAATAATTTCCATTATGGTGTAATTACAAAAAATATGAAGAAGTCTTGTCTGTAGTGTGGTGTCAGCACTAGCTACAAGCACTCATGGTTTGACCTCAAACAGATACACAGTCACTGCTTCAGCACAGTCTTAATACTCGCAACAATTTAATAATTCTGGTTTCTGATACTAGTTTGTTTTGGTGAAAATTTTGTATTTGTTAAAACCAAAAATTACTGCTAATTACTGATAGGAAGAGATGCTCTGACAGAGTATTTTATGTTGTTTCATATAAGAAAATATGACCGAAGTTGTTACTGAGTGCGCCTGTGTGAGGTCAAATGTGTTATAATATCTGAAGCAGCAGTTGATGTATGAGACTGAGTGAATGGCGGAACAAACCCCGGAGTTGGCACTGCTGGGAGCCTCAAACAACTGCAGCAGACAACCAAACCCTTTCAATGGCACAATCAATACACGCGCGCACTTCATTATAACTGCAGTAATTAAATAGGATGTTGTAGAATCGTGCACAAAGGTGCCAACGCCAATGCTTCTCTACTACAATGTGACGTTGAATCAACGTACACAATACTTGGTCACATTACATATATACACGATCAAAGATTATCTTCAATGCCTGTAAAAGAAGACACATTAGTAAAGCAGACGTTTTAGAAGCTACAAAATATATGCACATGTTTGCCCAGTGCCCACTGATGCATCCTTTGTCACAAATAGTTGCCTTTAAGTCACATCCCATTGAATACATAGACAAACTAAAGTAAGCACAACTGACCTATCCATCATGTGACCTGTTTCCCAGTAAAATCTCCGTGAATCCATCAAACAACAAATGCTGAACACGTGGTGTTCATGCTCATGCATTCCGTCATATATTTCACTGAATGACAAAAACATAAGGCAACGTTTTTAAAGTGACAACTGTGTTATGTTTAATCTACGAGGTGTCATGCTGCAATAGTCACATATATAACCGTTATTAACATCGTTGATTGTGACGTACACAAACCGTGACATACTGGATACATCAATTGCAATGGGATGAAACTGTGCCAGTGGCATGACACTAAGACCACACAGAGACACTTACCCCGCCCCAGTTGTACATGTTGTTGTGCGTCTGTGAGGGGTTGACCTTGGACAGGAGGAAGCGAGCCTGGGACCCCCCTGCCTCCGTGTCGATGTAGCGAGGCATGGGGAAGCGGGTCTGCAGGATCTCCTGGGCGTCGTCCACTGGTGCCCGCAGCAGCTGCTTGAAGTTCTCATACTCAGGCAGCTCATGGTACTTGGCCTTGCGCCACTGAGAGATCGTCTGGACACATCACAGCACATCATTGAGTTATTGACAGGTAACAGAACCATCACAGTGACTGCGTTATCACTGCACATTATATAGACACAAGTGAATATACAGTTTAAATAACTATATTAACTGGATCTTGTTATCATAATAAAAAGACTATAAATAAAATATTCACTACAAGGAAAACAATACATTCATAAATGATGGAGCTTAAGATTACATGTTGATGGAGGAAGACTCAAATATGAGCAGAGCTGAATAGTGGGTATCCATGGCCGAACATCTAATACTCACAGAACTTGTCCTACTGCCCGACCCTGAAAGACTGGGTGACAGAGGCCAGTGAGACTGGCTGGGATATAACATTACAAAGCAAGTGAAAGACACACACAGAGTACACTACACTGACCTCGCCCAGGTAGATGAGGATCTGGAAGAAGGTGTCCATGAGAAGGATGCGGTCAGGCTGGATGCTGCTTGTGTCCAGGAGCACCGGCTGAAAGGAAAACATACATAGTGGATGACATACACACAAACTTACACACAGGATGACAGTACAGAGAGAACATTCATATACACACTGAACTCATTCAACTCCCTAGAGGTCTACAAACACACACGACTCAATAAATCCCTGCACCTTCAACTCCCTAGAGGTCTACAAACACACACACACACGACCCGATACATCCCTGCACCTTCAACTACCTAGAGGTCTACAAACACAACACACACGACCTAATACATCCCTGCACCTTCAACTCCCTAGAGGTCTACAAACACACACACATGACCCAATACATCCCTGCACCTTCAACACTCTAGAGGTCTACAAACACACACACGACCCAATACATCCCTGCACCTTCAACTCCCTAGAGGTCTACAAACACACACACATACACACACGACCCAATACATCCCTGCACCTTCAACTCCCTAGAGGTCTACAAACACACACACACATGACCTAATACATCCCTGCACCTTCAACTCTCTAGACGTCTACAAACACACACACACATAACACAATACATCCCTGCACCTTCAATTCCCTAGAGGTCTTCAAACACAACACACATGACCCAATACATCCATGTACATTCAACTACCTAGAGGTCTATAAAAAACAACATTCGCAACCCAATACATCCCTGCACCTTCAACTCTCTAGACGTCTACAAACACAACACACATGACCCAATATACCCTTGCACCTTCAACTCTCTAGACGTCTACAAACACAACACACATGACCCGATATATTCTTGCACCTTCAACTCTCTAGAGGTCTACAAACACAACAAACATGCACACACACAGGATGACAGTACAGAGAGAAGTCTCATATATACAAAGACGATGCTACCAGAGATAGAACACGCACACGTGTACACACACAAAGGGAATGACACTACACATAGAAAACACGTACACAAAGAAGTTGCAACTACAAAGAAGACAAACTCACACATACAAAGAGGATGAATCTACGGAGAGAACACTCATACACATGCACTCATGCACACGTGGCAATGCACACACACACAGAGGATGAATCTACGGAGAGAACACTCATACACATGCACGCATGCACACGTGGCAATGCACACACACAAAGAGGATGAATCTACGGAGAGAACACTCATACACATGCACGCATGCACACGTGGCAATGCACACACACACAGAGGATGAATCTACGGAGAGAACACTCATACACATGCACGCATGCACACGTGGCAATGCACACACACAAAGAGGATGAATCTACGGAGAGAACACTCATACACATGCACGCATGCACACGTGGCAATGCACACACACACAGAGGATGAATCTACGGAGAGAACACTCATACACATGCACGCATGCACACGTGGCAATGCACACACACAAAGAGGATGAATCTACGGAGAGAACACTCATACACATGCACGCATGCACACGTGGCAATGCACACACACAAGAGGATGAATCTACGGAGAGAACACTCATACACATGCACGCATGCACACGTGGCAATGCACACACACACAGAGGATGAATCTACGGAGAGAACACTCATACACATGCACGCATGCACACGTGGCAATGCACACACACACAGAGGATGAATCTACGGAGAGAACACTCATACACATGCACGCATGCACACGTGGCAATGCACACACACACAGAGGATGAATCTACGGAGAGAACACTCATACACATGCACGCATGCACACGTGGCAATGCACACACACAAAGAGGATGAATCTACGGAGAGAACACTCATACACATGCACGCATGCACACGTGGCAATGCACACACACAGAGGATGCCACTACAGCAAAAAACCAGAGAAGATGACGCAAGAGAGAGAATACTTACCTCTGGCGGGCCGTTGAATGAGTAGGCATAGAGGATCGGTTGAATCATAATGAGACATTGAGTGAGGTCCTCGACTAATAGCATGTGTCTACAACAGAAAGTAGTAAGAAAATGAATCTACTTACAGTAGTACACGTACACATTTGTTTAGTTATAATTTAAACCAACCAACAACCACATACATACATACAAGGATTTATTTGAAGATTCACCCTGCAAATGTAGTATAAAAGAGATCACTAATGCTACCAGTGGCGCTGTCAAATGTTCAAGACAGTCCACACTAAGAATGCTGCTTCACTGCAGACATGATCCTGATGCAGTTTGTCCCACATATATGAAGCTGTCCCTTCAAAATATTTCCCAGCAATGAATTAAGTCAATCAACCTAATTTAACTAAGTTATTTAAATGTATATGTGCATATTCTCTATTTCTATCCTGTCTGCACACCAGTTTCTATATATTTCTCTCCCAATCTGCCTACTTTCTTTTTACCCTGACAATAGTTCCTATAATGACGGTCTCATATCTAATGTATGACAGTAACTTCTCTATCTGGTCTCTGCCCTATCTTAGCTGCCCCAGGGCTGTGCATGAGCAGTTACCTGTAGTAAGATGTCTCGTCAGGACTGTTGTTGAACACCTGCAGGAACTGGGAGCGACGCAAGTGGAACATGAATTGTGGGTAGAGTGTGAACTGCTCGGGGAAGCGAAATGACGTCGGACTGTCCTTTTCATACTCTCCAAACTTCTGACACTACAACATACGATAGTCATGGTCACTGTGTGTCAAACCTCTGACACTACAATATACAACAGTCATGGTCATTGTGTTTCAAACTTCTCACACAACATACGACAGTCATGGTCATTGTGTTTCAAATATCTCACACAACGTACGACAGTCATGGTCACTGTGTCAAACCTCTGACATTACAACATACAACAGTCATGGTCACTGTGTGTCAAACCTCTGACATTACAACATACGACAGTCATGGTCACTGTGTGTCAAACTTCTCACACAACATACGACAGTCATGGTCACTGTGTGTCAAACTTCTCACACAACATACGACAGTCATGGTCACTGTGTGTCAAACTTCTCACACAACATACTACAGCCATGGTCATTGTACAAATTAAATACGACATTCCTAACAAGCCCAATGAATTAGGTCAAGCACACGAATGAACCGCAAGACTACAAGTGCTGCCACCCACCAGCCGTATGAGCATTCTGTCAAGCCAGCGCAGGACGTCAGGTCCATCGTCGGTCTCTGCCCTGAAGACAGCGATCCTAGCCATGAGTACCGCAGAGGCCTCCTGGTCATAGCCTGCTGCTATGTGCTGCATGTTGATGGACGCATCCACCCAACTATAGCAGAACACAGTGTACATGGTCAACATGATGACAGCACCATATCAGAACACAGTGGACATGGTCAACATGATGACAGCACCATATCAGAACACAGTGGACATGGTCAACATGATGACAGCACCATATCAGAACACAGTGGACATGGTCAACATGATGACAGCACCAAATCAGAACACAGTGGACATGGTCAACATGATGACAGCACCATATCAGAGGTGATTCTTTAAAGGGAGACAGTCTGTTCCTCTACCCGCAATTAGCCATCATAGTAATTTGCAACAGGAAGCCTGCTGGGTTGAACATGGGAAATCATTGCACACCATGTTTACCTTTTGAACTGGCTGCGAGGTTAAACTTTCAAAATGCAAACATTGATACAGGATTACTAAACACAATAAGGTGGGCGGTATACCTTCGACATAATTATAAATAAATAACTAGGAACAGACTGCCTTCATTTAATAATGAGCACTGTAAAACATAGTCACATTAACTGTTTAACATTGTACATTATTAATCGTCATTCAGCTGCAACTGATCAGAACAGTAAATTGTGTTTGATGTAGTGACAAATTGAAGCCAAGCTGCTTTACAGATATGACTGTTACTCACTTCCTTGAAAGGGTGGTTACCCTGATGCGTCGCTGCCCACTCGAGTGTTGGTACTGGCTGATGAACTGCACATAGCCACGTCCTCCCTGGGGTATGGGGGCTGTGTGCTGTAAAGACAACAGTTTACATTTATTCAATAATACCAGGGTTTTCTTTCTTAAAACTATCAGCTGATGCTTTATCATCTAGAATCTAGAGAATAAGAAAGACCGGTGTTGCTTTGTAATTCTGTGTTGATGCAGCCACATAGTTATTAAAACTTGCGAACACCAGATTTATTCCTCGAGTCAATAGACTTAACAGTAACATTGGAAATAATGCTTTTTCTGTTGCTGAGCCAAGTCTTTAGAATATGCTCCCTCTCTGTGTTAAATCAGTTAAAAATATCACACAATTCCATCCATCTGTTGACAACTTGAATACTGCTTATCGATGTTGAGACTGACCAAGCCCCTTACCTTGATGTGTATCTGAGCATGGTTTCCAAGGATTTAGGGGCAACAGAAGTTACCTTTTTATTATTATTACAAGTACAGGTAAATCACTCACCTGGTTGACGACTTCGAAGTAGAAGGCATATGTAGTGTTGGGATACAGTCCACACATCTTCCACTGGCTCGTCCCCCCAAGGCCCAGTTCCGTGTCCGACACACTGTTGCCCCGCAAGTTGTTGGACACACACGACCCAATACATCCCTGTACCTTTAACTCTCTAGAGGTCTACAAATACAACACACACGACCCAATACATCCCTGTACCTTCAACTCCATAGAGGTCTACAAACACAACACACATGACCCAATACATCCCTGTGCCTTCAACTCCCTAAAGGTCTACAAACACAACACACAAGACCTAATATGTCCCTGCACTTTCAACTCCCTAGAGGTCTACAAACACAACAAACATGCACGGATGCACACGCTCTCAGATGATCAAAATGCTACATGTACCTAATAACACTAATGATAAATAAGTTCATTCTCATTTCAAAACAATGTGGACTGTGGTCACTGCTAGTGAAGTGATATTGGCTGAAATGAACTACAAGACAATGTGGACTGTGGTCACTGCTAGTGAAGTGATATTAGCTGAACTGAACTACAAGACAATGTGGACTGTGGTCACTGCTAGTGAAGTGATATTGGCTGAACTGAACTACAAGACAATGTGGACTGTGGTCACTGCTAGTGAAGTGATATTGGCTGAACTAAACTACAAGACAATGTGGACTGTGGTCACTGCTAATGAAGTGATATTGGCTGAACTGAACTACAAGACAATGTGATGATCACTGCCTCTACGAGTTGCTGACAAGGTGACTCACCTTCACTTCGACTGTGGCGGAGAAGGCCATTTTGAACTCTCCCTTGGGGTCTTTGGAGAAGACTCGTTGGAAAGTCTGCTTGAAGAGTGAAGTGTTGAATGAGTCGCCCATCACCATGTGACCCCTGTCAAATACGTTGAGTACAACTTTTTTAAATGTTGTTTCAAAACTTAAGTGTTCTTATATTTACAAAGAGGTGTTCTGTGAAACATTTGGTGTTGTACTTCAGTTATCGTAGAAAATATGAAATTACCAGACCCAAAAATGAAGAAAAAGTATAATGTATTTCAAGATATCACACTGGCCTTCACTTTGAAGATGCTTTACATTTATCAATAAACCAAGAGGATGCTGGACTTCATTTCTTATAGGGAGATTATATATTGGGTTAATGTTACCAATTAAAATTTCTGATATGATCTTTACCAAATATGAATCTTGAATTCATTATACCACAAAATACTGTGGGGTTTGCAACTTCATCTATAGTAATAAAACACATTAATCAAGGTCAAAGTTTTGATGCCATTATCACAAGGTGGCTAATATTTCAGCAGAATGACCTTAATGTAAGGAAATTAGTATGATGCCAATGTTGTCCAAGGTTTGTTTTGATAAAATTAATTATTTTATTGCTTGAAATGCCAGGTTTTGTGTGTCACAAATCAAATTAATGACATCTGTATTATAAGCAATATTTCAGTAGCTGCACACAAGTGCCAGGCAGGCTGAGAGAGACATGTCGACACTGACCCTGTCAAGTTGCACAGGTACTTCATCTCATGAAGGCCCGTCTGATCCAGTGCACACGAGTAGATGTCAACAATGTGTCCATTGTTTGCTGATCGGTTTCCCAAGCTTTCGTAATGCTGCAACATTCATATGACCACTGGAATGCATTGCATCGTGTAATGTTACCAATGATTTAACCCTGTAGACTTCACGTCATTTTATGAAACGCAATCTGAATCCTCACAGCCCATACACCTTTTTTTGTATTTCACTTTTCTGTACTTTGTTTCCTAAAATTACATGCTGTGCTTATCTTAAATATTATAGAATTCTGGACAAGACGGTACTAAACAGGGCTGGGACCAGTTACACAAAATAAAATCAATTACAATTACTTTGCATTTGTCATTTCAATTACACTTCTAACATGTTCAAATCAATTACAATTACACAAATAATGTTTCAATTACAAATGCATTAATCGGACCTACCAATCAGTTTATCTATTATATTGCATGCACAGGTACGTAGGGTCAAACACGAAATATAAATTATAGAACTGATAAAAAACAATGAAATAGAGATTATAAAAATAAATTGAAATAACTAAGATATTTTTGTATAATGAAATATAATGTTTTTTAACATTTATTACATTGAAGCAAAAAACGCTTCCCTTCAAGGGGCATACTTTCCCAATCAGTATCCTCTAGTTAATATCCCTAGTTGCAAGTAATTAAATTGGTTTGTTAAATTAAGCCAGGAAATGCATAATAAAATGTCTCTGTTGCTCTCAGACGAGACAGGGCAAACTGCTAAAATCTTCTTCTGAAGAAATACTGTCACTCTGACCACTACATCCACTTAGCAGTGATACCTTGCAGTCTGACTAAAGAATAAAGGGGATATTGACCCTTAGACAGTGACAGGTGCTAATACACCCCCTGAGCAAACATTAGTCTTGGAGACTGCCAGGGTAATTAGCACTATTTGGTGGGTGACACATTGGAGTCACAACTTAGGTATTGGGTATATTGAAAACAATCTGTGGGAGAGCTGTTTTAAGTAGTTTTTAGACAAAGCGTGTGATGTCAGAAAACTGTAATTGACTGTCATTGGTACAATTGTTTCAATTACACAAAATAATCAATCACAATTACAGAATAATTTCAAAGACAGAATAAAAAAATTACAAAATTTGTCTGGAATCAATTATAAATACAATTACGTAACTGGACCCAGCCCTTGTGTTAAATATACTAATTAACATTTAAATTAAACATGCAAAACGCCATATGCTGTGTCTGGATGTTTTTTGCACAGAATGCAAACGGTGCTCATTCAAAGCCATATGAAAAATACTCCTAACGCACAGCAGATACACTAAAGAATCAATTGACACCAGTTACATTAGTAGAAGATGATGCCACCTCCATGCGTTGTCAAATTTAAATGACACTTTTGGGCACATGAGGAAGCAGACATCCGGACGCTTTCAGGCACTCAAGTTTTAAAGCTACAGCATGACTGAGATGACCTACTTTCACTCACACATCTAACAGAAGACCAGTCTACATGACAAAGATGAACTACTCTCACTCACACATCTAACAGAAGACCAGTCTACATGACAAAGATGAACTACTCTCACTCACACATCTAACAGAAGACCAGTCTACATGACAAAGCCAATGTGTTAGACTCTACACAAATCAACTTGTTGACTGTTTGGTCTCCATCGCCAGCCATGTTCAGGCCACTAGCGTGTGATATAAGAAGACTCACAAATATAAAACCTACATAAATCTTCCAAACAAAATATTTCAATGCTGAAATGCTGACCTACAAAAGAGAGTGCCGACTGTTTGTTTCACCAACACAAACCTTCATTGACTTCTTCATGTACTTGCAGTTGTCTTTCTCAATGTCATGATGTGATCGAATGGGATGTTTGAGCTCATCGTCCACTACCATGCCCGGTCCTTGTGTGCAGGGACCACCCACAAACATGAGTAGACGCGCCCCAGTGTTAGGGTAGGTGCACTGAAATAAAACATCTTTCTTAATATTATCGTTCTCAATACCGTTCATACATTGCGAGTCAAAAAACTGGGAAAATTATGATGGGAAAGCAATATTAATTTGCCTATAACGGCAAAAAAATAAAACAATATCCTCACTAGGTTTATTCCAAACCCGGATACACTATCAGAAATGTGATCAGGGCTAGTTCGGCACAACACTGTTTGGGTGTAACACTATACATATTTACATTACAACCTTGTTTTATGGCCCCCTCTCCAAGGGTCATTCTCATACATAAACTCTCTCTCAACCCTCACACTCAATCAACTAGCAGTTCGTTAACAATGACACCGATGTCACTGAAACTGGCGTCACCAAGTGACCCACCTCGAGCAGTCCAATGGCGACAGACAGTGCGACGCCGGTGCAGCGCAGTGGACGTTTGCACTGAGCCACTGGCCACGGATCTCTCTGTAGCTCTCCCAGTAGATCTGTCAGTGCCATGTCACACTTGTGTAGTGGCTGCAGAAACCTGCCACCAAAAGTACATAGTCTCATAACAAAGGTTTTGTCTACAACCAACGCTTCACTTAAAATTGCATCCAGGTTTTGTTCAGCACTGAAGAAGCTTGCTTAATTCAATTATGAT
This sequence comes from Paraescarpia echinospica, assembly GCA_020002185.1. Taxonomy (NCBI): domain Eukaryota; kingdom Metazoa; phylum Annelida; class Polychaeta; order Sabellida; family Siboglinidae; genus Paraescarpia; species Paraescarpia echinospica. Next base: position 51,354,192 of record CM034538.1, on the reverse strand, counting down.
TTTAATTTACCCAGTGTCAAATATAGCTTAGTTATTATTATCACCATATATTGCTACAAGAAATTGTTGTACAAGAATGCAAGTAAGATCTGACCAACATAGAAATAGTTTCAAAAGTGTTATGTACATACTTTGTTAGAGCCTTCTAACTGTTCTTTCATGTGCAAGTACACTTATTTTCTCCAGCAAGTAATGTTTTTTGCTCCAACCTTGTGAGTCCCTGCCCTGTCTACCCCACATTGCTCTGTCTGCTCCACCCCACGCTGTCTGCTCCACTCACCTGTTGGCTGGCAGTTGCTGCTGCTGAGAGGGGTGGGGTACTTGCCCCCGGGGTTGCTGCGGCATGACTGCTCCACGCCCGATCCCTAGCATGTCCTGAAGGGAAAATACACTTCTTTAGAGGAAAACAAAAGGAATGATCTCATCTTAACAGTGAATTTTGTTATGAAACAAACCAATAAAGTTTACCATGAATGACAACTATTTTTATCGCATTGCAAACTCACAAAATAACAATATACAACTGTTACTCTTGAACTACACATGTACATTGCCGTCATACAACTAATTTTGGACTGGCAGTGTTTTAAAGATGGAGTTCGAAAACATGACGTGCCTAGTGGTGGAGTGATGAGCATGCAACAGTAGAGCATGTAGGAGCACGCAAGAGATGAGCACATAGGAGCACACTATAGATGAGCTCATAGAGCATGTAGGAGCACGCAAGAGATGAGCTCATAGAGCATGTAGGAGCACGCAAGAGATGAGCACATAGAGCATGTAAGGGCACACTAGAGATGAACCCATAGAGCATGTAGGAGCACGTAAGAGATGAGCCCATAGAGCATGTAGGAGCACACTAGAGATGAGCCCATACAGCATGTAGGAGCACACTAGAGATGAGCCCATAGAGCATGTAGGAGCACACTAGAGATGAGCCCATAGAGCATGTAGGAGCACACTAGAGATGATCCCATAGAGCATGTAGGAGCACACTAGAGATGAGCCCATACAGCATGTAGGAGCACACTAGAGATAAGCCCATAGAGCCTGTAGGAGCACACAAGAGTTGAGCCCATATGAGCACACAAGAGATGAGCCCGTAGGAGCACACAAGTGCTGGGTGCATAGAGAGTGTAGGAGCACACAAGAGTCGAGTGCATAGAGAGTATAGACTGACCTGTATCTGTTTAGCAGTGAGGTCCTTGGTGCCGCGGAACACGTAGCTCTTGGAGCAGCCCTCACAGCCCAGCTCATGCACCTGCACCATCTTGCCAAACGTAATCAGGCCAACGAGAGCATTTGGCGGCAGCAGACTGAGAGACATCTGGAGGGACTCCTTCAAACCACATCCACAATACAGTGTCAGCTAAGTGCTGATTGGTAAATGTTGTTGCAGTTTAGTTTTGGTGAAATCACCCGACAAACTGTTACATTATTTTTGAATGAGTCCAATCAAAATGATCGCCTAGCTATATATATTTTATCATAAGCTATTAATGCTTTTGTAATTTAACAATCAATGTGAATTCTTTCAACGATTTAAAAAGTATGCACTCTTTTGTAAAACCTGGTTGCACATATTACTGGAGCTATGCAACTGTTTTGTAAGGTTTGTTACCTTAACAGCCTGCAGTTCCTCTTCATCCATACAGGTGTCCAGCAGGATGAGAAACACAGGGGGGTGACAAACGGCTTTCTGTCAACAAACATACAGGTGGGTGACAAACAGTTTCTGCCAACAAATACAGAGGTGATACAGTGCAACGTGTCAACAAGTATAAACACAGTGCTTCAGAAAATAAATGCTGATGAGTGGCAACACAGTGGATTTTGTCAACATTTAGAGCATGTTGCGTTTCTTCCACAAATATTTGTGTGAGTTTGTGACACTCTATTTATATGAATAATGAACCAACTTTACTGAACACTACAATATAAATAGTAAAATTATTGTTATCATGAAGTATTGCCAAACAGACGCTGACAAAGGCAGAGAACCATTATTTTAATTATGACCACGAATACAAACATCTACCAAAGGATGTTATTTATCTATTGGTTTCTACCTGGAATAATCAAGCTACTGGTATTACATTCAACATCTGTAATAGTTCAAAGATCTACAGTTTGAAAATATGTAAGTTACGTAATCCAACTCTACATAAACAGATTAGATCACCCTTCTTCCCATACAGAGAGAGTATTACTTGTACAGCCATACTTACTGTCAGTGTATACTCTATTGTTGAGAACTGTGGAGATTAGATCACCCTTCTTCCCATACAGAGAGAGTATTACTTGTACAGCCATACTTACTGTCAGTGTATACTCTATTGTTGAGAACTGTGGAGATTAGATCACCCTTCTTCTCATACAGAGAGAGTATTACTTGTACAGCCATACTTACTGTCAGTATATACTCTATTGTTGAGAACTGTGGTATCAGTTCAGCCGGCTGGTGCTGCTCAGAGATAGTAGCGTACTGAGGAGGGAACTGAAACACAGCACAGCCATGGTTCACAACAATCATGGTTCACAACAATCATGGTTCACAACAATCATGGTTCATAGGAACAGTCACAGTGGCTCTGCACCTCTTTCTGTGCATTTGCTTTTTTGGACACCCGGCCACATCTACCAACTGGAACTAGCAATGTAAAACGCAAGGGTTGAGTTATCATTTGTCAGCCATTCCCCGTTACTGTGGGGTTATGTTAAATCTACTGTCTGTATTATATGGCAGTAGAAATTAAATGGTGATGGGAACGACTGAAAGGTCATAACACTGTAATGTTTGTTGCTTTATGGGTGGGCATAAGCTGGTGTTTATTATCACAACACTTCTGAGATGTTTTAAGAACATAAATATTAAATTAAATGCCATTTACCGGGTTCCTATGGAAGCAAAAGTTGCATGACCAAATCTTGGCTCGGTAGTCCACTTGACTGAAATTAAAAAGAAATGGAATATCAAGCACTTGACAGTCTACAGCAGTTTCTACAGTTTTAATTAACACAAGTCTATCTACAGCCACAACTATTTTATAATACAAATTAATGCTTATTAGTTCATCTTTATTATTTTGGAGAGAAACAACTGTAAAACATGCACTGTATAGTGTTTCAGATGTACAACATCAGTTTGTACAGACAAAAGGCTCGATTGCCTAGTTTACCACACAAATATAGCCACAATGCCGACACTGTCCGTTTTGCATAAAAAGACATCAATAATGACTAAAACTCCCCATACTTACCAGAATGGATTGAGGACAGCGTGACAGTTGGAGCGAGTGCACAAGACAGGGTCATACTGTATAGGTGGCAGATCCAACCTCTCTTTGAGTGGCGTATACAGACATGCTAGGGGAACAACCATCCTGGTAGCCTCGAGTCTACTAGATGGCCACACATTCCAACTGAAACGAACTCCATCCCGATCCTCATTCTGCTGGATGAACTCCTGGTAGGTTGCCATGGTAATGGCCTGCAAAAAGGCCAACATTTAAAAAAGTTTTAAAATCATCTAAACTATTGTTCAATTTTTCCTATAAAATGTATACACATGTATGTTAGCTTTTTGTAATTTGTTATGATTAAATTTTCTTAACTCTGCCTGGATACTCTCTATGTGAGCTTTCTGCTGGTCCCAAGCCCAGGTAAAGGAGGAGGGTTGGGCATGGGGCTAGCGACCCCACCCTGTAAAAACAGACTAGCTACGGAAACTGAAACAAGAGAGAACACTGCACCCGGTGGTAGAATCGAAGTAAACCAGGAAACTGGTTCAATGACAGATGGCGGCCAAACCCGCAAGGAAGCCCCCACCCCGACAGTGGATCTCCTAACACCAAAATCAACAATTAACATCAGATGCTGGAATGTGAGAACGCTGTACCAGACAGGAAGACCTGCGCAAGACCCAGGAAATGCAACACTACAAGATCAGCCTTCTAGGCATCACGGAGGTCAGATGGATTGGAGCTAGGAAGAGAGTACTGACTACAGGAGACACCATAATATGGTCAGGCAGAGAAGACAACCAGCATCGACAGGGAGTGGCTCTGATCACCCAGAAGAAGCACAACTCTCTTCTTGAATGGAAGCCAATCAGTGAGAGATTCTTTATGCTAGATTTAACTCCAGATTGATTAAACTTTCAGTGGTAATCAGCTATGCGCCAACAGAAGAGACAGAGGATGAGGACAAAGACACCTTCTATGACAGTCTTCAGTCAACTTTGGAAGACATCCCCTTACATAACGTACTAATGGTTCTTGGAACTTCAATGCATGTGTGGGGAGCGACAACACAGACAGGGAGAGGATCATGGGCAAACATGGAACAGGCAGGATGAATGAAAACGGCAACAGAATGCGTGACATGTGGAGAAAATGACTGTGTGATCAGAGGAACGCTTTTCCAACATAAGACGATTCACAAGCTGACATGGAGATCTCCAGATGGCAAGACTGAGAGCCAAATAGATCACATCCTGATTAACGGGAAATGGAGGCGCTCACTACAAGATGTCAGAATAAGGAGACTAGCAGACGCTGGTGGGAAAACTCACTCTGAAACTAAGGAAGGCCAAGACCGGAGAAAAGAAGCAACAGTGCTTTGATACAGACAAGCTGCAGAATAAGGTTATGACGAATATGGAGTTTCACTCAAATCGAATATCCCGGGAAATTTCGAATACGAATCGAATATTCTGTGGTTTCGAATTCGATTAGAATAAGCTTTTACCCTGCCACAATGATGCACGAGTTGCCGTTTGTTCCCTTGCTTGTCCTCGACTACATTACACTCAAAGAGTATGGGCAGAGACATCATGAACATTCAACGAATCGAGTGAGGATGAAGACAAGGCAATCATCAAATTAGTAAGTTTACGGCCGTTTATATATCCATGTGGGAATAAAGCCCCTGAATCCAATACCCAGCCATAATTATTACAATTAATTTATTAACAACACCTTACACCAAAAACATTGCCAAATGTCACAGAAGTAAAATAAGCAACGTTTGTGCAAAACTAACAATTTTTGCTGGGCACGACCGCACCGTGTCACTCTTTGATGACCCACCCCATGGCTTTACACCTTTTGTTTGTGGAGCGTGCAGCGCAAGTTAAATCTTTTGTCAGTGGCTTTTCATGTTCGCGATATTGTAAGCTTGCTTGAAAGAAAGATGTGACAGACCTTTTTTGCTGTGATCCGATTGTCGGAGGACATGACGGAAAATATTTGAAAGGTATTCGTTTATAGGACTGAGATTTTTCGAATTTGAATCAAATATAATAGCGGAAAAAGGTTAGAATATTCAAAATTTTGAATACGAATCGAATTTCGCCCTAACCTTACTGCAGAAGCCAGAACCCAGAAACGAAGCAACAGTTCATAATTACTCAGACGAACAGGGTTAGCCGACCTTCCAAGTCTTCCGCTTTATCGGAAGATCTTCCGCTTTTTACGGACATGGCCGGTGATCGCAGCGCCACCCGATGTGAAAACAAAAAACCCACAACGTAGCCTATAGTTTGAAACAGCACTATTTGGTGGCGTGTTTTTCAACGATTGAGATTAGACTATGACATTTTTAAGAGTTTTCCCTGGTATATGACAAGCGAGGAGGGCTGCCTCGCCGTTTTTTATGCTGTCTAGCTCGCCCAAAATATGCTGAAACTGCCGCTTCGTAGCTATTTTTTTTCGTTCTTTCGCGATATATTCAGTGTCGGCGAGCTGTGCAAAATGACACCACAAAGTCACTTATATTCCTGAAAAAACGAAGATTTATATCAACATCGTTTAGTCGTCTTAAGAAAAACGTCGCTCAGGGTCGGTTATGATTTACCCAAATAGCAACCCGGTTTGCGCTAGTCTGTGCCGCTGCGGCCGTACGTTACTGCACAACGCGCGTAAAATGAGCGATACAGCAGCGTATGTTGATACAAACCGGGGTGCTATTTACACCTCAAATGGTCGTAAGACGCAATATTCTTAAAGGTAAATATACCTAGGACAATGTTTAATGATGGAACAATCTCACTGAGGTATCAAAGTTAGACAACACTCAAGTTATAACGGCGAAATCGAGGTGGGTCCGGGTTTTGACACAACTAACATGTGATGTGCCCACAAACCTATTCAACTAATGTTCTATGGCTATGCCATTTGTTTTAGCAAAATAAGGAATGTGATTCGTAAGATATATCCATGCTAAATCTATAATATATATTCCGATAAAGTTGTGCAAAAAATCTTTTGAGTACTTCACTCAAATATATTTGAGTGAAGTACGAATATATATAAGTCACCGAAGTTCACATCTCATAAAATATGCCTATATTCTCCTAAACCGTGTATACTAAGGGATTATCAATAACTTGGGCTAGACTTACCTTTTACTTTTTACTGACTCTGTCGGCGTGGCAACAAGGCCTAGGGTTAGGGAAAGAAAAACATCACCGCAACCAAGTACCAGTGGTCAAGTAGAAACCATACCTCAACACGATGAAACAGTCATGATTACTAAAAGTAAAAGTACTATTACAGAAGATCATGCGCATGCGTCAGGTGTAGTCGAATCCGTTTTATCGCTCCAATATTTACCGATATTATTTACGATTTCCAAACGTTTCTCTCGTTCATAAATGAATAAGGCACTCGTATAACTACATCGGAATACAATCCCACGGTTGTAGTTGCAATCTGACATACCTAAACCAAGTTTTTGACAAATTAGCTTCCCTAACAACCAGCCTAAAACCTACAAAACAAGATGGCGAACTAGTAAACAACGGGTATAAAGCGCGCGAAACCCAAACCACCCCCAAATCAAATCATAAATCGGTGCATTCTCCTAGTGACAAAGTAAAACCTATGTTATTATCATTACTAGTTCTGTTTATATACTATCAGAAATCAAGCTGAAATAAACAGTAAACACAATAAACTGTATACCAATAAGTGAGTGCATAGACCATTCCATAGTCAGACTGCACACACGGAAGTGTCGTGTTAGTTGGGTTTTCAGTTTGACTCATGAACCAGTGTGAGCTGGTTCAACATACACACATGTAAATATATACTTTCACATAAAACTTACGTATCATACTATTACAAATCCGGATTGTAGGCTGTCGAAAAACAGCAACAACTAGTCACTAAACCGTTTACACGGACAGATATTTTATAATTATTTTATATTTACTTAGTTGGGTTTTCAGTTTGACTCATGAACCAGTGTGAGCTGGTTCAACATACACACATGTAAATATATACTTTCACATAAAGCTTACGTATCATACTATTACAAATCCGGATTGTAGGCTGTCAAAAAACAGCAACAACAACAACTAGTCACTAAACCGTTTAGACGGACAGATATTTTATAATTATTTATCTTTTATTTTTTAGTATTATCTCAGTACACGTTTTAAGTGTGGGTGTGTTTCTTAATAACTACTTGACCGTTTTATCAACTCTAAACCACTACCACTCGAGTTGGTGACATGGCAGGCTCCGTACGACATACCTCTACAAGATGCACTTTTAGATGTACCCTGTTCATGATTTTATGTCTGCAGATAACTTTTAGGTTTTTAAATGATCCCAATTTAAAAAAATTGGAGAGTTTCCAGAGCAACACAAACGAGACCTATGTCAACGCCAAAGCTAGACAAGACATCCATTCTGTCACGTCCTACTACATTTATAGTCCCATATGGAAAACCATAGCCCAATTGAAATGTCTCAAATCCAGCACCTCCACTGGATTACTGATCACTCCTCTACCGTATAAACCCAGGACAACAACAAAATTCTCCATTCTTCTATGCATCATGCTCTCAGGAGATGTTCAACTAAATCCAGGCCCCTCTAAATGTCACTCATGTAAGAAATCACTAAGGTCTAATGCACTCATCCTAACTTGTAATGATTGTAATAAATCCACACACATCAAATGCGCCAGGATATCCAGACAAGAATTTAACAACACTTACAGAAACCAAAATGTACCATGGCACTGTTCAAATTGCTCAGCACCGTGTGGCATTTGCCATGGAGATGTCCTAAATGACCATAAAGCAATTCAGTGCGACCACTGCCTAAACTGGATCCACTCACAATGCTGTGCAATAGATGACAATGAATACAAACGATTAATAAATTCCTCATGTTCGTGGGCCTGCCCCGAATGCAACAACTTCAACTTCACAAATTCTTTCTTCAGAGATACAGAAATCCCAACGGCAAATCCCTTTTATCCACTGGACAGTAACTGTCATAACCTAAACGAAACCACCAACAACAATACAACTAATAGCAAGAAAGCATATAGACCAAAAAAGAGACCAAACTTCAGATGCATCCTCATAAACTGCCAAAGCGTTAAAAAGAAAGCCTCAGACATCGAAGCACTAAACAATCTGCATAACCCAGACATCATCTGTGGCACTGAATCATGGTTAGATCCCTCAATAAAAAATGGAGAAATATTCCCAAGCAACTTTAACGTCTTTAGAAAGGACAGAGAAACAGACACTACTGGAGGGGGGGTATTTCAAATATCAAAAGATGACCTCATAACAAGCCACCTACCAGACCTAGACACTAACAGTGAGAGCATTTGGACTGAAACCCAGATAACAGGAATGAAACCAATAATCATGTGTACCCTCTATCGTCCCCCAAATGACTCTCATGGAACTCAAATCGAAGAACTAGACCTAGCCCTTTCTAAATTAGGTAACAAGATCAACACACATAATGTCATCATTACTGGCGATTTCAACCTCCCTAACATCAATTGGGAAATTCACCAAGTCACAACTAACAATGGATACAGTACAGCTGCTGCCAATAAATTACTCTCTCTTACAGAGGAACATGGTCTGATCCAACATGTCAAGGAACCCACGCACAGACAGGGAAATGCCAACAATATTTTAGATCTTGTCTTCACCAATAGACCTGGGTTAATAAAGAAGATAAATGTAGTAGACGGAATAGCAGACCATAGCACAGTCATTATTGATGTAAACATTTCGCCCAAACGCAAACATCGTCCAAAACGTAAAGTCTTCATTAGAAATAAAGCCGACAATATTAACATCCAGAAATCTCTTGAAAACTTTACACATGAATACTTCTCTCAAAACCAAAACATGACTGTCAATGACAAGTGGAATCTTGTTTCCACGAAAATCATCAACATTATGAACCAATATGTACCGCACCGACTTACTACTTCAAGACACAATCTTCCCTGGTTCAATAAAGATTTAAAGAAAATGTGCAAAATAAAGAAACAGCTATATAACAAAGCAAAAAGAACTAGAAATCCAGAAGACTGGAAAGAATTCTGTGACATCAGGAGAAACATGCATAAACACCTTCGTTCTGCTAGACTATCCTACATAAGTCAATTCCTGACAACAACAATAACAGAGAAACCTAAATCATTTTGGAGCTTCATTTCTAAACTTAGACAGGATAACCAGGGTATTGGGGACCTTAACATTGCTGGTAACATCATTAGCGACGACAAACATAAAGCAGAAGCCTTAAACAATCAGTTCCAAAGTGTCTTCACACACGAAGGAAATTCCACCCTACCAGATATGGCCAGAAGTCCACATGGAGAAATCCCCAAACTAACAATTACACTTAAAGGAGTACTTGATCAACTTTCCAAAATTAACATTTCTAAATCGCAAGGACCAGATGGCATTCCACCATGGTTCTTAAACAGATATGCCTCTCATCTAGCACCAGTAATACATGACATTTTCCAATCATCTGTTGACTCTGGACAAGTCCCCAATACCTGGAAAGAAGCCAATGTAACAGCAATTTTTAAGAAAGGAAGTAGAGCAGAAACATCTAACTACAGACCAATATCCTTAACACCTGTGGTTTCTAAACTTCTTGAACACATCATACATAGTCACATTATGAAACATCTTGAACAGCACCACATTCTAACTGACCACCAACATGGCTTCCGTGCCAAAAGATCAACTGAAACACAATTAATTCAAACAATCCATGACATAAGCAAATCACTTGATGAGAAGAAATCTGTAGACATGGCCATCCTTGACTTCACCAAAGCATTCGATAAAGTTCCACATAAAAGATTAATCCACAAACTCAAACACTATGGCATCACAGGCCCAATATCATCATGGATAAATAGCTTCCTTACAGGAAGAACTCAACAGGTCGTTATAAATGGATCTAAGTCAACATCAACTCAAGTCATTTCTGGGGTACCACAGGGCACAGTACTGGGGCCCCTACTTTTCCTACTTTACATAAATGACCTGCCAGACAATCTTTCCTCAACTGTTCGCCTTTTTGCAGACGACTGCCTGTTATATTCACCGATTAAAACTGACCAAGACACATCTGTCCTCCAAAACGATCTGCTCAAACTTGAGAAATGGCAACACACGTGGCTTATGAAATTCAACCCCACTAAATGTTATACAATGACAATAGCCTCAAGAAAACCGACACCAAATCTCTACACATTCTGCGGACAACAACTTAAATCTGTTGAATCACACTGTTATCTTGGCATACATATATCAAATACATTAAATTGGACAATACAAAGCAACTCGGTCACAAAAAAAGCACAACAGACATTGGGAATGATTAGAAGAAATTTAAATAAATGCCCAACCCAAATCAAGTCCATAGCCTACACAACCCTTGTCCGCCCCATACTTGAATATGCGTCAGCATCATGGGATCCACATTGCCTAAGAAATATCAAACTCATAGAAAGAACCCAGAGACAAGCCGCCAGATTTTGTAAGAACAACTATTCTAGAGAGCCTGGAACGGTAACACAACTCCTTAAAGATCTCCAGTGGGACACCCTCCAATCACGAAGAAAAACCCAAAGACTTAGCATATTATATAAAATGGAACATAACCTCATAGATATCCCACTAGATCAATACACCAAACGCAACACCAGATGCTCACGTAAACATAATAAACAGTTAGTACAAATCAGGCACTCGACAAACATATTTGGAAACAGCTTTTTCCCAGTCACAATAAAAGAGTGGAATTCTCTACCTCCAAGCATTGTATCAAGTACGTCACTGAATTCATTCCAGATTAGCCTAGCCCAACATGTAAAAAATTAATCCATAAGAGCCACCATGCGCACTGGCGTGATGTGTCCATAGGACATTTTGCCAGTCAAAATACAGATACAGATACTACATTTACAAGTAGTGTCTTTTTGTTTTACATCTCCAGGCCCTCTATATTCAAGAGTAAAGGTTAAAACATTCCTCAGAATACACCATTTGTAAGCTAGTTTAAAAAAATTCATTGGGGGAGCATGCCCCAGGACCACCCTACACTTCGCGTCTGCGTCGCTCGCGTAGCCCACCCCTACCACCTCGCCCATCATTTTAGCCAATGGAAACACCGCTCCACATATTTTTCACTCCGCCATTTTGAGTGTCTCCAAGTGCCACGCATTACCACCAACACGGGAGTTGTGTTCCAAACGTGCCACTGGCATTTACAATGCTGAGCACTGAAAGACAGATGCAGAACACTGCGTGTTTGGGAAATTGGGTGTTTGTTTGTTAATAACGATTTGTTGTTTTTCCGAGCACAAATCTTGTTTTTGTGTAGGAAGATCATCTGCTGTTTTTTAATAAAATGTTGGAAGGTCTGGGGTTAGTATTCTGCAGGAGGAAACGGTGATGACAATACACAGTTTCAAGTCTATGGAGTATGGAGCAAGCAGTGCTAGGATACAGAAGATCAAAGAAAGAGCAATGGATCTCCACATCAACCTGGCTGGGACAAAATAGACCAAAGGAGGCCTGTACTGACTACGTCGCATGTTACTTAATGTTATTCAAAATAAACGCTTATCTCCAGTGATCGGTATTTTCAACAGCTACTTGAAAAACGACACTACTTCGTTGCCACGGAATTGCGCAACGCAAGCCGCAACGATGATAATAACGGAATGTTACCGGAAAATGTCAAAGATGGGCGAAAATACAATACCGATAAATACAAACCCTTGCAAATGTGTTTATATCTATAACAGTACTTTTGCGATTGACTATAAGTATACCATCTTAGAGTGGCTAACATATAGATTATTTTGGACCGTATAATATTAACATACCGTATGAAATAGCTACAATATAGCACCTCTAAAACTGCCAGAAGAACTCGTAAATATATGAACCTGGCTTTGCCACGTTGAGCTAGTTTACCCACAATACAATTTATAGCTGTAACGCCCCCTAGCGGGCCAAGTTACTTGAACATTCACTTCAACATTCATTTCGGTTAGTTTCCTGCACACCACGTGGCGCTTAACGCTAAAAAATGTAAAAGTGTCTCCTTTGATTCGATTGTTTTTCTCGATCGTCTCATTTCACATTCATTTTGTCAATATTGCTAAAACAAACCTGCGACAGTTATCTCATGTTGTTTACATAGAAAGTTACGTATATTTGCTTTGCGAATACAGTGTAAAGTTGTAGAAATGGAAATTGTAGATAGAATGGTTAGTGACTCGTCACTAGATGGCGCTACTGTGATACCTAAATTAAGCATATAAAAAGATTTCCCAAGACCTATTACATTTAGTTGATATGAAGGTAGCAACATTTACGGCCCTAATATAAATACCACTAAATAAGCAGGCACTTTCGTTTACGGCCATATCACGTTGAAAACACCGGTTCTCGTCCGATCACCGAAGTTAAGCAACGTCGAGCCTCCGTACTTCTAAGCTGTTGTATGTGTGGAAAAAACGACTTCGCTTAAGTCTGCAATTTCAACAGTACCCTCTCAACATCTTCCGATGTCACCAGTGGTGCGAAGACAGCGGAGCAGGTGCAGTTAAGTAGAAGATGAAGTGACGACGGTGCGGCGACGAAACATTTTAAAAGCACCTCCACCCGTTTCCTCGACATGCGGCCGTGTCGTGCTGAAGAAGTTGCTCAGCCCACCCAGTATGAATTTGGTTCGGCATGTAGGGCTTTTAGGCCTAGCGTCAGCGAGGGTGCAATTGGAGGTTTTTCCAACCCCTAGACTACCCTATCTGGTATCGACCCTGTGTCCTGTCGCCTTTATCTGTGACCATTCGCGTCTTTCGTCCATTGCATGACCTCTGACCCGAATAGAATTGGCGATTTACTCGATAAAAAATAACAAAGACACTTATCTCGTGCTGTTTCCATAGAAAGTTACATATGTTTGCTTTGCGAATAAAATATAGAAAGATGTACGGAAATTGTAGATAGAATGGTTAGTGACTAGATGGCGCTACTGAGATCGGAATTAAAAGCAATATAAGAGTACATAGTGTGGTGCATTAGCAATAAACGTTGATAAAGCGCACCTAAATTAAACATATAAAATGATTTCCCAAGAACTATTACATTTAGTTGATATGAAAGTAGCAACATTTACGGCCCTAATATAAATACCACTAAATAAGCAGCCACTTTCGTCTACGGCCATATCACGTTGAAAATACCGGTTCTCGTCCGATCACCGAAGTTAAGCAACGTCGAGCCCGGTTAGTACTTGGATGGGTGACCGCCTGGGAATACCGGGTGCTGTAGGCTTTTCTTTTCAACAATTTTCTACCATTTTTATTCTTGGCACTCAAAACGATGACACCTTGATAACGAATAGCTCAAATTAGCATGTAATTGGTTAATTAATTAATAACTTAATCAATTAATTAACTAATTAGTTAAATAAAAAACTACGGAAGTTGTCGTCTTCCGTAATGCACGTAGGCATGCGACGTCTAGTGTTGTTGAAACTTTTTGTTGTCAACACTTTTTCGCGCAACTAGGAAGACGCTGATCAACAACATCTATAAAATTAACAACATATCGGGTTGGGGCTGAAACCCCCAGCCCCTCTTCGGATGCCTATGCTTGCAATTCTTTTAATTTCTAATTATTATGGACATATTAATATGTTCCATATATATTTCACGACATGCCTCCGTACTTCTAAGCTGTTGTATGTGTGGAAAAAATGACTTCACTTTAGTCTGCAATTTCAACAGTACCCTCTCAACATCTTCCGATGTCACCAGTGGTGCGAAGACAGCGGAGCAGGTGCAGTTAAGCAGAAGATGAAGTGACGACGGTGCGGCGACGAAACATTTTAAGAGCACCTCCACCCGTCTTCTCGACATGCGGCCGTGTCGTGCTGAAGAAGTTGCTCAGCCAACCCAGTATGAATTTGGTTCGGCATGTAGGGCTTTTAGGCCTAGCGTCAGCGAGGGTGCAATTGAAGGTTTTTCCAACCCCTAGACTACCCTATCTGGTACCGACCCTGTGTCCTGTCGCCTTTATCTGTGACCATTCGCGTCTTTCGTCCATTGCATGACCTCTGACCCGAATAGAATTGGCGATTTACTCGATAAAAAATAACAAAGACACTTATCTCGTGCTGTTTCCATAGAAAGTTACATATGTTTGCTTTGCGAATAAAATATAGAAAGATGTACGGAAATTGTAGATAGAATGGTTAGTGACTCGTCACTAGATGGCGCTACTGTGATCGGATTTAAAAGCAATATAAGAGTACATAGTGTGGTGCTTTAGCAATAAACGTTGATAAAGCGCACCTAAATTAAGCATATAAAATTATTTCCCAAGAACTATTACATTTAGTTGATATGAAAGTAGCAACATTTACGGCCCTAATATAAATACCACTAAATAAGCAGCCACTTTCGTCTACGGCCATATCACGTTGAAAATACCGGTTCTCGTCCGATCACCGAAGTTAAGCAACGTCGAGCCCGGTTAGTACTTGGATGGGTGACAGCCTGGGAATACCGGGGGCTGTAGGCTTTTCTTTTCAACAATTTTCTATCATTTTTATTCTTGGCCCTCAAAACGATGACACCTTGATAACGAATAGCTCAAATTAGCATGTAATTGGTTAATTGATTAATAACTTAATCAATTAATTAACTAATTAGTTAAATATAAAAAACTACGGAAGTTGTCGTCTTCCGTAAAGGCATGCGACGTCTAGTGTTGTTGAAACTTTTTGTTGTCAACACTTTTTCGCGCAACTCGGAAGACGCTGATCAAAAACATCTATAAAATTAACAAAATATCGGGTTGGGGCTCAAACCCGCAGCCCCCCTTCGGATGCCTATGCTTGCAATTCTTTTAAATTCTAATTATTATGGACATATTAATATGTTCCATATATATTTCACAACATGCCTCCGTACATCTAAGCTGTTGTATGTGTGGAAAAAATGACTTCGCTTAAGTCTGCAATTTCAACAGTACCCTCTCAACATCTTCCGATGTCACCAGTGGTGCGAAGACAGCGGAGCAGGTGCAGTGAAGTAGAAGATGAAGTGACGACGGTGCGGCGACGAAACATTTTAAAAGCACCTCCACCCGTTTCCTCGACATGCGGCCGTGTCGTGCTGAAGAAGTTGCTCAGCCCACCCAGTATGAATTTGGTTCGGCATGTAGGGCTTTTAGGCCTAGCGTCAGCGAGGGTGCAATTGGAGGTTTTTCCAACCCCTAGACTACCCTATCTGGTACCGACCCTGTGTCCTGTCGCCTTTATCTGTGACCATTCGCGTCTTTCGTCCATTGCATGACCTCTGACCCGAATAGAATTGGCGATTTACTCGATAAAAAATAACAAAGACACTTATCTCGTGCTGTTTCCATAGAAAGTTACATATGTTTGCTTTGCGAATAAAATATAGAAAGATGTACGGAAATTGTAGATAGAATGGTTAGTGACTAGATGGCGCTACTGAGATCGGAATTAAAAGCAATATAAGAGTACATAGTGTGGTGCATTAGCAATAAACGTTGATAAAGCGCACCTAAATTAAACATATAAAATGATTTCCCAAGAACTATTACATTTAGTTGATATGAAAGTAGCAACATTTACGGCCCTAATATAAATACCACTAAATAAGCAGCCACTTTCGTCTACGGCCATATCACGTTGAAAACACCGGTTCTCGTCCGATCACCGAAGTTAAGCAACGTCGAGCCCGGTTAGTACTTGGATGGGTGACCGCCTGGGAATACCGGGTGCTGTAGGCTTTTCTTTTCAACAATTTTCTACCATTTTTATTCTTGGCACTCAAAACGATGACACCTTGATAACGAATAGCTCAAATTAGCATGTAATTGGTTAATTAATTAATAACTTAATCAATTAATTAACTAATTAGTTAAATAAAAAAACTACGGAAGTTGTCGTCTTCCGTAATGCACGTAGGCATGCGACGTCTAGTGTTGTTGAAACTTTTTGTTGTCAACACTTTTTCGCGCAACTAGGAAGACGCTGATCAAAAACATCTATAAAATTAACAACATATCGGGTTGGGGCTGAAACCCCCAGCCCCTCTTCGGATGCCTATGCTTGCAATTCTTTTAATTTCTAATTATTATGGACATATTAATATGTTCCATATATATTTCACAACATGCCTCCGTACTTCTAAGCTGTTGTATGTGTGGAAAAAATGACTTCACTTTAGTCTGCAATTTCAACAGTACCCTCTCAACATCTTCCGATGTCACCAGTGGTGCGAAGACAGCGGAGCAGGTGCAGTTAAGCAGAAGATGAAGTGACGACGGTGCGGCGACGAAACATTTTAAGAGCACCTCCACCCGTCTTCTCGACATGCGGCCGTGTCGTGCTGAAGAAGTTGCTCAGCCAACCCAGTATGAATTTGGTTCGGCATGTAGGGCTTTTAGGCCTAGCGTCAGCGAGGGTGCAATTGAAGGTTTTTCCAACCCCTAGACTACCCTATCTGGTACCGACCCTGTGTCCTGTCGCCTTTATCTGTGACCATTCGCGTCTTTCGTCCATTGCATGACCTCTGACCCGAATAGAATTGGCGATTTACTCGATAAAAAATAACAAAGACACTTATCTCGTGCTGTTTCCATAGAAAGTTACATATGTTTGCTTTGCGAATAAAATATAGAAAGATGTACGGAAATTGTAGATAGAATGGTTAGTGACTCGTCACTAGATGGCGCTACTGTGATCGGAATTAAAAGCAATATAAGAGTACATAGTGTGGTGCATTAGCAATAAACGTTGATAAAGCGCACCTAAATTAAGCATATAAAATGATTTCCCAAGAACTATTACATTTAGTTGATATGAAAGTAGCAACATTTACGGCCCTAATATAAATACCACTAAATAAGCAGCCACTTTCGTCTACGGCCATATCACGTTGAAAACACCGGTTCTCGTCCGATCACCGAAGTTAAGCAACGTCGAGCCCGGTTAGTACTTGGATGGGTGACCGCCTGGGAATACCGGGTGCTGTAGGCTTTTCTTTTCAACAATTTTCTACCATTTTTATTCTTGGCACTCAAAACGATGACACCTTGATAACGAATAGCTCAAATTAGCATGTAATTGGTTAATTAATTAATAACTTAATCAATTAATTAACTAATTAGTTAAATAAAAAAACTACGGAAGTTGTCGTCTTCCGTAATGCACGTAGGCATGCGACGTCTAGTGTTGTTGAAACTTTTTGTTGTCAACACTTTTTCGCGCAACTCGGAAGACGCTGATCAAAAACATCTATAAAATTAACAAAATATCGGGTTGGGGCTCAAACCCGCAGCCCCCCTTCGGATGCCTATGCTTGCAATTCTTTTAAATTCTAATTATTATGGACATATTAATATGTTCCATATATATTTCACAACATGCCTCCGTACATCTAAGCTGTTGTATGTGTGGAAAAAATGACTTCGCTTAAGTCTGCAATTTCAACAGTACCCTCTCAACATCTTCCGATGTCACCAGTGGTGCGAAGACAGCGGAGCAGGTGCAGTTAAGTAGAAGATGAAGTGACGACGGTGCGGCGACGAAACATTTTAAAAGCACCTCCACCCGTTTCCTCGACATGCGGCCGTGTCGTGCTGAAGAAGTTGCTCAGCCCACCCAGTATGAATTTGGTTCGGCATGTAGGGCTTTTAGGCCTAGCGTCAGCGAGGGTGCAATTGGAGGTTTTTCCAACCCCTAGACTACCCTATCTGGTACCGACCCTGTGTCCTGTCGCCTTTATCTGTGACCATTCGCGTCTTTCGTCCATTGCATGACCTCTGACCCGAATAGAATTGGCGATTTACTCGATAAAAAATAACAAAGACACTTATCTCGTGCTGTTTCCATAGAAAGTTACATATGTTTGCTTTGCGAATAAAATATAGAAAGATGTACGGAAATTGTAGATAGAATGGTTAGTGACTCGTCACTAGATGGCGCTACTGTGATCGGAATTAAAAGCAATATAAGAGTACATAGTGTGGTGCATTAGCAATAAACGTTGATAAAGCGCACCTAAATTAAGCATATAAAATGATTTCCCAAGAACTATTACATTTAGTTGATATGAAAGTAGCAACATTTACGGCCCTAATATAAATACCACTAAATAAGCAGCCACTTTCGTCTACGGCCATATCACGTTGAAAATACCGGTTCTCGTCCGATCACCGAAGTTAAGCAACGTCGAGCCCGGTTAGTACTTGGATGGGTGACCGCCTGGGAATACCGGGTGCTGTAGGCTTTTCTTTTCAACAATTTTCTACCATTTTTATTCTTGGCACTCAAAACGATGACACCTTGATAACGAATAGCTCAAATTAGCATGTAATTGGTTAATTAATTAATAACTTAATCAATTAATTAACTAATTAGTTAAATAAAAAAACTACGGAAGTTGTCGTCTTCCGTAATGCACGTAGGCATGCGACGTCTAGTGTTGTTGAAACTTTTTGTTGTCAACACTTTTTCGCGCAACTAGGAAGACGCTGATCAAAAACATCTATAAAATTAACAACATATCGGGTTGGGGCTGAAACCCCCAGCCCCTCTTCGGATGCCTATGCTTGCAATTCTTTTAATTTCTAATTATTATGGACATATTAATATGTTCCATATATATTTCACAACATGCCTCCGTACTTCTAAGCTGTTGTATGTGTGGAAAAAATGACTTCGCTTAAGTCTGCAATTTCAACAGTACCCTCTCAACATCTTCCGATGTCACCAGTGGTGCGAAGACAGCGGAGCAGGTGCAGTTAAGCAGAAGATGAAGTGACGACGGTGCGGCGACGAAACATTTTAAGAGCACCTCCACCCGTCTCCTCGACAAGCGGCCGAGTCGTGCTGAAGAAGTTGCTCAGCTCACCCTGTATGAATTTCGTTCGGCCGGTAGGGCTTTTAGGCCTAGCGTCAGCGAGGGTGCAATTGGAGGTTTTTCCAACCACTAGACTACCCTATCTGTAGGTATGTGGATATCTGTCGATCATTTTCCGCCATCTTTGTTCCAAATTCGTGCTTCCGGGGTCTCGACTGGCGTTGAGGGCATCCCCACAAAGAGCGCCCTGTGACTGGCTGTTGGAACGGAAAATCCGAGTGATTCACTGGATTTGATGTAGTCGGGATATTCATTGATTGCCGCGTTTTTTATTTGTTCAAATCCGACAATTATTTAGCCTTGGACGCTTTTCCGAAAACTAGTCCCCATTTCAACGCAAAATAAAACTGTGATAAACTCTATAGGCGGTAATGAAAGGTATATAGACATAAAATATAGGTTTTTATCTCATAACTGACGAAGTTTTAAAACGATCTTATGTTGCGAAGTGGTTTGTCAGCTTGCGGAATCTTGAGATGCAGCAGCGTCGATGCGTCATGGCAAATGAAAATGGTTGCACCATCTCTGCTGATTTAAACATGTTTATATTGTAGAAATCATATATGTTATGTTTTGTGCAGCTGTAGCTATGATTTAGGACATTAGAAATATGTGTTTAATTGCCAGATGATTTACCACAAAGCAGATGATTGTGGATTTATGACCAGTTCTTTCCGTCGCTAAAACACGCATTCAGGTCATGTGACCAATTTCTCTCAATCTGGTTGGCTCTGGTTCAATGTTTACAAACAAATCACCATGTGCTCTTAGGGGTGTGATGCAGAGGAAGTGTTTTTACTTTCATGAAAGGGAATTATTTTGCATTTCAGGTGGAATTTCATTTAAGCCAAACTTGTTAGCTCTGCATATCTATTGAATTGTTATATATTTCTGAAAAATATTGTTTCTTTTTCATGATGTATAGATGCCTCCAAAGAAGAAGTCCCGTGGAGGGCCACCTGGTAGTGGTACCCATGTTGATATTGAAAAAGCAGCATATTCTGGATAATTTCTCAAGTCTTCCAAAGGTTGATGATCTTTGTAATAGACACATACTATACTGGTATATTACCTCGGGGGAGTGTAGCAGAGCCAAGACAGAGAGACAATTGCGAGCACATTTTCCATCAATCTATGCTGAACAAGGCTCAAATACCTTAAATAATGCAATTAAGAGAACTGTATCACAAACTATAGACAATAAGTAAAAAAAAACTTAGTGATTCAAATGAATTAATCACATTTCCGACCTTATGCAATCAGAAGTTTGACTTGCACATTGACATTTCTCAGGAAATCCAACCAAGTACCAGCGATACTAGCACTGAACAGCCCACTGCTCATTGTTGTCATCAAATACCCTCTTCATTCAAAACAACTAACTAAGAACAGTTATTTGGCTTTGAAAGGTAAAAACAACTGCATTTTGTATATTACTGATTCATTTTTAGGATAGTTTCTGTAATTTCAGGTGTGGACTGGACGGCTGTAATTAATATTATTAACACTAATTAATTAATACTTGTATCTTATATTGCAGTTTTGATTATATCTTTTGAAAGAACTCACTACCCTATATCTTCAGTCCAAATTTTATGAAGATATCTTTATTATTAAGGAAGTTACATGCTTTTTTGAGGAAAAAGTCACATTTTCGGTCACACAGCTGTAATGCAAATGTACGTATTTAGTAGGACTAAAACAAAGGCCGATTCCTGAAACAAAAAACCAATAACTCCATTAATATTCAACATAATTAAGTGATTTTGGTATCATTGTTTATGTTTTTTAAAGCTCTTTTCATCAGTGTTATTTGTTTAGACATTGGTCAAGCTTGAAATTTTTGTCCACATACCTACTATCTGGTACCGACCCTGTGTCCTATCGCCTCTTTCTGTGACCATTCGCGTCTTTCGTCCATTGCATGACCTCTGACCCGAATAGAATTGGCGATTTACTCGAT
>CM034538.1:51001836-51331963 GCA_020002185.1 Paraescarpia echinospica | reverse complement strand
TGCTGAACAAGGCTCAAATACCTTAAATAATGCAATTAAGAGAACTGTATCACAAACTATAGACAATAAGTAAAAAAAAACTTAGTGATTCAAATGAAATAATCACATTTCCGAATTATGCAATCAGAAGTTTGACTTGCACATTGACATTTCTCAGGAAATCCAACCAAGTACCAGCGATACTAGCACTGAACAGCCCACTGCTCATTGTTGTCATCAAATACCCTCTTCATTCAAAACAACTAACTAAGAACAGTTATTTGGCTTTGAAAGGTAAAAACAACTGCATTTTGTATATTACTGATTCATTTTTAGGATAGTTTCTGTAATTTCAGGTGTGGACTGGACGGCTGTAATTAATATTATTAACACTAATTAATTAATACTTGTATCTTATATTGCAGTTTTGATTACATCTTTTGAAAGAACTCACTACCTTATATCTTCAGTCCAAATTTATGAAGATATCGTTATTATTAAGGAAGTTACATGCTTTTTTGAGGAAAAAGTCACATTTTCGGTCACACAGCTGTTATGCAAATGTACGTATTTAGTAGGAATAAAACAAAGGCCGATTCCTGAAACAAAAAACCAATAACTCCATTAATATTCAACATAATTAAGTGATTTTGGTATCATTGTTTATGTTTTTTAAAGCTCTTTTCATCAGTGTTATTTGTTTAGACATTGGTCAAGCTTGAAATTTTTGTCCACATACCTACTATCTGGTACCGACCCTGTGTCCTATCGCCTCTTTCTGTGACCATTCGCGTCTTTCGTCCATTGCATGACCTCTGACCCGAATAGAATTGGCGATTTACTCGATAAAAAATAACAAAGACACTTATCTCGTGCTGTTTCCATAGAAAGTTACATATGTTTGCTTTGGGAATAAAGTATAGAAAGAAGTACAGAAATTGTAGATAGAATGGTTAGTGACTCGTCACTAGATGGCGCTACTGTGATCGGATTTAAAAGCAATATAAGAGTACATAGTGTGGTGCATTAGCAATAAACGTTGATAAAGCGCACCTAAATTAAGCATATAAAATGTTTTCCCAAGAACTATTACATTTAGTTGATATGAAGGTAGCAACATATACGGCCCTAATATAAATATCACTAAATAAGCAGCCACTTTCGTCTACGGCCATATCACGTTGAAAACACCGGTTCTCGTCCGATCACCGAAGTTAAGCAACGTCGAGCCCGGTTAGTACTTGGATGGGTGACCGCCTGGGAATACCGGGTGCTGTAGGCTTTTCTTTTCAACAATTTTCTACCATTTTTATTCTTGGCACTTAAAACGATGACACCTTAATAACGAATAGCTCAAATTAGCATGTAATTGGTTAATTAAATAATAACTTAATCAATTAATTAACTAATTAGTTAAATAATAAAAACTACGGAAGTTGTCGTCTTCCGTAATGCACGTAGGCATACGACGTCTAGTGTTGTTGAAACATTTTGTTGTCAACACTTTTTCGCGCAACTCGGAAGACGCTGATCAAAAACATCTATAAAATTAACAACATATCGGGTTGGGGCTGAAACCCCCAGCCCCTCTTCGGATGCCTATGCTTGCAATTCTTTTAATTTCTAATTATTATGGACATATTAATATGTTCCATATATATTTCACAACATGCCTCCGTACTTCTAAGCTGTTGTATGTGTGGAAAAAATGACTTCGCTTAAGTCTGCAATTTCAACAGTACCCTCTCAACATCTTCCGATGTCACCAGTGGTGCGAAGACAGCGGAGCAGGTGCAGTTAAGCAGAAGATGAAATGACGACGGTGCGGCGACGAAACATTTTAAGAGCACCTCCACCCGTCTCCTCGACAAGCGGCCGAGTCGTGCTGAAGAAGTTGCTCAGCTCACCCTGTATGAATTTCGTTCGGCATGTAGGGCTTTTAGGCCTAGCGTCAGCGAGGGTGCAATTGGAGGTTTTTCCAACCACCAGACTACCCTATCTGTAGGTATGTGGATATCTGTCGATCATTTTCCGCCATCTTTGTTCCAAATTCATGCTTCCGGGGTCTCGACTGGCGTTGAGGGCATCCCCACAAAGAGCGCCCTGTGACTGGCTGTTGGAACGGAAAATCCGAGTGATTCACTGGATTTGATGTAGTCGGGATATTCATTGATTGCCGCGTTTTTTATTTGTTCAAATCCGACAATTATTTAGCCTTGGACGCTTTTCCGAAAACTAGTCCCCATTTCAACGCAAAATAAAACTGTGATAAACTCTATAGGCGGTAATGAAAGGTATATAGACATAAAATATAGGTTTTATCTCATAACTGACGAAGTTTTAAAACGATCTTATGTTGCGAAGTGGTTTGTCAGCTTGCGGAATCTTGAGATGCAGCAGCGTCGATGCGTCATGGCAAATGAAAATAGTTGCACCATCTCTGCTGATTTAAACATGTTTATATTGTAGAAATCATATATGTTATGTTTTGTGCAGCTGTGGCTATGATTTAGGACATTAGAAATATGTGTTTAATTGCCAGATGATTTACCACAAAGCAGATGTTTGTGGATTTATGACCAGTTCTTTCCGTCGCTAAAACACGCATTCAGGTCATGTGACCAATTTCTCTCAATCTGGTTGGCTCTGGTTCAATGTTTACAAACAAATCACCATGTGCTCTTAGGGGTGTGATGCAGAGGAAGTGTTTTTACTTTCATGAAAGGGAATTATTTTGCATTTCAGGTGGAATTTCATTTAAGCCAAACTTGTTAGCTCTGCATATCTATTGAATTGTTATATATTTCTGAAAAATATTGTTTCTTTTTCATGATGTATAGATGCCTCCAAAGAAGAAGTCCCGTGGAGGGCCACCTGGTAGTGGTACCCATGTTGATATTCAAAAAGCAGCATATTCTGGATAATTTCTCAAGTCTTCCAAAGGTTGATGATCTTTGTAATAGACACATACTATACTGGTATATTACCTCGGGGGAGTGTAGCAGAGCCAAGACAGAGAGACAATTGCGAGCACATTTTCCATCAATCTATGCTGAACAAGGCTCAAATACCTTAAATAATGCAATTAAGAGAACTGTATCACAAACTATAGACAATAAGTTAAAAAAAACTTAGTGATTCAAATGAATTAATCACATTTCCGACCTTATGCAATCAGAAGTTTGACTTGCACATTGACATTTCTCAGGAAATCCAACCAAGTACCAGCGATACTAGCACTGAACAGCCCACTGCTCATTGTTGTCATCAAATACCCTCTTCATTCAAAACAACTAACTAAGAACAGTTATTTGGCTTTGAAAGGTAAAAACAACTGCATTTTGTATATTACTGATTCATTTTTAGGATAGTTTCTGTAATTTCAGGTGTGGACTGGACGGCTGTAATTAATATTATTAACACTAATTAATTAATACTTGTATCTTATATTGCAGTTTTGATTATATCTTTTGAAAGAACTCACTACCTTATATCTTCAGTCCAAATTTTATGAAGATATCTTTATTATTAAGGAAGTTACATGCTTTTTTGAGGAAAAAGTCACATTTTCGGTCACACAGCTGTAATGCAAATGTACGTATTTAGTAGGACTAAAACAAAGGCCGATTCCTGAAACAAAAAACCAATAACTCCATTAATATTCAACATAATTAAGTGATTTTGGTATCATTGTTTATGTTTTTTAAAGCTCTTTTCATCAGTGTTATTTGTTTAGACATTGGTCAAGCTTGAAATTTTTGTCCACATACCTACTATCTGGTACCGACCCTGTGTCCTATCGCCTCTTTCTGTGACCATTCGCGTCTTTCGTCCATTGCATGACCTCTGACCCGAATAGAATTGGCGATTTACTCGATAAAAAATAACAAAGACACTTATCTCGTGCTGTTTCCATAGAAAGTTACATATGTTTGCTTTGGGAATAAAGTATAGAAAGAAGTACAGAAATTGTAGATAGAATGGTTAGTGACTCGTCACTAGATGGCGCTACTGTGATCGGATTTAAAAGCAATATAAGAGTACATAGTGTGGTGCATTAGCAATAAACGTTGATAAAGCGCACCTAAATTAAGTATATAAAATGATTTCCCAAGAACTATTACATTTAGTTGATATGAAGGTAGCAACATATACGGCCCTAATATAAATATCACTAAATAAGCAGCCACTTTCGTCTACGGCCATATCACGTTGAAAACACCGGTTCTCGTCCGATCACCGAAGTTAAGCAACGTCGAGCCCGGTTAGTACTTGGATGGGTGACCGCCTGGGAATACCGGGTGCTGTAGGCTTTTCTTTTCAACAATTTTCTACCATTTTTATTCTTGGCACTCAAAACGATGACACCTTGATAACGAATAGCTCAAATTAGCATGTAATTGGTTATTTAATTAATAACTTAATCAATTAATTAACTAATTAGTTAAATAAAAAAACTACGGAAGTTGTCGTCTTCCGTAATGCACGTAGGCATGCGACGTCTAGTGTTGTTGAAACTTTTTGTTGTCAACACTTTTTCGCGCAACTAGGAAGACGCTGATCAAAAACATCTATAAAATTAACAACATATCGGGTTGGGGCTGAAACCCCCAGCCCCTCTTCGGATGCCTATGCTTGCAATTCTTTTAATTTCTAATTATTA
Source organism: Paraescarpia echinospica (assembly GCA_020002185.1). Lineage (NCBI taxonomy): Eukaryota > Metazoa > Annelida > Polychaeta > Sabellida > Siboglinidae > Paraescarpia > Paraescarpia echinospica. The sequence goes on along the minus strand of CM034538.1, from coordinate 51,327,321 downwards.
TGGACATATTAATATGTTCCATATATATTTCACGACATGCCTCCGTACTTCTAAGCTGTTGTATGTGTGGAAAAAATGACTTCACTTTAGTCTGCAATTTCAACAGTACCCTCTCAACATCTTCCGATGTCACCAGTGGTGCGAAGACAGCGGAGCAGGTGCAGTTAAGCAGAAGATGAAGTGACGACGGTGCGGCGACGAAACATTTTAAGAGCACCTCCACCCGTCTTCTCGACATGCGGCCGTGTCGTGCTGAAGAAGTTGCTCAGCCAACCCAGTATGAATTTGGTTCGGCATGTAGGGCTTTTAGGCCTAGCGTCAGCGAGGGTGCAATTGGAGGTTTTTCCAACCCCTAGACTACCCTATCTGGTACCGACCCTGTGTTCTGTCGCCTTTATCTGTGACCATTCGCGTCTTTCGTCCATTGCATGACCTCTGACCCGAATAGAATTGGCGATTTACTCGATAAAAAATAACAAAGACACTTATCTCGTGCTGTTTCCATAGAAAGTTACATATGTTTGCTTTGGGAATAAAGTATAGAAAGAAGTACAGAAATTGTAGATAGAATGGTTAGTGACTCGTCACTAGATGGCGCTACTGTGATCGGATTTAAAAGCAATATAAGAGTACATAGTGTGGTGCATTAGCAATAAACGTTGATAAAGCGCACCTAAATTAAGCATATAAAATGATTTCCCAAGAACTATTACATTTAGTTGATATGAAAGTAGCAACATTTACGGCCCTAATATAAATACCACTAAATAAGCAGCCACTTTCGTCTACGGCCATATCACGTTGAAAACACCGGTTCTCGTCCGATCACCGAAGTTAAGCAACGTCGAGCCCGGTTAGTACTTGGATGGGTGACCGCCTGGGAATACCGGGTGCTGTAGGCTTTTCTTTTCAACAATTTTCTACCATTTTTATTCTTGGCACTCAAAACGATGACACCTTGATAACGAATAGCTCAAATTAGCATGTAATTGGTTATTTAATTAATAACTTAATCAATTAATTAACTAATTAGTTAAATAAAAAAACTACGGAAGTTGTCGTCTTCCGTAATGCACGTAGGCATGCGACGTCTAGTGTTGTTGAAACTTTTTGTTGTCAACACTTTTTCGCGCAACTAGGAAGACGCTGATCAAAAACATCTATAAAATTAACAACATATCGGGTTGGGGCTGAAACCCCCAGCCCCTCTTCGGATGCCTATGCTTGCAATTCTTTTAATTTATAATTATTATGGAAATATTAATATGTTCCATATATATTTCACAACATGCCTCCGTACTTCTAAGCTGTTGTATGTGTGGAAAAAATGACTTCGCTTAAGTCTGCAATTTCAACAGTACCCTCTCAACATCTTCCGATGTCACCAGTGGGGCGAAGACAGCGGAGCAGGTCCAGTTAAGCAGAAGATGAAGTGACGACGGTGCGGCGACGAAACATTTTAAGAGCACCTCCACCCGTCTTCTCGACATGCGGCCGTGTCGTGCTGAAGAAGTTGCTCAGCCAACCCAGTATGAATTTGGTTCGGCATGTAGGGCTTTTAGGCCTAGCGTCAGCGAGGGTGCAATTGGAGGTTTTTCCAACCCCTAGACTACCCTATCTGGTACCGACCCTGTGTCCTGTCGCCTTTATCTGTGAACATTCGCGTCTTTCTTCCATTGCATGACCTCTGACCCGAATAGAATTGGCGATTTACTCGATAAAAAATAACAAAGACACTTATCTCGTGCTGTTTCCATAGAAAGTTACATATGTTTGCTTTGGGAATAAAGTATAGAAAGAAGTACAGAAATTGTAGATAGAATGGTTAGTGACTCGTCACTAGATGGCGCTACTGTGATCGGATTTAAAAGCAATATAAGAGTACATAGTGTGGTGCATTAGCAATAAACGTTGATAAAGCGCACCTAAATTAAGTATATAAAATGATTTCCCAAGAACTATTACATTTAGTTGATATGAAGGTACCAACATATATGGCCCTAATATAAATATCACTAAATAAGCAGCCACTTTCGTCTACGGCCATATCACGTTGAAAACACCGGTTCTCGTCCGATCACCGAAGTTAAGCAACGTCGAGCCCGGTTAGTACTTGGATGGGTGACCGCCTGGGAATACCGGGTGCTGTAGGCTTTTCTTTTCAACAATTTTCTACCATTTTTATTCTTGGCACTCAAAACGATGACACCTTGATAACGAATACCTCAAATTAGCATGTAATTGGTTAATTAATTAATAACTTAATCAATTAATTAACTAATTAGTTAAATAAAAAAACTACGGAAGTTGTCGTCTTCCGTAATGCACGTAGGCATGCGACGTCTAGTGTTGTTGAAACTTTTTGTTGTCAACACTTTTTCGCGCAACTAGGAAGACGCTGATCAAAAACATCTATAAAATTAACAACATATCGGGTTGGGGCTGAAACCCCCAGCCCCTCTTCGGATGCCTATGCTTGCAATTCTTTTAATTTCTAATTATTATGGACATATTAATATGTTCCATATATATTTCACAACATGCCTCCGTACTTCTAAGCTGTTGTATGTGTGGAAAAAATGACTTCGCTTAAGTCTGCAATTTCAACAGTACCCTCTCAACATCTTCCGATGTCACCAGTGGTGCGAAGACAGCGGAGCAGGTGCAGTTAAGCAGAAGATGAAGTGACGACGGTGCGGCGACGAAACATTTTAAGAGCACCTCCACCCGTCCCCTCGACAAGCGGCCGAGTCGTGCTGAAGAAGTTGCTCAGCTCACCCTGTATGAATTTCGTTCGGCCGGTAGGGCTTTTAGGCCTAGCGTCAGCGAGGGTGCAATTGGAGGTTTTTCCAACCACTAGACTACCCTATCTGTAGGTATGTGGATATCTGTCGATCATTTTCCGCCATCTTTGTTCCAAATTCGTGCTTCCGGGATCTCGACTGGCGTTGAGGGCATCCCCACAAAGAGCGCCCTGTGACTGGCTGTTGGAACGGAAAATCCGAGTGATTCACTGGATTTGCTGTAGTCGGGATATTCATTGATTGCCGCGTTTTTTATTTGTTCAAATCCGACAATTATTTAGCCTTGGACGCTTTTCCGAAAACTACTCCCCATTTCAATGCTAAATAAAACTGTGATAAACTCTATAGGCGGTAATGAAAGGTATATAGGCATAAAATATAGGTTTTTATCTCATAACTGACGAAGTTTTAAAACGATCTTATGTTGCGAAGTGGTTTGTCAGCTTGCGGAATCTTGAGATGCAGCAGCGTCGATGCGTCATGGCAAATGAAAATGGTTGCACCATCTCTGCTGATTTAAACATGTTTATATTGTAGAAATCATATATGTTATGTTTTGTGCAGCTGTAGCTATGATTTAGGACATTAGAAATATGTGTTTAATTGCCAGATGATTTACCACAAAGCAGATGATTGTGGATTTATGACCAGTTCTTTCCGTCGCTAAAACACGCATTCAGGTCATGTGACCAATTTCTCTCAATCTGGTTGGCTCTGGTTCAATGTTTACAAACAAATCACCATGTGCTCTTAGGGGTGTGATGCAGAGGAAGTGTTTTTACTTTCATGAAAGGGAATTATTTTGCATTTCAGGTGGAATTTCATTTAAGCCAAACTTGTTAGCTCTGCATATCTATTGAATTGTTATATATTTCTGAAAAATATTGTTTCTTTTTCATGTTGTATAGATGCCTCCAAAGAAGAAGTCCCGTGGAGGGCCACCTGGTAGTGGTACCCATGTTGATATTGAAAAAGCAGCATATTCTGGATAATTTCTCAAGTCTTCCAAAGGTTGATGATCTTTGTAATAGACACATACTATACTGGTATATTACCTCGGGGGAGTGTAGCAGAGCCAAGACAGAGAGACAATTGCGAGCACATTTTCCATCAATCTATGCTGAACAAGGCTCAAATACCTTAAATAATGCAATTAAGAGAACTGTATCACAAACTATAGACAATAAGTAAAAAATAACTTAGTGATTCAAATGAATTAATCACATTTCCGACCTTATGCAATCAGAAGTTTGACTTGCACATTGACATTTCTCAGGAAATCCAACCAAGTACCAGCGATACTAGCACTGAACAGCCCACTGCTCATTGTTGTCATCAAATACCCTCTTCATTCAAAACAACTAACTAAGAACAGTTATTTGGCTTTGAAAGGTAAAAACAACTGCATTTTGTATATTACTGATTCATTTTTAGGATAGTTTCTGTAATTTCAGGTGTGGACTGGATGGCTGTAATTAATATTATTAACACTAATTAATTAATACTTGTATCTTATATTGCAGTTTTGATTATATCTTTTGAAAGAACTCACTACCCTATATCTTCAGTCCAAATTTTATGAAGATATCTTTATTATTAAGGAAGTTACATGCTTTTTTGAGGAAAAAGTCACATTTTCGGTCACACAGCTGTAATGCAAATGTACGTATTTAGTAGGACTAAAACAAAGGCCGATTCCTGAAACAAAAAACCAATAACTCCATTAATATTCAACATAATTAAGTGATTTTGGTATCATTGTTTATGTTTTTTAAAGCTCTTTTCATCAGTGTTATTTGTTTAGACATTGGTCAAGCTTGAAATTTTTGTCCACATACCTACTATCTGGTACCGACCCTGTGTCCTATCGCCTCTTTCTGTGACCATTCGCGTCTTTCGTCCATTGCATGACCTCTGACCCGAATAGAATTGGCGATTTACTCGATAAAAAATAACAAAGACACTTATCTCGTGCTGTTTCCATAGAAAGTTACATATGTTTGCTTTGCGAATAAAATATAGAAAGATGTACGGAAATTGTAGATAGAATGGTTAGTGACTCGTCACTAGATGGCGCTACTGTGATCGGATTTAAAAGCAATATAAGAGTACATAGTGTGGTGCATTAGCAATAAACGTTGATAAAGCGCACCTAAATTAAGCATATAAAATGATTTCCCAAGAACTATTACATTTAGTTGATATGAAGGTAGCAACATATACGGCCCTAATATAAATATCACTAAATAAGCAGCCACTTTCGTCTACGGCCATATCACGTTGAAAACACCGGTTCTCGTCCGATCACCGAAGTTAAGCAACGTCGAGCCCGGTTAGTACTTGGATGGGTGACCGCCTGGGAATACCGGGTGCTGTAGGCTTTTCTTTTCAACAATTTTCTACCATTTTTATTCTTGGCACTCAAAACGATGACACCTTGATAACGAATAGCTCAAATTAGCATGTAATTGGTTAATTAAATAATAACTTAATCAATTAATTAACTAATTAGTTAAATAATAAAAACTACGGAAGTTGTCGTCTTCCGTAATGCACGTAGGCATACGACGTCTAGTGTTGTTGAAACATTTTGTTGTCAACACTTTTTCGCGCAACTCGGAAGACGCTGATCAAAAACATCTATAAAATTAACAAAATATCAGGTTGGGGCTGAAACCCCCAGCCCCCCTTCGGATGCCTATGCTTGCAATTCTTTTAATTTCTAATTATTATGGACATATTAATATGTTCCATATATATTTCACGACATGCCTCCGTACTTCTAAGCTGTTGTATGTGTGGAAAAAATGACTTCACTTTAGTCTGCAATTTCAACAGTACCCTCTCAACATCTTCCGATGTCACCAGTGGTGCGAAGACAGCGGAGCAGGTGCAGTTAAGCAGAAGATGAAGTGACGACGGTGCGGCGACGAAACATTTTAAGAGCACCTCCACCCGTCTTCTCGACATGCGGCCGTGTCGTGCTGAAGAAGTTGCTCAGCCCACCCAGTATGAATTTGGTTCGGCATGTAGGGCTTTTAGGCCTAGCGTCAGCGAGGGTGCAATTGGAGGTTTTTCCAACCCCTAGACTACCCTATCTGGTACCGACCCTGTGTCCTGTCGCGTTTTTCTGTGACCATTCGCGTCTTTCGTCCATTGCATGACCTCTGACCCGAATAGAATTGGCGATTTACTCGATAAAAAATAACAAAGACACTTATCTCGTGCTGTTTACATAGAAAGCTACAAATGATTGCTTTGCAAATAAAGTATAGAAAGATGTACGGAAATTGTAGATAGAATGGTTAGTGACTCGTCACTAGATGGCGCTACTGTGATAGGATTTAAAAGCAATATAAGAGTACATAGTGTGGTGCATTAGTAATAAACGTTGATAAAGAGCACCTAAATTAAGCATATAAAATGATTTCCCAAGAACTATTACATTTAGTTGATATGAAAGTAGCAACATATACGGCCATAATATAAATACCACTAAATAAGCAGCCACTTTCGTATACGGCCATATCACGTTGAAAACACCGGTTCTCGTCCGATCACCGAAGTTAAGCAACGTCGAGCCCGGTTAGAACTTGGATGGTTGACCGTCTGGGAATACCGGGTGCTGTAGGCTTTTCTTTTCAACAATTTTCTACCATTTTTATTCTTGGCACTCAAAACGATGACACCTTGATAACGAATAGTTCAAATTAGCATGTAATTGGTTAATTAATTAATAACTTAATCAATTAATTAACTAATTAGTTAAATAATAAAAATTACGGAAGTTGTCGTCTTCCGTAATACACGTAGGCATGCGACGTATAGTGTTGTTGAAACTTTTTGTTGTCAACACTTTTTCGCGCAACTCGGAAGACGCTGATCAAAAACATCTATAAAATTAACAAAATATCGGGTTGGGGCTCAAACCCCCAGCCACCCTTCGGATGCCTATGCTTGCAATTCTTTTAATTTCTAATTATTATGGACATATTAATATGTTCCATATATATTTCACAACATGCCTCCGTACTTCTAAGCTGTTGTATGTGTGGAAAAAATGACTTCGCTTAAGTCTGCAATTTCAACAGTACCCTCTCAACATCTTCCGATGTCACCAGTGGTGCGAAGACAGCGGAGCAGGTGCAGTTAAGCAGAAGATGAAGTGACGACGGTGCGGCGACGAAACATTTTAAGAGCACCTCCACCCGTCTCCTCGACATGCGGCCGTGTCGTGCTGAAGAAGTTGCTCAGCCCACCCAGTAAGAATTTGGTTCGGCATGTAGGGCTTTTAGGCCTAGCGTCAGCGAGGGTGCAATTGGAGGTTTTTCCAACAGCTAGTCTACCCTATCTGGTACCGACCCTGTGTCCTGTCGCCTTTTTCCTTGACCATTCGCGTCTTTCGTCCATTGCATGACCTCTGACCCGAATAGAATTGGCGATTTACGTGATAAAAAATAACAAAGACACTTATCTCGTGCTGTTTCAATAGAAAGTTACATATGTTTGCTTTGCGAATAAAGTATAGAAAGAAGTACGGAAATTGTAGATAGAATGGTTAGTGACTCGTCATTAGATGGCGCTACTGTGATCGGATTTAAAAGCAATATAAGAGTACATAGTGTGGTGCATTAGCAATAAACGTTGATAAAGCGCACCTAAATTAAGCATATAAAATGATTTCCCAAGAACTATTACATTTAGTTGATATGAAGGTAGCAACATATACGGCCCTAATATAAATACCACTAAATAAGCAGCCACTTTCGTCTACGGCCATATCACGTTGAAAACACCGGTTCTCGTCCGATCACCGAAGTTAAGCAACGTCGAGCCCGGTTAGTACTTGGATGGGTGACAGCCTGGGAATACCGGGGACTGTAGGCTTTTCTTTTCAACAATTTTCTATCATTTTTATTCTTGGCCCTCAAAACGATGACACCTTGATAACGAATAGCTCAAATTAGCATGTAATTGGTTAATTAATTAATAACTTAATCAATTAATTAACTAATTAGTTAAATATAAAAAACTACGGAAGTTGTCGTCTTCCGTAAAGGCATGCGACGTCTAGTGTTGTTGAAACTTTTTGTTGTCAACACTTTTTCGCGCAACTCGGAAGACGCTGATCAAAAACATCTATAAAATTAACAACATATCGGGTTGGGGCTGAAACCCCCAGCCCCTCTTCGGATGCCTATGCTTGCAATTCTTTTAATTTCTAATTATTATGGACATATTAATATGTTCCATATATATTTCACAACATGCCTCCGTACTTCAAAGCTGTTGTATGTGTGGAAAAAATGACTTCGCTTAAGTCTGCAGTTTCAACAGTACCCTCTCAACATCTTCCGATGTCACCAGTGGTGCTAAGACAGCGGAGCAGGTGCAGTTAAGCAGAAGATGAAGAGACGACGGTGCGGCGACGAAACATTTTAAGAGCACCTCCACCCGTCTTCTCGACATGCGGCCGTGTCGTGCTGAAGAAGTTGCTCAGCCAACCCAGTATGAATTTGGTTCGGCATGTAGGGCTTTTAGGCCTAGCGTCAGCGAGGGTGCAATTGGAGGTTTTTCCAACCCCTAGACTACCCTATCTGGTACCGACCCTGTGTCCTGTCGCGTTTTTCTGTGACCATTCGCGTCTTTCGTCCATTGCATGACCTCTGACCCGAATAGAATTGGCGATTTACTCGATAAAAAATAACAAAGACACTTATCTCGTGCTGTTTACATTGAAAGCTACAAATGATTGCTTTGCAAATAAAGTATAGAAAGATGTACGGAAATTGTAGAGAGAATGGTTAGTGACTCGTCACTAGATGGCGCTACTGTGATAGGATTTAAAAGCAATATAAGAGTACATAGTGTGGTGCATTAGCAATAAACGTTGATAAAGAGCACCTAAATTAAGCATATAAAATGATTTCCCAAGAACTATTACATTTAGTTGATATGAAAGTAGCAACATATACGGCCCTAATATAAATACCACTAAATAAGCAGCCACTTTCGTATACGGCCATATCACGTTGAAAACACCGGTTCTCGTCCGATCACCGAAGTTAAGCAACGTCGAGCCCGGTTAGAACTTGGATAGTTGACCGTCTGGGAATACCGGGTGCTGTAGGCTTTTCTTTTCAACAATTTTCTACCATTTTTATTCTTGGCACTCAAAACGATGACACCTTGATAACGGATAGTTCAAATTAGCATGTAATTGGTTAAATAATTAGTAACTTAATCAATTAATTAACTATTTAGTTAAATAATAAAAATTACGGAAGTTGTCGTCTTCCGTAATACACGTAGGCATGCGACGTATAGTGTTGTTGAAACTTTTTGTTGTCAACACTTTTTCGCGCAACTCGGAAGACGCTGATCAAAAACATCTATAAAATTAACAAAATATCGGGTTGGGGCTCAAACCCCCAGCCACCCTTCGGATGCATATGCTTGCAATTCTTTTAATTTCTAATTATTATGGACATATTAATATGTTCCATGTATATTTCACAACATGCCTCCGTACTTCTAAGCTGTTGTATGTGTGGAAAAAATGACTTCGCTTAAGTCTGCAATTTCAACAGTACCCTCTCAACATCTTCCGATGTCACCAGTGGTGCGAAGACAGCGGAGCAGGTGCAGTTAAGCAGAAGATGAAGTGACGACGGTGCGGCGACGAAACATTTTAAGAGCACCTCCACCCGTCTCCTCGACATGCGGCCGTGTCGTGCTGAAGAAGTTGCTCAGCCCACCCAGTAAGAATTTGGTTCGGCATGTAGGGCTTTTAGGCCTAGCGTCAGCGATGGTGCAATTGGAGGTTTTTCCAACCGCTAGTCTACCCTATCTGGTACCGACCCTGTGTCCTGTCGCCTTTTTCTGTGACCATTCGCGTCTTTCGTCCATTGCATGACCTCTGACCCGAATAGAATTGGCGATTTACGTGATAAAAAATAACAAAGACACTTATCTCGTGCTGTTTCCATAGAAAGTTACATATGTTTGCTTTGCGAATAAAGTATAGAAAGAAGTACGGAAATTGTAGATTGAATGGTTAGTGACTCGTCATTAGATGGCGGTACTGTGATCGGATTTAAAAGCAATATAAAAGTACATAGTGTGGTGCATTAGCAATAAACGTTGATAAAGCGCACCTAAATTAAGCATATAAAATGATTTCCCAAGAACTATTACATTTAGTTGATATGAAGGTAGCAACATATACGGCCCTAATATAAATACCACTAAATAAGCAGCCACTTTCGTCTTCGGACATATCACTTTGAAAACACCGGTTCTCGTCCGATCACCGAAGTTAAGCAACGTCGAGCCCGGTTAGTACTTGGATGGGTGACAGCCTGGGAATACCGGGGGCTGTAGGCTTTTCTTTTCAACAATTTTCTATCATTTTTATTCTTGGCCCTCAAAACGATGACACCTTGATAACGAATAGCTCAAATTAGCATGTAATTGGTTAATTAATTAATAACTTAATCAATTAATTAACTAATTAGTTAAATATAAAAAACTACGGAAGTTGTCGTCTTCCGTAAAGGCATGCGACGTCTAGTGTTGTTGAAACTTTTTTTTGTCAAAACTTTTTCGCGCAACTCGGAAGACGCTGATCAAAAACATCTATAAAATTAACAAAATATCGGGTTGGGGCTCAAACCCCCAGCCCCCCTTCGGATGCCTATGCTTACAATTCTTTTAATTTCTAATTATTATGGACATACTAATATGTTCCATATATATTTCACGACATGCCTCCGTACTTCTAAGCTGTTGTATGTGTGGAAAAAATGATTTCACTTTAGTCTGCAATTTCAATAGTACCCTCTCAACATCTTCCGATGTCACCAGTGGTGCGAAGACAGCGGAGCAGGTGCAGTTAAGCAGAAGATGAAGTGACGACGGTGCGGCGAGGAAACATTTTAAGAGCACCTCCACCCGAGGTTTTTTCAACCCCTAGACTACCCTATCTGGTACTGACCCTGTGTCCTGTCGCCTCTTTCTGTGACCATTCGCGTCTTTCGTCCATTGCATGACCTCTGACCCGAATAGAATTGGCGAATTATTCGATAAAAAATAACAAAGACACTTATCTCGTGCTGTTTACATAGAAAGTTACAAATGTTTGCTTTGCGAATAAAGTATAGAAAGATGTACGGAAATTGTAGATAGAATGGTTAGTGACTCGTCACTAGATGGCGCTACTGTGATCGGCTTTAAAAGCAATATAAGAGTACATAGTGTGGTGCATTAGCAATAAACGTTGATAAAGCGCACCTAAATTAAGTATATAAAATGATTTCCCAAGAACTATTACATTTAGTTAATATGAAAGTAGCAACATTTATGGCCCTAATATAAATACCATTAAATAAGCAGCCACTTTCGTCTACGGCCATATCACGTTGAAAACACCGGTTCTCGTCCGATCACCGAAGTTAAGCAACGTCGAGCCCGGTTAGTACTTGGATGGGTGACCGCCTGGGAATACCGGGTGCTGTAGGCTTTTCTTTTCAACAATTTTCTACCATTTTTATTCTTGGCACTCAAAACGATGACACCTTGATAACGAATAGCTCAAATTAGCATGTAATTGGTTAATTAATTAATAACTTAATCAATTAATTAACTAATTAGTTAAACAATAAAAACTACGGAAGTTGTCGTCTTCCGAAATGCACGTAGGCATGCGACGTCTAGTGTTGTTGAAACTTTTTGTTGTCAACACTTTTTCGCGCAACTCGGAAGACGCTGATCAAAAACATCTATAAAATTAACAACATATCGGGTTGGGGCTGAAACCCCCAGCCCCTCTTCGGATGCTTATGCTTGCAATTCTTTTAATTTCTAATTATTATGGACATATTAATATGTTCCATATATATTTCACAACATGCCTCCGTACTTCTAAGCTGTTGTATGTGTGGAAAAAATGACTTCGCTTAAGTCTGCAATTTCAACAGTACCCTCTCAACATCTTCCGATGTCACCAGTGGTGCGAAGACAGCGGAGCAGGTGCAGTTAAGCAGAAGATGAAGTGACGACGGTGCGGCGACGAAACATTTTAAGAGCACCTCCACCCTTCTCCTCGACATGCGGCCGTGTCGTGCTGAAGAAGTTGCTCAGCCCACCCAGTATGAATTTGGTTCGGCATGTAGGTCTTTTAGACCTAGCGTCAGCGAGGGTGCAATTGGAGGTTTTTCCAACCCCTAGACTACCCTATCTGGTACCGACCCTGTGTCCTGTCGCGTTTTTCTGTGACCATTCGCGTCTTTCGTCCATTGCATGACCTCTGACCCGAATAGAATTGGCGATTTACTCGATAAAAAATAACAAAGACACTTATCTCGTGCTGTTTACATAGAAAGCTACAAATGATTGCTTTGCAAATAAAGTATAGAAAGATGTACGGAAATTGTAGATAGAATGGTTAGTGACTCGTCACTAGATGGCGCTACTGTGATAGGATTTAAAAGCAATATAAGAGTACATAGTGTGGTGCATTAGCAATAAACGTTGATAAAGAGCACCTAAATTAAGCATATAAAATGATTTCCCATGAACTATTACATTTAGTTGATATGAAAGTAGCAACATATACGGCCCTAATATAAATACTACTAAATAAGCAGCCACTTTCGTATACGGCCATATCACGTTGAAAACACCGGTTCTCGTCCGATCACCGAAGTTAAGCAACGTCGAGCCCGGTTAGTACTTGGATGGTTGACCGTCTGGGAATAATGGGTGCTGTAGGCTTTTCTTTTCAACAATTTTCTACCATTTTTATTCTTGGCACTCAAAACGATGACACCTTGATAACGAATAGTTCAAATTAGCATGTAATTGGTTAATTAATTAATAACTTAATCAATTAATTAACTAATTAGTTAAATAATAAAAATTACGGAAGTTGTCGTCTTCCGTAATACACGTAGGCAGGCGACGTATAGTGTTGTTGAAACTTTTTGTTGTCAACACTTTTTCGCGCAACTCGGAAGACGCTGATCAAAAACATCTATAAAATTAACAAAATATCGGGTTGGGGCTAAAACCCCCAGCCACCCTTCGGATGCCTATGCTTGCAATTCTTTTAATTTCTAATTATTATGGACATATTAATATGTTTCATATATATTTCACGACATGCCTCCGTACTTCTAAGCTGTTGTATGTGTGGAAAAAATGACTTCGCTTAAGTCTGCAATTTCAACAGTACCCTCTCAACATCTTCCGATGTCACCAGTGGTGCGAAGACAGCGGAGCAGGTGCAGTTAAGCAGAAGATGAAGTGACGACGGTGCGGCGACGAAACATTTTAAGAGCACCTCCACCCGTCTCCTCGACATGCGGCCGTGTCGTGCTGAAGAAGTTGCTCAGCCCACCCAGTATGAATTTGGTTCGGCATGTAGGGCTTTTAGGCCTAGCGTCAGCGAGGGTGCAATTGGAGGTTTTTCCAACCCCTAGACTACCCTATCTGGTACCGACCCTGTGTCCTGTCGCCTTTATCTGTGACCATTCGCGTCTTTCGTCCATTGCATGACCTCTGACCCGAATAGAATTGGCGATTTACTCGATAAAAAATAACAAAGACACTTATCTCGTGCTGTTTACATAGAAAGTTACAAATGTTTGCTTTGCGAATAAAGTATAGAAAGATGTACGGAAATTGTAGATAGAATGGTTAGTGACTCGTCACTAGATGGCGCTACTGTGATCGGATTTAAAAGCAATATAAGAGTACATAGTGTGGTGCATTAGCAATAAACGTTGATAAAGAGCACCTAAATTAAGCATATAAAATGATTTCCCAAGAACTATTACATTTAGTTGATATGAAAGTAGCAACATATACGGCCCTAATATAAATACCACTAAATAAGCAGCCACTTTCGTATACGGCCATATCACGTTGAAAACACCGGTTCTCGTCCGATCACCGAAGTTAAGCAACGTCGAGCCCGGTTAGTACTTGGATGGTTGACCGTCTGGGAATAATGGGTGCTGTAGGCTTTTCTTTTCAACAATTTTCTACCATTTTTATTCTTGGCACTCAAAACGATGACAACTTGATAACGAATAGTTCAAATTAGCATGTAATTGGTTAATTAATTAATAACTTAATCAATTAATTAACTAATTAGTTAAATAATAAAAATTACGGAAGTTGTCGTCTTCCGTAATACACGTAGGCATGCGACGTATAGTGTTGTTGAAACTTTTTGTTGTCAACACTTTTTCGCGCAACTCGGAAGACGCTGATCAAAAACATCTATAAAATTAACAAAATATCGGGTTGGGGCTCAAACCCCCAGCCCCCCTTCGGATGCCTATGCTTACAATTCTTTTAATTTCTAATTATTATGGACATACTAATATGTTCCATATATATTTCACGACATGCCTCCGTACTTCTAAGCTGTTGTATGTGTGGAAAAAATGATTTCACTTTAGTCTGCAATTTCAATAGTACCCTCTCAACATCTTCCGATGTCACCAGTGGTGCGAAGACAGCGGAGCAGGTGCAGTTAAGCAGAAGATGAAGTGACGACGGTGCGGCGAGGAAACATTTTAAGAGCACCTCCACCCGAAGTTTTTTCAACCCCTAGACTACCCTATCTGGTACTGACCCTGTGTCCTGTCGCCTCTTTCTGTGACCATTCGCGTCTTTCGTCCATTGCATGACCTCTGACCCGAATAGAATTGGCGAATTACTCGATAAAAAATAACAAAGACACTTATCTCGTGCTGTTTACATAGAAAGTTACAAATGTTTGCTTTGCGAATAAAGTATAGAAAGATGTACGGAAATTGTAGATAGAATGGTTAGTGACTCGTCACTAGATGGCGCTACTGTGATCGGCTTTAAAAGCAATATAAGAGTACATAGTGTGGTGCATTAGCAATAAACGTTGATAAAGCGCACCTAAATTAAGCATATAAAATGATTTCCCCAGAACTATTACATTTAGTTGATATGAAGGTAGCAACATATACGGCCCTAATATAAATACCACTAAATAAGCAGCCACTTTCGTCTACGGCCATATCACGTTGAAAACACCGGTTCTCGTCCGATCACCGAAGTTAAGCAACGTCGAGCCCGGTTAGTACTTGGATGGGTGACAGCCTGGGAATACCGGGGGTTGTAGGCTTTTCTTTTCAACAATTTTCTATCATTTTTATTCTTGGCCCTCAAAACGATGACACCTTGATAACGAATAGCTCAAATTAGCATGTAATTGGTTAATTAATTAATAACTTAATCAATTAATTAACTAATTAGTTAAATATAAAAAACTACGGAAGTTGTCGTCTTCCGTAAAGGCATGCGACGTCTAGTGTTGTTGAAACTTTTTGTTGTCAACACTTTTTCGCGCAACTCGGAAGACGCTGATCAAAAACATCTATAAAATTAACAACATATCGGGTTGGGGCTGAAACCCTCAGCCCCTCTTCGGATGCCTATGCTTGCAATTCTTTTAATTTCTAATTATTATGGACATATTAATATGTTCCATATATATTTCACAACATGCCTCCGTATTTCTAAGCTGTTGTATGTGTGGAAAAAATGACTTCGCTTAAGTCTGCAATTTCAACAGTACCCTCTCAACATCTTCCGATGTCACCAGTGGTGCGAAGACAGCGGAGCAGGTGCAGTTAAGCAGAAGATGAAGTGACGACGGTGCGGCGACGAAACATTTTAAGAGCACCTCCACCCGTCTCCTCGACATGCGGCCGTGTCGTGCTGAAGAAGTTGCTCAGCCCACCCAGTATGAATTTGGTTCGGCATGTAGGGCTTTTAGGCCTAGCGTCAGCGAGGGTGCAATTGGAGGTTTTTCCAACCCCTAGACTACCCTATCTGGTACCGACCCTGTGTCCTGTCGCGTTTTTCTGTGACCATTCGCGTCTTTCGTCCATTGCATGACCTCTGACCCGAATAGAATTGGCGATTTACTCGATAAAAAATAACAAAGACACTTATCTCGTGCTGTTTACATAGAAAGCTACAAATGATTGCTTTGCAAATAAAGTATAGAAAGATGTACGGAAATTGTAAATAGAATGGTTAGTGACTCGTCACTAGATGGCGCTACTGTGATAGGATTTAAAAGCAATATAAGAGTACATAGTGTGGTGCATTAGCAATAAACGTTGATAAAGAGCACCTAAACTAAGCATATAAAATGATTTCCCAAGAACTATTACATTTAGTTGATATGAAAGTAGCAACATATACGGCCCTAATATAAATACCACTATATAAGCAGCCACTTTCGTATACGGCCATATCACGTTGAAAACACCGGTTCTCGTCCGATCACCGAAGTTAAGCAACGTC
This sequence comes from Paraescarpia echinospica, assembly GCA_020002185.1. Taxonomy (NCBI): domain Eukaryota; kingdom Metazoa; phylum Annelida; class Polychaeta; order Sabellida; family Siboglinidae; genus Paraescarpia; species Paraescarpia echinospica. The sequence goes on along the minus strand of CM034538.1, from coordinate 51,311,158 downwards.
GAGCCCGGTTAGAACTTGGATAGTTGACCGTCTGGGAATACCGGGTGCTGTAGGCTTTTCTTTTCAACAATTTTCTACCATTTTTATTCTTGGCACTCAAAACGATGACACCTTGATAACGAATAGTTCAAATTAGCATGTAATTGGTTAAATAATTAGTAACTTAATCAATTAATTTAACTATTTAGTTAAATAATAAAAATTACGGAAGTTGTCGTCTTCCGTAATACACGTAGGCATGCGACGTATAGTGTTGTTGAAACTTTTTGTTGTCAACACTTTTTCGCGCAACTCGGAAGACGCTGATCAAAAACATCTATAAAATTAACAAAATATCGGGTTGGGGCTCAAACCCCCAGCCACCCTTCGGATGCATATGCTTGCAATTCTTTTAATTTCTAATTATTATGGACATATTAATATGTTCCATGTATATTTCACAACATGCCTCCGTACTTCTAAGCTGTTGTATGTGTGGAAAAAATGACTTCGCTTAAGTCTGCAATTTCAACAGTACCCTCTCAACATCTTCCGATGTCACCAGTGGTGCGAAGACAGCGGAGCAGGTGCAGTTGAGCAGAAGATGAAGTGACGACGGTGCGGCGACGAAACATTTTAAGAGCACCTCCACCCGTCTCCTCGACATGCGGCCGTGTCGTGCTGAAGAAGTTGCTCAGCCCACCCAGTAAGAATTTGGTTCGGCATGTAGGGCTTTTAGGCCTAGCGTCAGCGATGGTGCAATTGGAGGTTTTTCCAACCGCTAGTCTACCCTATCTGGTACCGACCCTGTGTCCTGTCGCCTTTTTCTGTGACCATTCGCGTCTTTCGTCCATTGCATGACCTCTGACCCGAATAGAATTGGCGATTTACGTGATAAAAAATAACAAAGACACTTATCTCGTGCTGTTTCCATAGAAAGTTACATATGTTTGCTTTGCGAATAAAGTATAGAAAGAAGTACGGAAATTGTAGATTGAATGGTTAGTGACTCGTCATTAGATGGCGGTACTGTGATCGGATTTAAAAGCAATATAAGAGTTCATAGTGTGGTGCATTAGCAATAAACGTTGATAAAGCGCACCTAAATTAAGCATATAAAATGATTTCCCAAGAACTATTACATTTAGTTGATATGAAGGTAGCAACATATACGGCCCTAATATAAATACCACTAAATAAGCAGCCACTTTCGTCTAATGACATATCACGTTGAAAACACCGGTTCTCGTCCGATCACCGAAGTTAAGCAACGTCGAGACCGGTTAGTACTTGGATGGGTGACAGCCTGGGAATACCGGGGGCTGTAGGCTTTTCTTTTCAACAATTTTCTATCATTTTTATTCTTGGCCCTCAAAACGATGACACCTTGATAACGAATAGCTCAAATTAGCATGTAATTGGTTAATTAATTAATAACTTAATCAATTAATTAACTAATTAGTTAAATATAAAAAACTACGGAAGTTGTCGTCTTCCGTAAAGGCATGCGACGTCTAGTGTTGTTGAAACTTTTTTTTGTCAACACTTTTTCGCGCAACTCGGAAGACGCTGATCAAAAACATCTATAAAATTAACAAAATATCGGGTTGGGGCTCAAACCCCCAGCCCCCCTTCGGATGCCTATGCTTACAATTCTTTTAATTTCTAATTATTATGGACATACTAATATGTTCCATATATATTTCACGACATGCCTCCGTACTTCTAAGCTGTTGTATGTGTGGAAAAAATGATTTCACTTTAGTCTGCAATTTCAATAGTACCCTCTCAACATCTTCCGATGTCACCAGTGGTGCGAAGACAGCGGAGCAGGTGCAGTTAAGCAGAAGATGAAGTGACGACGGTGCGGCGAGGAAACATTTTAAGAGCACCTCCACCCGAAGTTTTTTCAACCCCTAGACTACCCTATCTGGTACTGACCCTGTGTCCTGTCGCCTCTTTCTGTGACCATTCGCGTCTTTCGTCCATTGCATGACCTCTGACCCGAATAGAATTGGCGATTTACTCGATAAAAAATAACAAAGACACTTATCTCGTGCTGTTTCCATAGAAAGTTACATATGTTTGCTTTGCGAATAAAATATAGAAAGATGTACGGAAATTGTAGATAGAATGGTTAGTGACTCGTCACTAGATGGCGCTACTGTGATCGGCTTTAAAAGCAATATAAGAGTACATAGTGTGGTGCATTAGCAATAAACGTTGATAAAGCGCACCTATATTAAGTATATAAAATTATTTCCCAAAAACTATTACATTTAGTTAATATGAAAGTAGCAACATTTACGGCCCTAATATAAATACCATTAAATAAGCAGCCACTTTCGTCTACGGCCATATCACGTTGAAAACACCGGTTCTCGTCCGATCACCGAAGTTAAGCAACGTCGAGCCCGGTTAGTACTTGGATGGGTGACCGCCTGGGAATACCGGGTGCTGTAGGCTTTTCTTTTCAACAATTTTCTACCATTTGTATTCTTGGCACTCAAAACGATGACACCTTGATAACGAATAGCTCAAATTAGCATGTAATTGGATAATTAATTAATAACTTAATCAATTAATTAACTAATTAGTTAAACAATAAAAACTACGGAAGTTGTCGTCTTCCGTAATGCACGTAGGCATGCGACGTCTAGTGTTGTTGAAACTTTTTGTTGTCAACACTTTTTCGCGCAACTCGGAAGACGCTGATCAAAAACATCTATAAAATTAACAAAATATCGGGTTGGGGCTCAAACCCCCAGCCCCCCTTCGGATGCCTATGCTTGCAATTCTTTTAATTTCTAATTATTATGGACATATTAATATGTTCCATATATATTTCACAACATGCCTCCGTACTTCTAAGCTGTTGTATGTGTGGAAAAAATGACTTCGCTTAAGTCTGCAATTTCAACAGTACCCTCTCAACATCTTCCGATGTCACCAGTGGTGCGAAGACAGCGGAGCAGGTGCAGTTAAGCAGAAGATGAAGTGACGACGGTGCGGCGACGAAACATTTTAAGAGCACCTCCACCCGTCTTCTCGAACTGCGGCCGTGTCGTGCTGAAGAAGTTGCTCAGCCAACCCAGTATGAATTTGGTTCGGCATGTAGGGCTTTTAGGCCTAGCGTCAGCGAGGGTGCAATTGGAGGTTTTTCCAACCCCTAGACTACCCTATCTGGTACCGACCCTGTGTGCTGTCGCCTTTATCTGTGACCATTCGCGTCTTTCGTCCATTGCATGACCTCTGACCCGAATAGAATTGGCGATTTACTCGATAAAAAATAACAAAGACACTTATCTCGTGCTGTTTCCATAGAAAGTTACATATGTTTGCTTTGCGAATAAAATATAGAAAGTTGTACGGAAATTGTAGATATAATGGTTAGTGACTCGTCACTAGATGGCGCTACTGTGATCGGAATTAAAAGCAATATAAGAATACATAGTGTGGTGCATTAGCAATAAACGTTGATAAAGCGCACCTAAATTAAGCATATAAAATGATTTCCCAAGAACTATTACATTTAGTTGATATGAAAGTAGCAACATTTACGGCCCTAATATAAATACCACTAAATAAGCAGCCACTTTCGTCTACGGCCATATCACGTTGAAAACACCGGTTCTCGTCCGATCACCGAAGTTAAGCAACGTCGAGCCCGGTTAGTACTTGGATGGTTGACCGTCTGGGAATAATGGGTGCTGTAGGCTTTTCTTTTCAACAATTTTCTACCATTTTTATTCTTGGCACTCAAAACGATGACACCTTGATAACGAATAGCTCAAATTAGCATGTAATTGGTTAATTAATTAATAACTTAATCAATTAATTAACTAATTAGTTAAATAAAAAAACTACGGAAGTTGTCGTCTTCCGTAATACACGTAGGCATGCGACGTATAGTGTTGTTGAAACTTTTTGTTGTCAACACTTTTTCGCGCAACTCGGAAGACGCTGATCAAAAACATCTATAAAATAAAAAAAATATCGGGTTGGGGCTCAAACCCCCAGCCACCCTTCGGATGCCTATGCTTGCAATTTTTTTAATTTCTAATTATTATGGACATATTAATATGTTTCATATACATTTCACGACATGCCTCCGTACTTCTAAGCTGTTGTATGTGTGGAAAAAATGACTTCGCTTAAGTCTGCAATTTCAACAGTACCCTCTCAACATCTTCCGATGTCACCAGTGGTGCGAAGACAGCGGAGCAGGTGCAGTTAAGCAGAAGATGAAGTGACGACGGTGCGGCGACGAAACATTTTAAGAGCACCTCCACCCGTCTCCTCGACATGCGGCCGTGTCTTGCTGAAGAAGTTGCTCAGCCCACCCAGTAAGAATTTGATTCGGCATGTAGGGCTTTTAGGCATAGCGTCAGCGAGGGTACAGTTTGAGGTTTTTTCAACCCCTAGACTACCCTATCTGGTACTGACCCTGTGTCCTGTCGCCTCTTTCTGTGACCATTCGCGTCTTTCGTCCATTGCATGACCTCTGACCCGAATAGAATTGGCGATTTACTCGATAAAAAATAACAAAGATATTTATCTCGTGCTGTTTACATAGAAAGTTACAAATGTTTGCTTTGCGAATAAAGTATAGAAAGATGTACGGAAATTGTAGAAAGAATGGTTAGTGACTCTTCACTAGATGGCGCTACTGTGATCGGATTTAAAAGCAATATAAGAGTACATAGTGTGGTGCTTTAGCAATAAACGTTGATAAAGAGCATCTAAATTAAGCATATAAAATTATTTTCCAAGAACTATTACATTTAGTTGATATGAAAGTAGCAACATATACGGCCCTAATATAAATACCACTAAATAAGCAGCCACTTTCGTAAACGGCCATATTACGTTGAAAACACCGGTTCTCGTCCGATCACCGAAGTTAAGCAACGTCGAGCCCGGTTAGTACTTGGATGGGTGACCGCCTGGGAATACCGGGTGCTGTAGGCTTTTCTTTTCAACAATTTTCTACCATTTTTATTCTTGGCACTCAAAACGATGACACCTTGATAACGAATAGCTCAAATTAGCATGTAATTGGTTAATTAATTAATAACTTAATCAATTAATTAACTAATTAGTTAAATAAAAAAACTACGGAAGTTGTCGTCTTCCGTAATGCACGTAGGCATGCGACGTCTAGTGTTGTTGAAACTTTTTGTTGTCAACACTTTTTCGCGCAACTAGGAAGACGCTGATCAAAAACATCTATAAAATTAACAAAATATCAGGTTGGGGCTGAAACCCCTAGCCCCCCTTCGGATGGCTATGCTTGCAATTCTTTTAATTTCTAATTATTATGGACATATTAATATGTTCCATATATATTTCACGACATGCCTCCGTACTTCTAAGCTGTTGTATGTGTGGAAAAAATGACTTCGCTTAAGTCTGCAATTTCAACAGTACCCTCTCAACATCTTCCGATGTCACCAGTGGTGCGCAGACAGCGGAGCAGGTGCAGTTAAGCAGAAGATTAAGTGACGACGGTGCGGCGACGAAACATTTTAAGAGCACCTCCACCCGTCTTCTCGACATGCGGCCGTGTCGTGCTGAAGAAGTTGCTCAGCCAACCCAGTATGAATTTGGTTCGGCATGTAGGGCTTTTAGGCCTAGCGTCAGCGAGGGTGCAATTGGAGGTTTTTCCAACCCCTAAACTACCCTATCTGGTACCGACCCTGTGTCCTGTCGCCTCTATCTGTGACCATTCGCTTCTTTCGTCCATTGCGTGACCTCTGACCCGAATAGAATTGGCGATTTACTCGAGAAAAAAGAAAAAAAACAGTTATCTCGTGTTGTTTACATAGAAAGTTACGTATGTTTCCTTTGCGAATAAAGTATAAAAAGAAGTACGGAAATTGTAGATAGAATGGTTAGTGACTCGTCACTAGATGGCGCTACTGTGATCGGATTTAAAAGCAATATAAGAGTACATAGGGTGGTGCATTAGCAATAAACGTTGATAAAGCGCACCTAAATTAAGCATATAAAATGACTTCCCAAGAACTATTACATTTAGTTCATATGAAGGTAGCAACATTTACGGCCCTAATATAAATACCACTAAATAAGCAGCCTCTTTCGACTACGGCCATATCACGTTGAAAACACCGGTTCTCATCCGATCACCGAAGTTAAGCAGCGTCGAGCCCGGTTAATACTTGGATATGTGACCGCCTGGGAATACCGGGTGCTGTAGGCTTTTCTTTTCAACAATTTTCTACCATTTTTATTCTTGGCACTCAAAACGATGACACCTTGATAACGAATAGCTCAAATTAACATGTAATTGGTTAATTTATTAATAATTTAATCAATTAATTAACTAATTAGTTAAATAAAAAAACTTCGGAAGTTGTCGTCTTCCGTAATGCACGTAGGCATGCGACGTCTATTGTTGTTGAAACTTTTTGTTGTCAAAACTTTTTCGCGCAACTCAGAAGACGCTGATCAAAAATATCTATAAAATTAACAAAATATCGGTTTGGGGTCAAACCCCCAGCCCCCCTTCGGATGTCTATGCTTGCAGTTCTTTTAATTTATAATTATTATGGACATATTAATATGTTCCATGTATATTTCACGACATGCCTCCGTACTTCTAAGCTGTTGTATGTGTGGAAAAAATGACTTCGCTTAAGTCTGCAATTTCAACAGCACCCTCTCAACATCTTCCGATGTCGCCAGTGGTGCGCAGACAGCGGAGCAGGTGCAGTTAAGCAGAAGATTAAGTGACGACGGTGCGGCGACGAAACATTTTAAGAGCACCTCCACCCGTCTCCTCGACATGCGGCCGTGTCGTGCTGAAGAAGTTGCTCAGCCCACCCAATATGAATTTGGTTCGGCCCTTAGCAAAAAAAAACTATAGATTTTCTATAGAAAACTACAGGATTTTTGTTCATAGTTTTCTATAGAAAACTATAGGAAATTTTCTATAGAAACTACAGGATTTTTGCGCAGTTTTCTATAGAAAACTATAGGAAATTTTTTATAGAAAACAACAGGATTTTTGTGCAGTTTTGTATAGAAAACTATAGGAAATATCCTATAGTATTTTGTATGGAATATTTCCTATAAGAAATATCCTATAGGCTATTTCCTGTAGGATATATCCTACAGAATATATCCTGTAGAAAATATTCTGTATGACATACTCATTAACAGAGGTGCACGTTAATCTTCAAATATTTGTATTATATTATATATTCAAATACATTAATCACACAAGCAATCTACAGTAATATACAAGCATATTGAATGACCAAATATAACAAATACAAAATAAAGTATATTGAGCATACATGTACATAAATGCAAGCTATGCTAATAATGACACAAATCATTTCTCAAATCCTTATGTATACATTTTAATACAATATGAACAATTAAGTATAAAATAAATACAACAAATAGACTATTGAGTATACATGTCAAGAAATTAATCCTTAAATACTTGTGAACAGTAATGAGTCATTATCTGAAATAGCACAGACTACATGTCACACTGACATTCACAACAGGGATAGCAAGAAAAATATTGTTGGAAACATTAAATATATTACTGCTAAAATACACATCAATTAACATCCATGTAAGAAAAAAATTAAACATGGTAATACTTGTTTTACTTGCATAGGCATTGGAACCCTAATATTTGTGGATTAGGAGCTTTTCAGCGAGCCTCAAGTGGATGCAGATCGAGATGTCTGGAGAACCTCAAGGTGGGTTTTTTTGGAACGCCCCCTTCACTGTTCCAATGCCAGTGACTTGATATACACTGTACTCGGGTATACTACCATGGTATTTTGAAACAGGTACAACATGGTATTTTCATACATGGTACAAACACCAAAGATTGCCAGTCAGTAAGCGACATCTCATGTCATTTTTGTACATAACATCGTCAAATCATGTTGATAAACAACATATCTCAATATAAGATTTGCCATTATTTTGGCCATTGGCGGTTTTGTAAAAAGAATTTTGATAAGTACCTTTAATACATATTTGTATTGAAATATATACTTTTTCATTTCATCATATTTTAACCCTTCAAGATTATTTGTATTTAAATACATGTCAATGAATTTGACCCATATCCGCTGGTATACTACCACGGTATTTTGAAACAGGTACAACATGGTATTCTATTTGATATTGACAAAGAGAGCAAGGAAAACGTGTGGTAGAAAGAGAAAACCGAAATCACTTGGCACGATAGTGTCAAGAGGGTAGGGGTGAACAGTTGATAGTGACTCTAAGCAAGATGGGTTGTTTCTCAACACTTCTAGAATGTTAGATTGGAAACTGTTGTTGGGTCAGTCATTCTGACTGAACATAATTGGCATGGTTGAATGATTTTCTTCCATTACTTGGAACGTGGCATACCACACTGTATTTATACACTCATGCATTATTACCAGTGCATAACAATAGTATATATAGGAAGGGTTTAAGGGTAAAATACAATAAACGTCATGCGGCTCTGATGACATATTTGCCTAGGCAAAATTGCAGAATTGAAATGTACAGTAGAACGTGTCTTGAGTGACCGCCACTTCAGCCTACCAAAAGTGGTCTTTCATAATATTCAATAATTCAGAATGCATACACACAAACACTATACCACTTATATTGGTATCAGTGCTGTCAGAATGGACAAAAGTAGTAGCATAGAGTTATTGGAGGGGTATCGTGAGGAGTTTTCGCAGTATTTTTAAGCGATACTAGGGAGGTTTCGACGGCCGCCCCCCTGAGCAAAGTGCGTAGTCACGTGACCGTATGTATTGCGCCCCCTAGCGAAAAGAAGTGTACCTCTGCGTCCGTAGCTCCATCTAGCGACTCGGGCGGGTAGGGCGGACAGGACGGGCGGGCAGGCGGGCTGGGATGGATATGGAGGTTGTGTCTATTGTGTAGGGGCGGGTATGGAGGTATGTGTATGTATGTATGTATGTGCGTGTATGAAAGAACTAAATAACACCAGAGTATACGAGTGCACGCGTATTTTATTGAGGAAAGATACAAGCGTATAACATGAAACCGTGTTTTATTAAGCGAACATCAAGACTTGTGGGTGAGTGAACACCGCGTCAGAGGTCGTGAGCTTAGGGGTCAATACGACCACGCCAGTGGCTCATAGGATGACGATGGTAGTACGACTTACGGGTGAGCGAACACTGCGCCAGAGGTCGTGAGCTTACGGGTGTGTGACCACCGCGCCATAGGCTCCAATCGTATAATGACGATGATGATGACGATACCTGTTCGTTAATGAAACACGGTTATCGCAGTTGTTTAAGCCAATCGAATACACGGCAATCGTTTGCTACCAGATCAGTGCCGAAACCGTTTACGAAATCCTTCATGACAAGTCCACGACAGCGAAACATGAGATAAGCAACACAGTATTGTCCACAAAAGTTAGACACAGGACTCTGCAGTCTCTTAGAATTATGAGTCCACGTTACACAATGTTTATTCAAGAAGCGACGGAACTCGACGTGCCGGGGTGGCAAGCCGTACGAGCAGAAGTATTCGCCGCATCCGTTGGCGTCTACGTACATCGCTATCCAATGTTCACCGGGTTTACCCGCATCGTGCGTGTTGCACACGAAGGCGACGGGGTAAGTGTCAATCCGTAGTTCGAGGAGTACGTCTTTGGGTACGATCCCACGGATGATGGCACGAGCGTGTGAATCGAGGCCGAGTAGACGAACGAGCTGCTGGGTTTCCATCTCAGTAGTCGTAGATGACGTTGCGACTCTTGTCGATCTCCAGCACGTTCTCGAACTCGGCGTAGGCGATGACGTTCACAGTGGTCGTCAGCGAGTCACGGAAATGAATCTCGACGCGCACGTTGCCCTTTTGTACCAGATGGAAGCAGCAGTCGTCGCACGCATCGGGGGTGAGGTCCACGCCGAAGAAGGTGTAGCCGTGTCGGAAGTCGGCACGAGACAAGCCGTTGCCTTCGTCCTGCCACACCTTACCCGTCGAGGTGAACAGGTTATGGTAGCACCTGACAAAGAGGTCGTCGTCGAAATTGGGTTGGAAAGGTTTGGAGGGTATCTGTCGTCCGTCGACGTATACGGCGAGGAAGTTGATGTGGTTGTTTTTAGCGCGAAAGGGATTTCTGGTGTAGCTTCCGTTGTAGGCGTCGTTGTCGATGCAGCACAGCACGAGTCGTTTCGGAAGAGAGCCAAGAAAGAGATTCTCGTGTGTGTGCGAGCGGGTACCTGCGGGTATGGAGTAGACCTTGCATTCGACGGGTCGCATCGGATACTTGGCGGTGATTTTTTCGAGGGCTTTGATGTGAGCCATCTGCACACTCGGATTCAGGGTGATCTTCTTGACGAACAGTGTAGCGTTGATGATCTGTGTCTTGTAGCCGGGGTTGTCTCCGCCAGCCGTGAGGGCGAACGCATCCTTGCTGCGCACCAGACGTATCTTGACCTCGACACCGTTGACGAGGAGTTTATCCTGGAGGAAGAGGTCGACGTGGAGACGACCCATCATGTCGACAACGCGACTCCGATCGATCATGTTGCCTCTAGCGACGAACCCCGCGTTGGCTGTTGGGTCGGCACCGTCAATGACGACGGCGTCCATACGATTGGCCGTGTCCTTGTACCACATCTGACTCGTCAGTTGCGTCTCCTTGGCATCGTTGCCGTAACTGAGCAGCGTCTCTCTGTAGGCGCGGTACGGGTACGTGTTGGTCAAGGGAGTCACGAGCGTACCGTTCAGGTAGACGTCGACCTGACTGAACAGTGAATGGAGCCAGTTATTCACAGGGCGACGGGATCGGCGGCGTCGAGATCGATTCCGTCGGCACGCGTCACCTTCGCCTGAACGTGTAGCGTCGTGCTGGCGAGATCCAAGTAGTCGTCTCCCGAACCGGGTATGACGAATTCGATCGGTCCACCCGAGTCGAGCGAGGACATCGGTTGGTGGTGGACCGTGTGACTAGCGATAACGCCGGTCTGAGTCGGAGGCACGGTGAAGAGATCGAGTTCGCTCTTGAGACCCTCACACGATAGTTTATGAACGAACGCCATCGTCGAATATATCGGGCTCACGACGTGGCGGTTGCTTCCTCTTGCGTCTCCCGGTTGTACTGACTCGTTTCGCAGCGGACGCACGTCTTATACGCTTACGTGGTCGAACACCGGAGGTCAAGAGGTCGCTCATCATGTCTCTACCGGCAGCGGTGACGCGTCGTTTGGCAGCCGTTTTGATGTTCTGCCCCGACAGGACGTCGTCGGCTATGCGTGCACCTGTCGACACCGCTCTCCTTCCCAACGCCACGGCACCTCTCTTGACGAGTGGCATGACGCTACGTAGTAGACCTCCGAATAGACTTCCCAGTCCGTGTCCACGTTGGTGTCGGGGACCTGCGAAATAGGGAAGCGCACCACCTGCTTGACGAGCGTAGTAGTCGTTGTAATTCATCTCTCTAGAACAGTGCCGTCCGTCGTCGTTGGAAATGAAGTGTCACCGTCACCTTACCGACCTCGAATGGCACGCGTTGTCCGGTGTCGTCTCATATCTATCTCGATCGTGCCAAACTCTTTATAGAGCACGGGTACGTAGTGAGTCTTGTCGAAGGTCTTCGATACGATGTCGCCATGGTTACCACTCACCGGAACGATGCGCAGCAGTGGTACGAGGGTGTCACCGACAACTCGTGGTTCGACGACATCCGTGTAGATGTAGAGCGATTCGAACCCTCGTTCCATGCTGACCACGGTGTCGGCTTCCGTTCTATAGACCTTGAACTCGGGAGCCGCGGGATCCTTCGGGAGTGCCGCCAGCGTAGCGATGCGAAAGCCGACAACGGTGGTCAGCATAGCGGAGCGGAAGACGGTATTCGGTGTCATGTGCACCGATATCTTATGGGTGATGATACTGTACCTCAGTTTCACCCGTCCCTCCCCCGCAACGCTACGTAGAGCGGCGTTAATGGCGAGGATCAGTGACCACGGATTTTTATAGTGTCCGGTGCCGATTCGGGTAGTCTTCGTGTGCAGGGACCGGGGGACCCGCTCTTCGTCTATCGGTAGTGACACATCGAACTCTGTGTCTGCGTCTACGACGTTGTACCAACTGTGCGGGTACTGTATCTCCACCAGTCCACACTCCCATTGTCCCTGTAGCAGGATACGTTTCGGTAGCGTCGTGACGTAGTGGGTCAGCGTGTTATCGGGATACGTGTGCATGGAAGCATTGCTGGGCAACGTGATATAGAAATCACTCGTCGCCATGTTGTTTCAACGTCGGACTGGGTAGCAGGTAACCCAAAGAACTACTCAACAGGGCCGTCCACAGTGTCGGATTCGCGTGGTGTCCGAACGTCAGGTTGTAGATGCAGACCAAGATGACCGTGTACAAGACGACGACCTGACACAGAAAGACGATCTCCTCTTTGGAACACGCGGTGCCGAATATGTGCCACGGAGTCCTCTCTTTCTGTAGTGGTGGTGGTGGTGGTGGTGGTGGAGTGGCGTCGACGTCGTCTTCTTCTTCTTCGTCGATAACGGTGATCCGTGATGTCGTCTCGTCTGCCATGAGTGGACGAATGACATCGTGACGGACGCGCGACTAGTCTTTATAACCGACGAGGGCCTTGGCATCAATCCAACTGTTGAATTTCGAAGGGTATCCGAACAATTTCACCAACACCTCCCGTCGCCTGCCTACCTTGCGACGCTGCACTATCGATTTCACACGGTACAATTTATCGACTGGAACCGTCACCTTCTGCAACTCCGGTTCGTAGAAGGTGCCGTCCAGTATCTCTCCGAGATCGTCCGTTAGACGATAGACGGGCGGATCGGACGGATGCACCTCGTGTATCGTGAATAGTTCCTCTGTCCAATTCACCATGTAGCCTTTGTCGAACCGTCTCTTGACCTTGCTGATACGCACACGATCCCCCACCTGGTACTTGGGTACGCCCTTACCGTGATGATCACCGTACAAGCGCTGCCACACCTCTTCCTGATTAGTCGTATCCACCTGTGACGGAGGCATCCCGATGCTGCGGTTGTGTGTGTCGTTGTACGTCCGCACCAGATCCGGAAAGATATCGATGTATCGCCACGTTTCTTTGTGTGTCAGGTATCGCCACATCCGCGTCTTTAGTGTGCGATTGAAGAGTTCCACGATGCTCGCCTTGGTCACCTCGTTGTAGGTGGAGAAGTGTTGTATACCGTACCTGTCCATTACACCCCGAACGCTACGGTTATAGAATTCCAGACCTCTATCGGTCTGCAACGACAGTGGCTGAACGTCGGTGAAGAGCCCGTCCAGCGCCTTCGACATAGACGTCGCCGACTTGGTCTTCAGCGGAACGCATCGTGCGACTTTCGAGAAGACGTCGATTACCGTGAGTAGGAACGTCGTACCGTCGTTTTCTTTTTTCAGACTGGTCACATCGACGAGATCGGCTTGCCACTGTTGATTCCGACCTCCGACGACCACCTGGCGCCGCTTGAAACGAACTCTGATCGGTTTGTGTAGGGTATAGGCGTTCTGTTCCGATAGCCATTGTTCGACGATCTTTCTCGGTACACGCTGTATGGGACGAAAGTCGACGACTCGTCGCAAAGACGCGATTCCCCCGTAACTCCCCACCTTGGTGGGATCGAAGTAGACGTCCTCCAGCTGTTTACGATGGCGCACCATGATGTGTGACGTATGATATAATCGATGGTAATCCCGCACACGATGGGAAGTCCGGCGTAAGCGACACCGGTAAACAGACGTGTTAGACTGTCCCGTGGATCACACATTATGCTGGTGAATCGGAACGATGCACCTCCTTTATGCAAGACGCTCCCATGTCTTACTGGTCGACGACGGGGGTGTAGGTAGAGTGGACGAGCTGATTTGTGATCTCCGCGCGAGGGGTGTCCACTGCAGCGTTCGACGCGCTCTACCGAGTGATCGTGTGGCCGCTGCTGCTACGGCACTCTTCCTTTGTTGCTGTTGAATACCCAGTCTCCTGGCCTCGTTACCCACCAACTCCATGTGTAGATTCATATCGCCGAGTTGACGCGCAAACACCTGCCATCCCGTCGGAGTGCCGACGGTCTTGCGTTGACGCAACAGATTGTTCACGAGGTCCACCACCTTACTTCCGGGTACCGCTACACCTTTGTGCATGAGCTCTCCGCGTGCACTCCACTCGACGTCTCGTTTCAGACGTTCCATCAGTCGTCTGGCTTTGGGCTGCAGCCTTTTGGGAACGCTGGCAACGACTTCCGCTTCTATACCTGTCGCCCCCGCCTCTTGTGGGGTCGGGTCCTCATTCGTCGCCGCCGCCGCCGCCGCCGCCACCGTGGGCACAGGAGGCGTGTCCTTGTTGTTCACCGTCATCACACGTACCGGTTCGCGCGTGCGTCGATCGGCTAACGCGTTGTACCGTTGCAACACTTGGTTATACATGACGACCTCGTCACCGTCGGTGAGATCTTGTCTGTCGAGTATGGTTTTCATCTCGTCGTCGAGCACCTGTACTTTGCGTCCTAGGGTATCCGTCGGTGCTGGCGTCGCACGTAGACTGTCCAATAGTCGTGGATCTACCAAGGCCATCTTCCGTGCGTGTTCCATCGTCGTCGTCTACTTGAGTAGCACCTCTTTGAGCAAGGGTAGAAAAACCGCACTGGCCAAAGGTGCTATTAGCGCCGACAGGAAACCGCCGGTCTGTCCCTCACCGACCTGGTTACCCTGTAGCAAGATGCGACGTCTCCCCGCCGCCGGTGCGCCTCTCCGTGCCAAAGTACGCAGGTTTGTTTTGTACCTATTCAGATGACGTCTCTGTGCCTCGGTCTAGGGAATGTTCTTCTTCAATATGTTATAGGCACACTCGGCTAGTGCGCACAACAGATCGGCGTCGGCGTTTCTGATGATGGCTCGTCTCAATTTCGTGCTCTTGTACCTGTTCAGCGCCTGTATGCAGAGGATGTGTTTCTTCACGAGTTCGGACATGCTGTCGTCTTCACAATCATGCTGCGACTGAAGAGACGAGACGCGTGCGCGGATGTCTTATACCTTGGGTTGGTACACGTACTGGACGCCGCCGTCGTCGTCCGGAAGGACGCATGTCGTCGATTGTGTCCTGTTTCAGATCGATGACGAGATAGCCGTACGGTGGCGACGTGGCGTCTCTGAACGCTTCCTGTACAAACTTCAGGCGTCCCGGATACATCTGTCGTGCCAAGTGTCCTAACTGTGACGCGTCGCGAGGATTCTTGAAGACCACCATGTATTGTGTGTTCAGACTGATCGTGCGACTCTCCTTGTTCTTCGGAAACAGGTTCTGCACGAGATACAGTACGGACGTGTTGTGGTGATGACTCTTTTTCGTGAACAAGGTCGTGACCCGTTCGTTCGTTTCCGCCATCAGATCGTCGATGACCACGAGGTTTCGTGTCGATGCATCGAACGCACCGCTCGGCAAGCCTTCCTCGAAGCGTACCAGGTCGTTGTCGACGGCGGTGTAGGCGCTCTGCCATTCGCCGTAACACCACGTGATCTTCTGAGGAGGTGGATCGATCATCGTTGCGGCGTGACGTAACAAGCGCGTCACGAACGTACTCTTACCGCATCCCGTCGGACCCGCGACGATGCAGGTGAAGGGATGTTTCCATCGCGTGTCCATCTAGTAGTCGGTAGTCACATTCGACAATGTTGCTTTGTCCGCTGTGACGTTGGATACGACGACGACGACACATCCACCACACCAACGAAGGAAAGGATCGTGGAACAAGACGTACAGGTACAGACCGAGTATTCCCACTAGTGCTACAGCTACGACCGCTCGCGTCCGTGACATGGTACTCTATGACTATCGATCGCGTGACATCTGTCTAAATAGCGTTATGTCTCTTCCTACTAACCACGTGACAGCTAGAGGCGCCTATAACCCCAACTGACGTAGGGGCGCATTTCCTCATCGTGTCAGCAGTGGTTCGGCATTACACGTCCACCGGACCCGTGGTGATTCCGTCCTCGTGGACCACGCGCTTGGCATAGAAGTAGGTCAACGCCGCACGTTCCTGGATGTACGTCAGCACGGACGAGTGATTGACCCGGAACCCGCGATTCTTCCCGCTTCCGCTCCGACGATTGGTCAGCACGTCCAGGAACGTCTGTTTGTCGATGGTGTTGAGTCGTTTGTTCAGTCCCTTGGTACTGTATTTGTCGACCGTACCCGAGCAATAGTAGGTCTTGCTGCACAGTCCCAGGAAACAGTCGCCGGACCATTCGACCTTGAAGAGTCCCGGTGTTCTCTTGTCGTACGCCCTGCGCGCCTTAGAACGCGTCGCATGCTCGTCGGGAGTTATCGTGGGGATAAGATCTTGCTCGACACACCTCTCTTGCGATAGTACCTCGGACACGGACTCGAGGTTACGCACGTCTACCAGGTCATCGCCTGCTTCCGACGATTCGACGAGGCGGTGTCGACCGCACGACGCGAAGGAGACGCCCACCCCGACAAGGCTATGATTGCGGACACCAACAAACTTATGGGGAATTCTTCCTATGGGAAATTTATTACCAACGTCGATAAGCACCGCGAGGTCACCTACTGCACGGAGAAGAGGGCATCGATCACGATCAACGATCTTCGCTTCCGACAACTCGACGTCGTCGCCACCGATGCGTACGAGATTGAAATGCACAAGCGCACCGTCAAATACGCCCTGCCCACGCACGTGGGATTCTTCGTGTTGCAGTGGGCCAAACTGCGCATGTTGGAGTTCTACTACGACTTCATGGTCAGGTACGTGTAACGTCCACTGTTCGAGTACTGCGAAACCGATACGGACAGCGCCTATTTGGCTCTGGCCAGAGAGTCCGTCGACGACCTCGTGACCCCGGCACTGCGCAACCACTACTTTCGTCATCGTTCCAAATGACTACCATCCGAATGTTGCGACGATCATCAGAACGACTACGTGCGCTGTCGACTGGCCGGACGTCCGTGGGACGGCACCGAGACGTGTTGTAAGGCGCGCAGGGCGTACGACAAGAGAACACCGGGACTCTTCAAGATCGAATGGTCTGGCGACTGTTTCCTGGGACTGTGCAGCAAGACCTACTATTGCTCGGGTACGGTCGACAAATAAAGCACCAAGGGACTGAACAAACGACTCAACACCATCGATAAGCAGGCGTTCCAGGACGTGCTGACCAATCGTCGGAGCGAAAGCGGGAAGAATCGCGGGTTCCGGGTCAATCACTCGTCCGTGCTGACGTACATCCACGAACGTGCGGCGTTGACCTACTTCTATGCCAAGCGCGTGGTCCACGAGGACGGAATCACCACGGGTCCGGTGGACGTGTAATGCCGAACCACTGCTGACACGATGAGGAAATGCGCCCCTACGTCAGTTGGGGTTATAGGCGCCTCTAGCTGTCACGCTGTTAGTAGGCAGAGACATAACGCTATTTAGACAGATGTCACGCGATCGATAGTCATAGAGTACAATGTCACGGACGCGAGCGGTCGTAGCTGTAGCACTAGTGGGAATACTCGGTCTGTACCTGTACGTCTTGTACGTCTTGTTCCACGATCCCTTCCTTCGTTGGTGTGGTGGATGTGTCGTCGTCGTCGTATCCAACGTCACAGCGGACAACGCATCATTGTCGAACGTGACTACCGACTACTAGATGGACACGCGATGGAAACATCCCTTCACCTGCATCGTCGCGGGTCCGAAGGGATGCGGTAAGAGTACGTTCGTGACGCGCTTGCTACGTCACGCCGCAACGATGATCGATCCACCTCCTCAGAAGATCAAGTGGTGTTACGGCGAATGGCAGAGCGCCTACACCGCCGTCGACAACGACCTGGTACGCTTCGAGGAAGGCTTGCCGAGCGGTGCGTTCGATGCGTCGACACGAAACCTCGTGGTCATCGACGATCTGATGGCGGAAACGGACGAACGGGTCACGACCTTGTTCACGAAAAAGAGTCATCACCAGAACACGTCCGTACTGTATCTCGTGCAGAACCTGTTTCCGAAGAACAAGGAGAGTCGCACGATCAGTCTGAACGCACAATACATGGTGGTCTTCAAGAATCCTCGCGACGCGTCACAGATAGGACACTTGGCACGACAGATGTATCCGGGACGCCTGAAGTTTGTACAGGAAGCGTTCAGAGACGCCACGTCGCCGACGTACGGCTATCTCGTCATCGATCTGAAACAGGACACGCCCGACGACATGCGTCTACGCACGTGCATCCTTCCGGACGACGACGGCGGCGTCCAGTACGTGTACCAACCCAAGGTATAAGACATCCGCACACGCGCCTCGTCTCTTCAGTCGCAGCATGATTGTGAAGGCGACAGCATGTCCGAACTCGTGAAGAAACACATCCTCTGCATAAAGGCGCTGAACAGGTACAAGAGCACGAAATTGAGACGAGCCATCATCAGAAACGCCGACGCCGATCTGTTGTGCGCACTAGCCGAGTGTGCCTACAACATATTGAAGAAGAACATTCCCTTGACCGAGGCACAGAGACGTCATCTGAATAGGTACAAAACAAACCTGCGTACTTTGGCACGGAGACGCGCGCCGGCGGCGAGGAGACGTCGCATCTTGCTACAGAGTAACCAGGTCGGTGAGGGACAGACAGGCGGTTTCCTGTCGGCGCTACTAGCACCTTTGGCAGGTGCGGTTTTTCTACCCTTGCTCAAAGAGGTGCTACTCAAGTAGACGACGACGACAACGATGGAACACGCACGGAAGATGGCCTTGGTAGATCCACCACTGTTGGACAGTCTACGTGCGACGCCAGCACCGACGGATACCCTAGGACGCAAAGTACAGGTGCTCGACGACGAGATGAAAACCATACTCGACAGACAAGATCTCACCGACGGTGACAAGGTCGTCATGTATAACCAAGTGTTGCAACGCTACAACGCATTGGCCGATCGACGCACGCGCGAACCGGTGCGTGTGATGATGGTGAACAACAAGGACACGCCACCTGTGCCCACGGCGGCGGCGGCGGCGGCGACGAATGAGGACCCGACCCCGCCAGAGGCGGGGGCAACAGATATAGAAGCGGAAGTCGTTGCCAGCGTTCCCAAAAGGCGGCAGCCCAAAGCCAGACGACTGATGGAACGTCTGAAACGAGATGTCGAGTGGAGTGCACGCGGAGAGCTCATGCACAAAGGTGTAGCGGTACCCGGAAGTAACGTGGTGGACCTCGTGAACGATCTGTTGCGCCAGCGCAAGACCGTCGGCACTCCGACGGGATGGCAGGTGTTTGCGCGTCAACTCGGCGATATGAATCTACCTATGGAGTTGGTGGGTAACGAGGCCAGGAGACTGGGTATTCAACAGGAACAAAGGAAGAGTGCCGTAGCAGCAGCGGCCACACGATCACTCGGTAGAGCGCGTCGAACGCTGCAGTGGACACCCCTCGCGCGGAGATCACAAATCAGCTCGTCCACTCTACCTACATCCCCGTCGTCGACCAGTAAGACATGGGAGCGTCTTGCATAAAGGAGGTGCATCGTTCCGATTCACCAGCATAATGTGTGATCCACGGGACAGTCTAACACGTCTGTTTACCGGTGTCGCTTACGCCGGACTTCCCATCGTGTGCGGGATTACCATCGATTATATCATACGTCACACATCATGGTGCGCCATCGTAAACAGCTGGAGGACGTCTACTTCGATCCCACCAAGGTGGGGAGTTACGGGGGAATCGCGTCTTTGCGACGAGTCGTCGACTTTCGTCCCATACAGCGTGTACCGAGAAAGATCGTCGAACAATGGCTATCGGAACAGAACGCCTATGCCCTACACAAACCGATCAGAGTTCGTTTCAAGCGGCGCCATGTGGTCGTCGGAGGTCGGAATCAACAGTGGCAAGCCGATCTCGTCGATGTGACCAGTCTGAAAAAAGAAAACGACGGTACGACGTTCCTACTCACGGTAATCGACGTCTTCTCGAAAGTCGCACGATGCGTTCCGCAGAAGACCAAGTCGGCGACGTCTATGTCGAAGGCGCTGGACGGGCTCTTCACCGACGTTCGGCCGCTGTCGTTGCAGACCGATAGAGGTCTGGAATTATATAACCGTAGCGTTCGGGGTGTATTGGACAGGTACGGTATCCAACACTTCTCCACCTACAACGAGGAGACCAAGGCGAGCATCGTGGAACGCTTCAATCACACACTAAAGGCGCGGGTGTGGCGATACCTGACACACAAAGAAACGTGGCGATACATCGATATCCTTCCGGATCTGGTGCGGACGTACAACGACACACACCACCGCAGCATCGGGATGCCTCCGTCACAGGTGGATACGACTAATCAGGAAGAGGTGTGGCAGCGCTTGTACGGTGGTCATCACGGTAAGGGCGTATCCAAGTACCAGGTGGGGGATCGTGTGCGTATCAGCAAGGTCAAGAGACGGTTCGACAAAGGCTACATGGTGAATTGGACAGAGGAACTATTCACGATACGCGAGGTGCATCCGTCCGATCCGCCCGTCTATCGTCTAACGGACGATATCGGACAGATACTGGACAGCACCTTCTACGAACCGGAGTTGCAGAAGGTGACGGTTCCAGTCGATAAATTGTACCGTGTGGAATCGATAGTGCAGCGTCGCAAGGTAGGCAGGCGACGGGAGGTGTTGGTGAAATGGTTCGGATACCCTTCGAAATTCAACAGTTGGATCGATGCCAAGGCCCTCGTCGGTTATAAAGACTAGTCGCGCGTCCGTCACGATGTCAGTCGTCCACTCATGGCAGACGAGATGACATCACGGATCACCGTTAGCGAAGAAGAAGAAGAAGAAGAAGACTACGTCGACGCCACTCCACCACCACCACCACCGCTACAGAAAGAGAGGACTCCGTGGCACATATTCGGCACCGCGTGTCCCAAAGAGGAGATCGTCTTTCTGTGTCAGGTCGTCGTCTTGTACACGGTCATCTTGGTCAGCATCTACAACCTGTCGTTCGGACACCACGCGTAAACGGTTTCGGCACTGATCTGATAGCAAACGATTGCCGTGTATTCGATTGACTTAAACAACTGCGATAACCGTGTTTCATTAACGAACAGGTATCGTCATTATCATCGTCATTATACGATTGGAGCCTATGGCGCGGTGGTCACACACCCGTAAGCTCACGACCTCTGGCGCAGTGTTCGCTCACCCGTAAGTCGTACTACCATCGTCATCCTACGAGCCACTGGCGTGGTCGTATTGACCCCTAAGCTCAAGACCTCTGACGCGGTGTTCACTCACCCACAAGTCTTGATGTTCGCTTAATAAAACACGGTTTCATATTATACGCTTGTATCTTTCCTCAATAAAATACGCGTGCACTCGTATACTCTTGTGTTTCGTTAGTTCTTTCAAACACGCACATACATACATACATACACATACCTCCATATCCGCCCCCGTACAATAGACACAACCTCCATATCCATCTCCGCCCGCCTGCCCGCCCGTCCTGCCCGCCCTACCCGTCCGAGTCGTTAGATGGCGCTACGGACGCAAAGGTACACTTCTTTCCGCTAGGGGGCGCTATACATACGGTCACGTGACTACTCACTTTGCTCAGGGAGGCGGCCGTCGAAACCTCCCTAGTATCGCTCAAAAAATACTGCGAAAACTCATCAGGATACCCCTCCAAAAACTCTATGCTACTACTGACAAATCTTGCTTTTGGACATCAGTGATGACACCAACCTGAAATAAATGGAACAGAACACAATAAAAATACAATATGTGTGGCTTATATTATACATCATAAATCTAAAATATGGAACATTTTGACAAATACTTATTATTCAGCAAAGTCCTATTACAATGTTGCACTGTGGTTTTATCTCATAATATCCTCATCTACATGCCCAACAGGTAGTAAGTCCACTACAGGATGGACTCAAATTAGCTCATTTATCCCATGTGTGAGATCTTTTACTTCCTCTGGCAGATAACAGTTAGAAGGGACCAATGGCCTAGTGTATTTTCCAAGAGAACAAAATTTCCCAAGTTTTTTTAAAGTGTGGCCGATAGTTGGATTCGAGTCCAGTCTCCTCGACCGGTGCTTTACCACTAGGCCAACGGTTCCCATTATCGGCAGTAGTCGGTACCCATATAATTGTTGAACAAGTAGGTCTAGTACTGTGACAGTAATCTACCTTTATACATATCACTATTATCAGAATTAATAACATTAACAAACAGACAACTAAATTGTTAATATTTGTATTATGAATCAAAATAAATAGTTGTTTAAATCATTGGCATTGCCATTGGGCATTACATACATTAGTGTAGACTTGATGTTTATATCTAAAAATGTTAATTATATACCTACAGGCTACACTAGTCCCTAGCTGGCTATGGCCTATGGCTATGCATCACAAACAAGGTAAAAAGCTTGAACTTGAAACACACACATATCATCGATCACATATTTGCATTCTATTGTCATTTAATTTAGGGTAGTTTTTAACAGTCTGTGTTGCATTTTACTTGTTTTTATTATTCATTCACGTGGCCATGGCAATGCAGTTGGTTAGTTGGTACGTACAACGAAATGAGCGACAATTGAGGCAAATCTACTCTAGTGGGTCGAGGCCACTTTACCATCTGGCTAAATGTAAAATAATTGATCAGAAAATAATGCTCGGTGTGTACCTCAAACAATAATCGACATACACAAATAATGGAGTGACGGAATGATCGATTTGGTATATAAAACGAGGTAAAATCGTTGCATCGATGCAGGTTGGAATTGGCGGTTACGCAAACGGCTGTCTGTCTATAACTATTTTGTAATATTGTTAACAGTATTTTAAATTTAAAAACAACACACTGCAATCTTTGGCAACGTCCTACCGTTTGTCTCGTGGCATGAATGGCCGAAATGTCTTCATTATAATGACTGTCCGCAATCTACCGACCGAGGGGGTTGTGGACTTCCGTTTCCGGTCGCAATGTTTTTTTCCGCTATGGATTTTCGTTCTAATTTTTGTACTTGCATAAAAGATTATACTTGGAGCAGTTTATTTCTTGAACAATCTTGTATTATAAGGTTCCAGGATTCTCCTTCTATTGTCTTGAGACCTTTTTAGTTGTTTTGGCTCCAGAAAAACAGAGTTATTACCATGATCAGGGCAGCCTCGTATACGCACCACTGGATTTGATCTTGACATACTTTTCACATATTAGACTCCACTGTGGTTATAGCACGCTGAATAACACAAGTCTCGTACATGCCAGCACTGATGTGAGTACAGTCTTCTTTTTTTGTGAACACCACATTGGTTAGTAGGATCAGGAATCTGCTCCCTCTGCCAGGTATGCGAATGTAAATGGTTTCCACTTCCCCCCTTACAACACTGAATATTGACCATGTAGCTAAATTCACTCATCAAGATCCCAGTCAGCATGTTCAGAATGAATATCACTCTATTTACACTTGTGCTCATTGCTCTGTTAACAGTATATGATGCTCACAAACCAACTGACTATCGCAATGTGAACCAAGTAAAATTCAATGAGAAGTCCTTGTTTCGTACCTTTGGCACCGGATTCTGTCTGTTCACACAGGCTTTAGCAGACAACTGGTGCAAACGCCATGGTAAATTTGCCACTCATCACAGGAAGAGGCTGGTACTTCTGTATCTATCCATCCTGCTACTCCTCACCTCTTACGCCCCTGAACCTAACCCTGGTCCATCCCACCGTTCCGAACTAAGCGACAGCCACTATCCCTGCGGTACCTGTGACATATCCGTCAGCTGGTCAGAGAAAGGCGTAGTATGCGACACTTGCGGGATATGGTTCCATGCCCGCTGCCAGAGTATCCCTACTCTCAGCTATGAGAAGTTGCACTTGGAAGACATCCAATGGCACTGCGCTATATGTGGCAACCCCAATAGTGCAACAGCTTTTGGTCTTCATGGAGTCGACTGGTCTGGCAGCTCTCATCCTTCAGCATGCGAAATCTCAGCCTCTGACATCTCAAGTCCAACACCAGCTGAGACCAGCTTTCAACCTCATCACGCCTCCACTCCCACTAGGGCAAATCAGCAAAACAAATGGAAGAATAGACCACTGCGAGTCTTGAACGTGAACTTCCAGTCTTTGGTGGGGGAACGGGCTGAAACACTCCACTTGCTTGATACCATGAAGCCTGACATTTTGATAGGCACTGAGACCTGGTTGTCTGACGCAGTTACCGACAACGAAGTATTCCCAGACATATTCACCATCTACAGGAAGGATAGAGGCAGGAAAGGAGGTGGAGTACTGATTGCGGTTCGTAACAGTCTGAAGAGCTACTTGGTACCCGAGCTGTCCACTGATTGCGAGATGATATGGGTGGGGGTGAAACTGCATGGCAGGAAAACCCTTTACCTGTGCTCCTACTACCGGCCAAACGTCGCGGATGAAGACAGCCTTAGGAAGCTCAGTGAGTCGCTTGACAAAGCCACAAAGTTCCCGAATGCACACTTCCTCATTGGAGGGGATTTCAACTTCCCCGACTGGGATTGGGCTACTATGTCCCTGAAACCTAAACCTGTCCATCCTCGTCTCCACAACAGTTTCATCGATATGATCCACGACCATGGGTTGGAACAGCTTGTCATGGAATCAACGAGATTAAAAAACACCCTGGATCTCTTCCTGACTAACAGCCCACAACTGATCCCAAGAGTCGAAGTGATCCCAGGACTATCAGACCACAACATCCCATACTACGAAATCAATATTGCAACACAGAAAATCAGGCAATCTCCACGGAAGATACCACTGTACAAGAAAGCCGACTGGGAGAGTATGAAGATGGCATTGAAGGACCTTCAAGCTGAACTAGAGAGAGAGAGAGTCAGCCTCACTACAGAGGAATTGTGGAGTAGGTTTAGAGACACCCCCACTAAGGTAGTATCATCCTTCGTCCCACACAAGGAAGCACGCCAAAAGATCAGCAAGTCATGGATCACTCCAGACATCCGTAAACCAAAAATCAAATTCTACCTCCTCGCAACCCCCAAAGAGCGGCAGAATAATCAGCAAGTTGATTGTGGCTGCCAAAAGGATGATGATGATGATGATGACTTCGCGCTAGGACGTCTGGCCTTCTTCTGTTTGAAATTAAACGTTACGCGCCGAAATGACTCACGGG
The DNA here is from genome assembly GCA_020002185.1 of Paraescarpia echinospica. Taxonomy (NCBI): domain Eukaryota; kingdom Metazoa; phylum Annelida; class Polychaeta; order Sabellida; family Siboglinidae; genus Paraescarpia; species Paraescarpia echinospica. The sequence continues at coordinate 51,285,960 of CM034538.1, read as the reverse complement.
TAATAAATAACATTATGGGATGCCGGATTCATAACTATTATGCTTAGCTGAATGTTTCGGTATAAAATAATACAGTAGCATCGTTTTAGTTTACGACATACTGACATATATATATTTATATGTAACATCCACCACATGTACATAACAAAAAAATACATACATGTTTCTAAAACAGTGGTTAAAAGTTTCCACAGAAACTAAAATAACATTTCTACAGAAAACTATAGATTATCTAAAAACTATAGAATTCTATAGAATATTCTATAGTTTTCTGTAGAATCTTACAAAAAACTATAGGTTCTCTAAAATATATAGGATTGTATAGAATATTCTATAGTTTTCTATAAAATCCTACAAAAAACTATAGGTTCTCTAAAAACTATAGAATTGTATAGAATATTCTATAGTTTTCTGTAGAATCCTATAAAAAAACTACAGGTTCTCTAAAAACTATAGGATTCTATAGGATATTCTATAATTTTCTATAAAATACTACAACAAAACTATAGGTTCTCTAAAAACTATAGGATTCTATAGAATATTCTACAGTTTTCTGTAGAATCCTACAAAAAACTATAGGCTCTCTAAAAACTATAGGATTCTATAGAATATTCTATAGTTTTTTCTAAAATCCTACATAAAACTATAGATTCTCTAAAAACTATAGAATTATATAGAATATTCTATAGTTTTCTACAGATTACTACAAAAAAACCTATAGGTTGTCTTAAACTATAGGATTCTATAGAATATCCTATAGTTTTCTATATATTCCTACAAAAAAACCTATAGGTTGTCTTAAACTATAGGATTCTATAGAATATCCTATAGTTTTCTATATATTCCTACAAAAAAACCTATAGGTTGCCTAAAAACTATAGGATTCTATAGAATATTCTATAGTTTTCTATAGAATCCTACTATAGGTTCTTTAAAAACTATAACATATTCTATAGAATTCTATAGAATATTCTATAGAATTCTGTAGGAAATTAAGATTTCCATAGCCAAATTATAGTTTTCTATAGAATACTATAGAATACTATAGGACATTTATAGTTTTCTATAGAATTTTTTGCTAAGGGGGCCGGTAGGGCTTTTAGGCCTAGCGTCAGCGAGGGTGCAATTGGAGGTTTTTCCAACCCCTAGACTACCCTATTTGGTACCGACCCTGTGTCCTGTCGCCTCTTTCTGTGACCATTCGCGTCTTTCGTCCATTGCATGACCACTGACACAAATAGAATTGGCGATTTACTCGATAAAAAATAACAAAGACAGTTATCTCGTGTTGTTTACATAGAAAGTTACGTATGTTTGCTTTGCGAATAAAGTATAGAAAGAAGTACGGAAATTGTAGATAGAATGGTTAGTGACTCGTCACTAGATGGCGCTACTGTGATCGGATTTAAATGCAATATAAGAGTACATAATGTGGTGCATTAGAAATAAACGTTGATAAAGCGCGCCTAAATTAAGCATATAAAATGATTTCCCAAGAACTATTACATTTAGTTGATATGAAGGTAGCAATATTTACGGCCCTAATTTAAATACCACTAAATAAGCATCCACTTTCGTCTACGGCCATATCACGTTGAAAACACCGGTTCTCGTCCGATCACCGAAGTTAAGTGAAATCGAGCCCGGTTAGTAATTGGATGGGTGACCGCCTGGGAATATCGGATGCTGTAGGCTTTTCTTTTCAACAATTTTCTACCATTTTTATTTTTGCCAGTCACAACGATCACACCTTGATAACGAATAGCTCAAATTAGCATGTAATTTTTTAATTAATTAATCACGTAATTAATTAATCATCTAACTAATTAATTAAATAAAACTACTGAAGTTGTCGTCTTCCGTATTGCACGTAGGCGTACGACGTCTAACGTTGTTGAAAATTTTTGCTGTAAACACTTTTTCGCGCAACTCGGAAGACGCTCATCAAAATCATCTATAAAATTCAAAAACAAAAAAAATGGGTTAATGCTCAAACACCCAACCCCCTTCAGATGCCTATGCCTGCAATTCTTTTAATTTGTAATTATTATGGACATATTAATATATTCCATATATTCCTGATGACTTGCCCCCGTACTTTAATTTGTATGTGTGGAAAAATGACTTCGCTTAACTCTGCAATTTTAAGAGCACCCTCCCTCCATCTTCCGATGTCACCAGTGGTGCCAAAACAGCGGAGAAAGTGCAGTTAAGCAGAAGGTGAAGTGACGGCGGCGCGGCGACGAAAAATTTTAAGAGCACCTCCCGGCCCCCGTCTCCTCGACAGGCGGAATCGTGCTCAACAAGTTGCGCAGCCTACCCAATATGAATTTCGTTCGGCCGGTAGGGCTTTTTGGCCTAGCGTCAGGTTTTTGCACCCTTAGACAACCCTATCTGGTACCGACCCTGTGTCCTATCGCCTCTTTCTGTGACCATTCGCGTCTTTCGTCCATTGCATGACCTCTGACCCGAATCGAATTGGCGATTTACTCGAACAAAATAAACAAAGACGTTATCTCGTGTTGAGTACATACAAAATTACGTATTTATTTTGCGAATAAAGTAAAGAAAGAAGTACGGAAATTGGAGATAGCATGGTTAGTGACTCGTCACTAGATGGCGCTACTGTGATCGGATTTAAAAGCAATATAAGAGTACATAGTGTGGTGCATAAGCAATAATCGTTGATAAAGCGCACCTAAATTAAGCATATAAAATGATTACCCAACAAATATTACATTTAGTTGATATGAAGGTAGCAACATTCACGGCCCTAATATAAATACCACTAAACAAGCAGCCACTTTCGTCTACGGCCATATCACGTTGAAAACATCGGTTCTCGTCCGATCACCGAAGTTAAGCAACGTCGAGCCCTGTTAGTAGAGGAAGGCGGGGCAAGTTGGCGAAGCGGGGAAGATGACGAATTTACATTAGTTTAAAATTGTGCACTAGATGGTAGCACTGATGTCCCCCATTGACGTCACCAAGTGCGCGCGCAACTTGTCTGCAAGTTTGAACGTGATAGACATGATACGGACAATTTTAGTGAGGTAAATTAATTTTATTGACTTTTGTACTAAGAATTAGAAATTAGTTAATAAGACTCTACAACTGATGATCGTGTAGTAAGCGTTTCTCAGATGTATTATATTACAGCGGTATATTGTAACGCAACACCCCAGAGTAATTAGTCGAAATTCCCAAACATCTGAACGGGCGTGGAGGGGGTGCTGTAAAAATGGCAGTGCGGGGCAAGATGACCAGGGCAAGTTGGCGAATTCGTCATCTTGCCCCACTCCTTCCCAAACTATGAATGCATGAACAGGAGCGGATCTAGGTGTGTTGCCAGAGAGTATAAATCGGTAGTTTTATTGAGGGGGGATATATATAGAACCTATAGTAGCTATGCTCCCTTTTTGTCCTTTGACCACCATAACATTAGCCTCAGGGGAAGGAGACCCCCCAAGAACACCCCTCCCCTCCCGGGTCCCCTGCTGATCAATTTGATTTATCTTCGTAAATAATAAAATGATTTTAATGTTTATTCTAACCTATATTTTCAGATGGTACGACATTACCAGCGAAAAACAAACGGGGGTTATGGCTTGAAGATGGGATGATTGCTTCCATGCATGCCGTTCGTGAAGAAAATATGTCGTGCAACATGGCGGCAGCGAACTATGGCATTCCAGAGCCTACGCTGTGTCGTTACTTGAAAGCAAAGGCAGAGGTGAGCAAAACTGAATTATAATTGCACATACAATACAATAGGTATAACTTTATATTGGAGTTTTAATGCTTAGCTAGGGCCTAAGCTGAATTCAGGGGCGCATAATTTTCGTGAACTGTTAGTTTTTGTGGCTTGGGGGACCCTTATGTGTTATTTTATATTCCTGCCCCCCTGTCCCATTGTGTTAGTAGCCGCAGTAATGTATTTATTCTTTTGTAGGATCTGCCAGTTCATGGGGGTCGTTTTCGAAGTGTCTTTACCGTAGAGAAGCTGAACCAATTGAGAGATTATATCACCGAAATCAGTGACAGAAGTTTCGGTCTTAACACCATCCAATGCAGAAGGCTCGTCTACGACTTCGCAGAGCAAAATCACCCGCTGCACAGCTTCAACAAGCACACAAAAATGGCTAGAATGGATTGGTTGCGAACATTCAGGAATAAATACAACATTAATCTCAGGGCTCCAGAGGCCACATCAATTAGTCGAGCGATGGGATTCAACAAGGTTGAAGTGGGCAAATTCTTTAACATCTTACGAAAGGTTAGAGAGGACAACAACTTCACTGCTCATCAGATATTCAATGTTGACGAATCTGGTCTATCCACAGTGCCAACAAAGTTACCAAGAGTGTTGTCACCTAGTGGGGCGAAACGCGTGGCGAAAATAGTGTCTGCTGAAAGAGGAAAGAACATCACGTTGGTCTGTGGCATCAGTGCTGGTGGTGTATAAGTTCCACCATTCTTAATCTTCCTAAGAGTGAGGATGAGACCGGAATTGATGAACGGATGTCCGCCAGTGACCAAAGGTGTAGCACAACAGACAGGATGGATGACGACTGACACCTTCGTCCTCTACCTCGAACATTTTGTGGAACATGTCAAGTGTTCTCGTGACAACAAAGTGCTTTTGCTCGTAGATAGCCATGCGTCACACATTTCCCTAGCCAGCATAAATTACTGTAGGGAAAACGGGGTCATCATGATGGGTTTCCCGCCTCATAAGACGCATAGACTACAACCCTTAGATGTCGCTTTCTTCGGTCTTCTCAAAACCTACTACAGTCAAGCAAGTGATAACTATGTGGTGTCACATCCTGGCAAGGCGACCACGGACAGAGAGGTCGGGGCTTTGTTAGGTGCAGCTTGTCTGAAAGCAGCCACCATAGGAAATGCTGTCAAAGGCTTTGAAGCCAGTGGTATTGAGCCCTACAACTCCATGACATTTTCGGATGCAGATTTTGCGCCTGCTGCAATTACGGATCGCGACCTTCCACTCCCACTGCAGCAGCCACAGCAGCCCGCGCAGCCAGAGCAGCCACAGCAACCAGCGCAGCTACAGCAGCTAGTGCAACCAGTGCAGCCACAACAGCCATAGCAGTCACTGCAGCCAGAGAAACCACAGCAGCCACTGCAGCCACAACAACCAACACTGCCACAACAGCCAGCGCAGCCACAACAGCCACAACCGCCAGAGCCTCTAACGCTGCCACAACAGCCAGCGCAGCCACAACAGCTAACGCAGCCACAACAGCCAGCGCAGCCACAACAGCTAACGCAGCAACAACAGCGAACGCAGCAACAACAGCCAGTGCAGCCAGAACAGTCAGAGCAGCCAGGACAATCAGCGCAGCCACAACAGCCACGCCAGTCGCAGTCACCAGCGCAGCAACATCAGATACAGCCGATATTACACCCTAGCAAAGATGTGTCACCTTGGGGCATTCGGCCTCTTCCGAATGTGCAACGACCTGTAGGCAACAGGAGTCGCAAGAAAATTTCCTCCTGTGTAAATACTGATTCCCCAGTAAAGGCTGCTCTTGAGACCAAGGAGAAAGAACAATACGAGAAAGAACAAAAAAGAAACTAAAACTTGAACAGAGACGGGCAAAGAACAGTCAACGGGAGAGGGACCAAGATGAAAAGAAAAACAGTAAGAGGCAGAAGCGCGAAGAGACGACAAACCAGACTCGACGTTCAAGCAAAGAAAATAACGAAAAACCGCATTTGTCCAGCACGAAAAGGGTGGTGTGCCCCGCATGTTACACGGAATATGGAGAGCCGCCGTTTGAGGATTGGATAGCGTGTGCAGAGTGTGAGCAATGGTGGCACGAATCATGCTCAAATTATGAAGGCGTCGGCCAATATATATATGTGATTATTGTTAAACTGCACCTGGCCTAAAGGTTGAGACATTTTCTTCTAGTTATAGTGCCACGCACTATAGGTTTGACATTCAATTTTAAACTAACAGCTACTGGTTAACACTACGTTACATGGATTTTATGTTTAGCAAGATGTGTTTTTTTTTTTTTTTTTATTATACAATGATTCAACTAAATTTAACTTAGCATAGGCCCAGATTTTATCCAAACGTGCAGTCAAATGTACATTTTTCTTGTCGTTCAGATTAGAAATGTAATGTGAATAATGTAATCTTCTGTATGCTGTCCACCTCGTCAATTTGCCCCATGGTGGTTGTCAACTTGCTCCAGGGGTGGGGCAAGGTGACGAATTTGCAGACCATTTTTTTTGGGTTTTTTTCAATAGCTAAAATAAACATTTAAACTGTTATATTGTGATCGTTGACGTCTAAGATAACGAAGTTTAATTTGGTGTAGGAATTGTAATTAAAAAAGTGGTGTCAAGACAGCGGAGAAGATGCAGTTAAGCAGAAGGTGAACTGACGGCGGCGCGGCGGCGAAACGTTTTAAAAGCACCTCCCGGTCCCCGTCTCCTCGACAGGCGGTATCATGCTGAAGAAGTTGCGCAGCCTACCCAATGTGAATTTGGTTCGGCCGGTAGGGCTTTTGGCCTAGCGTCAGCGAGGGTGCAATTGGAGGTTTTCCACCCCCTAGACTACCCTATCTGGTACAGACCCTGTGTCCTGTCGCCTCTTTCTGTGACCATTCGCGTCTTTCGTCCATTGCATGACCTCTGACCCGAATCGAATTGGTGATTTACTCGAAAAAAATTAACAAAGACAGTTATCTCGTGTTGTTTACATACAAAGTTACGTATATTATTTCTTTTGCGAATTAAGTAAAGAAAGAAATACGGAAATTGTAGATAGAATGGTTATATATAGTGACTCGTCATTATATTGCGCTACTGTGATTGGATTTAAAAGCAATATAAGAGTACATAGTGTGGTGCATTAGCAATAAAAGTTGATAAAGCGCACATAAATTAAGCATATAAAATTATTTCCCAACAAATATTACATTTAGTTGATATGAAGGTAGCACCATTTACGGCCCTAATATAAATACCACTAAATAAGCAGCAACTTTCGTTTACGGCCATATCACGTTGAAAACACCGAAGTTAAGCAACGTCGAGCCCGGTTAATACTTGGATGGGTGACCGCCTGGGAATACCGGTGCTGTAGGCTTTCCTTTTCTACCATTTTTATTTTTGCCACTCAAAATGATCACACCTTGATAACGCATAGCTCAAATTAGCATGTAATTAGTTAATTGATTAATCAATTAATTAACTAACTAGTTAATTAATGAAAACTACAATTCGTTTAATTTGTAATTATTATGGACATATTAATACGTTCCATATATTCCATATGACTTGCCCCCGTACTTCTAAGTTGTTGTATGTGTGAAAAAAATGACTTCGCTTAAGTCTGCAATTTCAACAGCACCCTCCCTCCATCTTCCGATGTCACCAGTGGTGTCAAGACAGCGGAATGATTTCCCAACAAATATTACATTTAGTTAATATGAAGGTAGCAACATTTACGGCCCTAATATAAATACCACTAAATAAGCAGCAACTTTCGTCTACGGCCATATCACGTTGAAAACACCGGTTCTCGTCCGATCACCGAAGTTAAGCAACGTCGAGCCCGGTTAGTACTTGGATGGGTGACCGCCTGGAAATACCGGGTGCTGTAGGCTTTTCTTTTCAACAATTTTCTACCATTTTTATTTTTGCCACTCAAAACGAACACACCTTCATAACGAATTGCTCAAATTAGCATGTAATTAGTTAATCAATCACTTAATCAATTAATTAACTAACTAGTTAATTAAAGAAAACTACGGAAGTTGTCGTTTTCCGTAATGCACGTAGGGATGCGACGTCTAGTGTTGTTGAAACTTGTTGCTGTCAACACTTTTTCGCGCAACACGAAACGCGCTTATCAAAAACATCTCTAAAATTCACACACACACAAATTGGATTGGGGCTGAAACACTTAGCCCCCCTTTCGATGCCTATGCTTGCAATTCATTTAATTTGTAATTATTATAGACATATTAATATGTTCCATATATTCCATATGACTTTCCCCCGTTCTTCTAAGTTGTTGTATGTGTAAAAAAATGACTTCGCTTAAGTCTGCAATTTCAACAGCACCCTCCCTCCATCTTCCGATGTCACCAGTGGTGCCAAGACAGCGGAGAAGATGCAGTTAAGCAGAAGGTGAAGTGACGGCGGCGCGGCGACGAAAAATTTTAAGAGCACCTCCCGGCCCCCGTCTCCTCGACAGGCGGAGTCGTGCTGAAGAAGTTGCGCAGCGTACCCAATATGAATTTGGTTCGGCCGGTAGGGCTTTTTTGGCCAAGCGTCAGCGAGGATGCAATTGGAGGTTTTTGCACCCCCTAGACTACCCTATCTGGTACAGATCCTTTGTCCTGTCGCCTCTTTCTGTGACCATTCGCGTCTTTCGTTCATTGCATGACTTGTGACCGGAATCGAATTGGCGATTTACTCGAAAAAAGAAAACAAAGACGTTATCTCGTGTTATGTACATACAAAGTTACCTATTTGCTTTGCAAATAAACTAAAGAAAGAAATACGGAAATTGGAGATAGCACGGTTACTGACTCGTCACTAGATGGGGCTACTGTGATTGGATTTAAAAGCAATATAAGAGTACATAGTGTGGTGCATTAGCAATAAACGTTGATAAAGCGCACCTAAATTAAGCATATAAAATGATTTCCCAACAAATATTACATTTAGTTGATATGAAGGTAGCAACATTTACGGCCCTAATATAAATACAACTAAATAAGCAGCCATGCACTTTCGTGTACGCAGGCTACGGCCATACGCGTGCGTGCGTGCGTGTGATTGGTGTATCAACTACATTGCTTTTTGCTAGGGTTAGAATTTTGTATAATAAAATTATGTGAATTTGTGGAACTAGCAAAGCCCATTAGCATTTGTCCAGTGTTGATTAACTTTCTAGTATCAACGGTTGATCATGACTGACAGCTGCACTACCTGTACGTAGTGGTGTGATATATATTTAAAAGAACGTTTTCATTTTGTCTTAGGCTTGAGTGGAAAAAATCTTGAACTGGCCATACACACACCATACACACAAATGGGTCAACTGATACAATATGAAAATAGTATTGAGTACCATGTTATATAGACTAGCCTATACAGCCAGGGCGTCTTAATATTTTCTTGCAGTTCCACATATATTACACTCAGCACAGTTTGTGTTGTCATTAAATCCAAGCAGTGGAAAACACTTTCATGTGATTTTAGGCAGACTGGAACACTTCTGGGAATCCCTAACATGTTGCTTCAGGACTGAAAGTGATGCTTCTCACATTGGCCAAGATAAAGGGAGTAAAGGTTTGTCCAGTTAATGGGCAGGCACACATGTTCAACGTCAAACTGTGAACAACAAGACCCTGTAGCATCACGTTCTCATGACAAAAGCAATGAAGTGGTCGGACCTACACAAAGGAATACATACAAAGCCATCTGTGAAATGGACCTGGTGTGGGAAGAATCTCAACTGTTTTAGTTAAAGGGAGAATCAAGATAAAGGTCTAAACATGGACAGTTGTTGGTGTTATTGCTTATTATTTGTTACACAGATATGCAGTGAGTGAACAAATGTAGGCGTCCATAAATATAATCGATACAGGGGTCTTTCTCAAAACGAAACAAACTTTTAGTGTGATGTACAGGTCAATGTTACAAAGCGCTACACGGGGATGGGGTCTTAAAATGTCAAAATTTAACCAGATATACAATATGAGAACATTGACACTGCAAACATATGGGAATGTAAGAACGTATTAAGAAACTTATTTCTTTTGCCTAAATCCTCGGGTATAGTCAGTAATGTCAAACCACATAAACGTGTGGAGCTAAACTCAAAGATGTCCGTGTCATGTCAGCAAAATTAGCTCCTTTGTAATCACACACATCCATTTACAAAGTCTATCTACATCCCTATATATTGCTTGCATGTGTAAGAAACTTGTACAAGTAGCTGGTATGCACCTATTGCTATATTGATAGCCCACCGTGCACACATGCAAGTGCACTACTCTACAAAAGTATTCAAGAGTATTTATAATAAAAATTTCTTCACACATTTGAACACAAATGAACTGAAACAACATCTTCAAACCCACTGCAGTTTAATTGGCAGACAAGTGCATTTATTTGGTACACACAAAACTTATATTCATAGCAAATTCAACAGACTGTGCGAAAGAGCTAATATGAAAATGGAACACGGTGAAGAACTCATGATATTAGAACACATTCACAAATGAAAATCTGGCAAAATAAATAGTTCAGTCCCAAAACATGGAGCAAACAATTTTTTAATCATAAATTTCCATGTAGCGAAAAAAATATATTAAACTCGACAATACAAAGTATGTTGTTGCTATTCATGTTTTTGCATAAACAAAACATTTTAAAATAGCTATTTAAATGCACCAGTTTGTTTAACTCAGATTTTGCAAGATCCATATGAACTTTCTAACCATATTATGCCACTTGTTTTCGACTTCCTTGTATCATGATTCCTGAAGTGCTTATATGAATGTGCAGTGTTGTTTGTAACTGCTTCAGCAGTTGTCAAACAAACCCAGCTTACTGGATGGATACAGAGGCAATGTTGACAAAATCCATTGATACCAAGGAGTTCTTATGTACAAGACTACACATAAACATTGAAATACCCATAGAGCACAGCAGGTTTATGTGGCTGAAAAACAACGTATTTGCAAACTAAAACTTTGCAAGAACATTATTATAACATCATATTTGTTTTGTTTGCCCCTGCTATTTATGGCGTACGTGAACTTGCGAAGTTGTAACCAATATGGTATAATATACTGCTGTGAGGATTAATAGCCAGACAGGCCAGCTATAATTGTATATATTGTGCATATCTTTAAAATTAACAAAATCTACCAACAACATTTGTCCACCTTAAATAAGCTCATGTCATAATAATACGTAATAATTTTGTTTGCTGGACATGCCGCCTTAACAACAACAAATTAGTTTATAATACACTAAACACTGTACAATCACAAAGCCATATCAAAACCAAACAAACATTTGCGCTGGCGAATGTTGCATCTGACGACTGAGAAGCCTATACGGATATTGCATTCTAAATGCAACTGGTTCATCATTGGTGTCTCGTGTGACAACTGGCACAGTACAAGCAGCTGCTACAGCAGCACACTGTCAACACATGACAATTGTCACTGCATGTCATGTGTACCTACTCTTACTTTACATGTCACGCCCACACACACACACACACACGTACAGGCTGCATACTGAAATCTAATTCACACGATCATACAATACCTGTTACTCTGTCAATTATGGTTCATTATTGATGATGCAAGTTGCATTAAATCGTGGAAGAGGTGATGAAGTATAACTGCAGGTCAATGTTGACGCAGTCAACAATGGGAAATGTCATTAACAGTTCTACTGCTTTACATCTCCAGAACGGGCTGTGACCTACAGGGCAACCTACATACTCTATAACAAGTAAGCCTCTTCTCATGGCATTATCTGCAAAACGGTTAATTATGGGGCTTTGCAGGAAACACAACCGACATTGATTGAGGTCCACACCTGTGGTTGTACAAACCATGTCCAGTCACATATGCATTACAAGTGGTCCCTCTCGAACTATTCTTAAGTCCAACAGGCACTTCTGACCACAGACTGTCTCAAGCAAAACGTAGAGCGACACAAAGGCAATAGTCGCCAGAATCCCACTAGTTGAGATGGAAGCCTTTCTCTGTGGTGGCGGCGAGAAGACGTTCACGGAGGATCTCCTCCGTCGAGTAGTCGGGCAGCTTGAGGTAGTGCACGCATGTGTTCACTGACGGGTAGCTACTGTCGTTGCCATCCACCTTACGTACAATCGTCAGTCGCGGGTGCAGGTTTGCGAGGCCCCCTGGTGGCAGCGATGAGCAGCCAGTGGTAAACTGCAGGAAGGCTTTACGTTCGTCTCCCGACATCTCCATTAGGACGTTGACAAATCGCTGGAACCCTCCACTGCAACAATAAACATAAGTATTTCTTTAAACAAATCATGTTGAAGAACACCGTTACATCAAGATGTACTGATTGAAGCTATCCACTCTGATTCCGCTAGGAAGACAACAACTGCATGTAACATTTATTTTAACAACTACTGTCCTTTATAAACATTCAAGTTTGCATTGTTTGGATTCGTTTTCCAGGTTGCTTTAGTGACAGCCAAAATAGTTTTTATTTGTTCAGAAGATGGTCATTTCCATGAAAAATTTTAAAAAAATTGCTATATTAAAAACATTAGTTGATAGGTTTAGGTAATATATATTATTTGTTAGGTTTAGGTGATATATACTATCCAAATGACTTGCCCAAATTGGTTAACATGCATATTTTTCATTCACTTGATGCCATTTTCTTTCAGACAATATAAAGTGACCCATTGCCTAGAACAGCACACTAAACCCAACACCCAAGTTCTACTAGAAGAAGGTGGAAGAAGTCACGCTCTTCTTGGTTTTTCTTCTCACGGAATAAACCCTAAGGGTACATTAGAAAGTGTGACAACTAGATATTATGATACGGGTGAAATCTGCTTATAAACCAAGTTTTGACATTTCTGATGAAGATGTATAATTTGTAGACAAAGGTAAACGTTTTTTTTATATACAACTAATAATTTGTAGACATGGCTACAAATCTGATGACAAGGTTATCAATCTGATGACAAGATCTATAGTTTGTAGACATACCATGGTAGTTGTAAATATCAGTAATTACAGTTTAATGTTTGTTATTACTTTTATATCCCTTTAATGGTAAAGTAATTGATTATAAACGTGAATGTTATACCTCTCCTTTGTGTATCCCAACTTGGGTTCAGTGTACTGTAGGATGTCGCTGCGGGTCCACTGAGGGGCTTGGTCTCCACACAGGATCAGCTGCAGTTCACTCGGACTGAAGGGAAACAGTTTCTCCATTGGGAAGACACTGTTGAAGCCAGCTGGCAACAAACAAAATGTGAAACAATTTTCAAACTGTTCCGACATGTGAAATCTTCGTGGAAGAAAGTCTTGCATGTTGTATACACATACAGACATTGACATCTGTGAACGTGTCTGCTGTGAATGCATCTACTTTGAGTGTACCCAATGTGAATATGTCCACTGTGAACACATTCACTGTGAATGTGTCAACTGTGAACACATTCACTGTGAATATGTCCACTGTGAACACATTCACTGTGAATGTGTCAACTGTAAATGCGTCCACTGTGAACGCAGCAACTGTGAATGCATTGCATCCACTGTGTGTCCATTGTGAACATGGTCACTGTGAACGCATCCAATGTGAACTCGTCCACTGTGAACGTGTCCACTATGGGCGCGTTTACAGTGGATATGTTCACTGTGAATGCAGCTAGTATTGATCTACGACCCAGTATGAAGCATAGACTCACCGCGGAAGGCCTCCATCTGTCTGCGTATGCCAGTGTTGAGACAGAAGTCAGTCACACACTCTGTGTACTCCTCCACATTGTCCAAGGTCACTTCCTGCAGCACACACACAGCAACAGGTTACAGGATTCTCTTATAGGCAAACAAAAGGTAACATTTTGGGCCTATGTATCTAAAACTAACCATTAACAACTACAATTAAAAGTATTATGCCAACAGTTTACAAGAATAATCTTGTTGAAGACATAATTTAAAATGCATGGACAGCACCACTGAGATAGAAAGCCTGATGTCACTAATGCCTACTCTTCCAATTCGCCAAACTGAGAATATTACTAAAGGTCGCATCGCCAAATCATGAGCTGGCATAATCCTATACATGTTGAGGAAACAGAGGCATTCAACGCATCACCGCAATGTCAAACACGCTATAGATACTTATTGGTGAAGCACTGGAGGCATGTCTCAATTTGTCAGCCAGTGGGAACAGTGATATTTCACTAGAATTTCCAACTTTGAAAATAAATCACAGGCGTGATATTGTTGATTTTAGTTGCAAATGGTTAGTTTGTAACTCTTACGTGTATAGGCCCACAATACTACCTTTTGTTTTCCTTTAAATTATAATTAACTACAATAATAAAAAATATACCTTTCATCAAAAGATGTCTTCAATTGTATTTATAAAGAATTAAGACAACCAATCCTCAACATTCTAACATTCAGATCGAGTTGAAGCTTCACTACATTATTGAATTGACGTAAGTCAAGTAAAACAAATTAGGGGTTGACGTCTAAACTTAAGAGCTATGTCATTTTGTATAAGAAAATAAAAAAATCATCCTAACTATTTGTTCAACCATATTTCATCAGAATCATCATTACGCTGTGATTGTCTTATACAATAAATAGTACCGAGGTCACATTTGAAACTTTTGAGCTTTGACATTTCAAAATATGAAAATGCAAATAAAATTCAACATACAGGACTTAACCAACATTTAATCAGAATAATCATCTGGAGAGCTGTCATACAGCAAATATTTAGGTTGACGTTGATATTTTTAGTGATAATCCAGAATATGAAAATTTTTGAATATGTCAACAATCATCCCGACTATTTATTCAACGATCAACATTGCAAACTTCATCAAATTAATTATCTGGATGTACCCCCTGGCAAAATAAGCTTCAAGTATGTTGTCAACACTTTTATTTACTGGGATATACATTATCTTCTTTGGAAATTGATTTCTTAAATGTTTCCTTTATAATCTGCACAACTGCAGATAGACTTACTTCAGTTTCACCACCATATTTCAGCTCAACTGATGAATAGTTGTAGACAGTGGATGATGGGTTGAAGACAAATGTCAAGCTAGAAATATACAAAACATAGTTGTTAGCCTGATTATTTCATCACAACAAATTATCACAGTGGACCTCGCAAGCAAAACATCTACTATTGAAGAAATATAATTATGTCTCATATTATATAATGGTCATTGTAATTATTAACACATTAACAAAATCTAGATAAAGTTAATATTCATCAAAATAATGAAAATATAGATTATTTATTTTAATTTGATAATGCATAAACCTTAAATAGCACTAACTAATGAAAACCGAATGCCATTATTACTGTTATATTTCATAGTTAATAATAATCATCATCATAACCATATTTTGAAATGTAGAACCAGTTAGAATGAACTCCCAAGATATACACACATATTAACAACACACACATTAACAACAGTCCCAGGGAAGTTTGACACAACAATTATAAACTATTCATTAATTTTGAAATGCATTTTAATGAATATAACTAGACTATCATATTCTTACCTTGCTGTTCTGCACAATAAAAACTAAACAAATAACAATAATAAAATTACAGAAACAAACTGTAGTAAATCGAAACACATTTGAGTCATCAAAACGTTAGAACAGACACAATTTATACCATTTCACATGATTTTACAATAAAAGCCACGAGACTGAACATGTAAGCAAGGTATGTTTTTGTTGGACACACCCTGTCATCGTAAGAGTTGAGTTACCTGAGGTCCTCGAGTCGCACTGGTGGGTTCTGCAGAGTGAGGTTCTGCAGCTGGCGGTTGCGCTCGTCCTCCGAGAGTGAGCGGTCCGTGAGGATGGCGTGCTTCGCGTTCGACAGCTGCTGCAGCTCTTTCAGGAAGCGTGCTCGGTGCGGATCCACCAGCTCAAAGTCATCATACGTGAGTAAGCCTGCATACCACGCCGGACCCATGTTCGCCGCCATCAGCGACGCCACATTCGACATATATGACACCAGGTGGTATTTCGGTGGGTCGAGAATGAGTTCCTTCTCAGACTCCTCCGTCGGTGTTGCGTCATCGTCGTCAATGAAGGAGTCCTCCGACGTCGAGTCAGTGCGACACAGCAACTCACGGTAGTTCTGGGATACGTTGTCGACAACGTCTCCCATACACATGAGCTTGAGGAAGGGTGTGGACAGGGGGATGTCTACGAGACGACTGTCCTGGATGCACTTGGCAAAGAAGACTCCCATGAAGCGGAAGAGGGACTCGACGTGGTCCATGTGGGCCGAGTCCTGGGGGATGGGAGCGGGGAACAGACCACAGCTGCGCTGGACGTAGTAGCCGGGGGGCTTGATGCCGTCACCAATGTCCACCTGCAACAGGTCATACACCATTACCACGCCAGTGTACGGCTAGCACTGCACATCTACACTCAGCATATTGGCTGTCTGCTTCATTTATACAGTAGTTCCTGCTTCACCTAGGCTTTCCAGTATATTGCTTTCCTACCAAACATTCACTTCTAAGTTTGGATTTCTTTATTTAAAGTATCATGTTACACCACATTTGAGCATAATTTATCTGGTCATGAAGGTGTAGACTGCAAGACGCCACTGGACACTACATCTAAACCAGCGGTTCTTAGCCCCTGGGTTGTGACCCAAAATTGTGTTGTCAAGATATTTTGAGTGGGTCACCAAGCGTTTTCGGTGTCAAGTGACTGACCTAACTTTCAACCTAGATGCATGCAAGACGAACAATTTATGCCAAATGGTGCATGAATTTGAAATAATAATCTGTTGTATGCAATCATAACAGATATGCTATATATGTGACAATATTTATATTCTGACATGGCCATCATGATGAGGTGACAATTGACAAGTTGGGTGACTCACGTGACGTGACAGGTCGTCAGGGACGTCATCATCACAAAGCCACAGTCCAAGGGCCTTGCGTTGTAGACTCGCAGCCACCAGAGCATAGAACTCTAGAGTTGGACCCAGGCCAGTGCCTTCTTCATTGCGGAACTCAATCTGTCAACACAAACATAGAACTTTAGAGTTGGACCCAGGCCAGTGCCTTCTTCATTGAGGAACTCAATCTGTCAACACAAACATAGAACTCTAGAGTTGGACCCAGGCCAGTGTCTTCTTCATTGAGGAACTCAATCTGTCAACACAAACATAGAACTCTAGAGTTGGACCCAGGCCAGTGTCTTCTTCATTGAGGAACTCAATCTGTCAACACAAACATAGAACTCTAGAGTTGGACCCAGGCCAGTGCCTTCTTCATTGCGGAACTCAATCTGTCAACACAAACATAGAACTCTAGAGTTGGACCCAGGCCAGTGTCTTCTTCATTGAGGAACTCAATCTGTCAACACAAACATAGAACTCTAGAGTTGGACCCAGGCCAGTGCCTTCGTCATTGCGGAACTCAATCTGTCAACACAAACATAGAACTTTAGTGTTGGACCCAGGCCAGTGCCTTCTTCATTGAGGAACTCAATCTGTCAACACAAACATAGAACTTTAGAGTTGGACCCAGGCCAGTGCCTTCTTCATTGCGGAACTCAATCTGCCAACACAAACACAGAACTCTAGAGTTGGACCCAGGCCAGTGCCTTCTTCATTGAGGAACTCAATCTGTCAACACAAACATAGAACTTTAGAGTTGGACCCAGGCCAGTGCCTTCTTCATTGCGGAACTCAATCTGCCAACACAAACATAGAACTCTAGAGTTGGACCCAGGCCAGTGACTTCTTCATTGAGGAACTCAATCTGTCAACACAAACATAGAACTCTAGAGTTGGACCCAGGCCAGTGCCTTCTTCATTGAGGAACTCAATCTGTCAACACAAACATAGAACTTTAGAGTTGGACCCAGGCCAGTGCCTTCTTCATTGCGGAACTCAATCTGTCAACACAAACATAGAACTCTAGGGTTGGACCCAGGCCAGTGTCTTCTTCATTGCGGAACTCAATCTGTCAACACAAACTCAGCATTAGTTCACAACTGTAGCATGAGCATGGCAAGAAGCACAATCCCTGAGAGGGGTGCTGTGTTGATGGGGTGCTGTATTGATGAAACACTGGGATGATGATGGTGCTCTATGTTGGTGGAGCTGGCCCTGTTTACAAGAACAATACAGCAGTAGTAGTTACCTCAAGTAGAGACTTCCTGTGTGCGTGGTGCTTACCTCAAGTAGAGACTTCCTGTGTGCATGGTGCTTACCTCAAGTAGAGACTTCCTGTGTGCATGATGCTTACCTCAAGTATAGACTTCCTGTGTGCATGGTGCTTACCTCAAGTATAGACTTCCTGTGTGCATGGTGCTTACCTCAAGTATAGACTTCCTGTGTGCATGGTGCTTACCTCAAGTATAGACTTCCCGTGTGCATGGTGCTTACCTCAAGTATAGACTTCCCGTGTGCATGGTGCTTACCTCAAGTATAGACTTCCCGTGTGCGTGGTGTTTACCTCAAGTATAGACTTCCTGTGTGCATGGTCCTTACCTCAAGTATAGACTTCCTGTGTGCATGGTCCTTACCTCAAGTAGAGACTTCCTGTGTGCATGGTGCTTACCTCAAGTATAGACTTCCTGTGTGCATGGTGCTTACCTCAAGTATATACTTCCTGTGTGCATGGTGCTTACCTCAAGTATAGACTTCCTGTGTGCGTGATGTTTCATCATCTGCATGGCCCACTCGAGCAGGGAGTCGTCGCGTGGCACTGTCACGCGCTCATGCTTCAGTCGGCCTACGCGGTACTCATGCAGGTCTTCCCGGCGAGGCGACGGTCCCCGTGTCCTCTGGAGGGTCGCATCTCGCTTGTTTTGTAGCCACACGATGGCCCTGCGACACAGCGACACACAACATGAAACGGTGACACAGTGACAGGACACGGTGACACAGCAACAGACGACATGACATGATGACACGACAGCTCACTTGACAACACATCACACAAAACATAAACACAAAACACTCATGTTAATCAACAAAGACAACAGATATAATAATAATATAATATTGAAACAATTAATAGTTTATTTCACAACACATGGTATAAAAATGTGAAATAGGGAAGAAAGTGAAAGTCCTTTGACTCATAGAAAGTGTTTCTTCCCTCATAAAAACAAACAAACAAACAAACACATGATTGATAACATCCTAACTTAATTTACATGTATGGATAGAATTATTTTAGAATAGAATTGTAAAAAAATAATTATAAAAAAGGGTGACACATATATTACAGCTAATACAGAAACTCATGTTCAAGTGCATTGATGTTGAACACCTGTTTATTTATCACATATTGTAAAAATAACAGCTGAGAAGTGTGTTGATAGTTAGCAGAGGCAGAGCCTGACCTGGATGCACCGAAAGCTGTGGAGCTGAAGTAGAGTTGTCTTGTCTCAAAGGGGAAGAGCATCGGACACCACATGGTCAGTTGTTCACACCAGCCTGGTGTCGAGTTACTGGCCAGCACCAGGGGGTCCTACAACACATCATTCAGTACCACAGTGATCACCTACTTCAGAGTACAGACAGTCTTGTATAAACAATCACCATACTTCTTAGTTGTATTCTCGATTGCAGACACCCGATTATCTATGTCTTCACATTTACAGTATATAAATTTTCTACACATAAAATTGTGATTTATTATTATTATATATATATATATGTACATATATTGACATGTTTTCATAGCTCAAATAAAAACTATTTTTCTTCTTGATTCATATACATTCCGTGACAATTCAAATTTTACCAAGAATTCCATGTTTCCTCAAGTGTTACTTTAATTTTGATTGTTCTGCATATAAACACCACAAATTAAAGATATAGCCAATAGTATTTGTGGCAAATATATCAATCAAATAAGTATTAAAATAATCATAACAGAGTCAATATTTTACACAATCCATACATGCAACATTTTCTAGGAATCTCACAAGAGTCACGATATCACAATACACCGAAAGGTTTGAGTAAGGATTTGTGTCTAGCAGTTTATCGCATGTATACAGTTTTCAAAATAATTTAACTGGAATGATTTATTGAATAGTTGACATGCAATCTAGTCAATAATGTTATATCTGCAAACATAAATTCTGCATTGACAGCTCCTACTATGTCTTTTACCTGTATCTGTTGGATTATTTTGTTTGTGATCTTCTTACTGAAGAATTCTTCCCCAGGAATACTGAAGTGTGCCGTCTCACCTCCTGTAGAAAGATGTCAGTGTTGATAGAAATCATTGACAAAATATCCAGGTGCATTCACACATCCAAGCTAATAAATACTTACTGTATTCCCCAAGTTACCACTACAGAGAACTCGGCTTTGTAACCACACATGCAGATGCATGCACACACGTACACAAGATATGGAATGGTTCTATCTCGCCCATTTTGATTCTATTAAACATCTATATACAATCATATAGGACCCAGTGGGTCCAATAATACAGTGTATATACTGTATACACTGTCTGCTTGGCATCTCATGCACCTGACCAGGAAGCAATGCCGGCCGCTGGGAGCACGATCCAGTAGGTTAGAGATAAAGACCACTACTTTGAGTCCATGACAGGTTACACATTTACCCCGTGTGGGTTCTTTTATTCCCCTGGCATAGACACTAAATAGAAGGGACCAACGGCTTATAGCGCCTCTTCCGAAAGACACAGGCAACGTGAGGTGAACAAAATTGCCTAAGTTTTGAAACGGTGGCAGGTGGAATCGAACCACTGTCCCCTCGATTAACAGTCCACACTGTGCATTAGTTTAATAGCTTAAACATTTAATTCTGTTTACCAATATAATTTCACTGTCTAGTTCATTTACAACTTGAGACTGGGTAGAAAGATGTTACACGTAGAATGGGGTGAACTAGTAGCAGTGATTCACTAGTAGCATGCCACCTGTCCACTGCATCAACATGGGTACATTTAAAAGACAGACACCTTCCGACTGTCGATACAACTTACTGATGAGGTTGTTTTCGACGGCTCCATCACGTGAGATTGCAAACAAGAGCTGCAGGAGCTGGAGCACGTCGTTGACAGAGCAGGCTTCCGGCTCCGAACTCTTCGGAGCATCCGTCTCACTCAGAATCTGCCTCCGACCTGTGCTCACTTGTTGCTCAGAGTCGGAGCTCGATCGACTCAACTTGCGTGACTGAATCAATTCCTGTCAACATTTGGTTACAAATATGACCATTGACTTTGTCCTTGTGCAACTATTTACAAGAATGATAAATATCTTGGCGGAAAGAGTTTTGCTTGCCACAGTATAACTTGAGTGAGACTGCAACAATTGCAATGTTAATCTTGTCTATCAAATTCAAAATACAGCTCTTGCACATCATAATAATTAAACTGTACGAATTTGTGAAACTAGGTACAAAAACATTTTCAACCACATTTAACAAATGTGACCCTGGTGGACCAAATGAGTGATAAGTCAGGATTTGCGATTTCGCATGAGAGCCATCTAAAGCCGGATGTGGTGATTTCAGTTATTTTTAAGTTTTTATAGAAAGCAATTTTTAACATCTTATTAAATATTTCCAGCCATCCTACACTAACTCTTAATAATTAAACGTATCTTTTAATGCAATCTAAAGCGAGCCATGTTGATCAACTTCCACAGAATTAGTAAAACAAAAGGAACTTCGCCGGTTTTCTTTGACGTAATTCGCCATGTTGCTGTGGGGTAACCTCATTATGCTGGGTATCACCAGCTAGGCCAACTTTGAATGTCATACACTCAATATTTCCATGCTATCCATGTGCATATGCAAAACCTTCACAGTCATTTTGTGTTGTCTTTTTTACACCTAGAGGCATAATATCGCATAACATGATATGTTTTAGTAGCAGCACATTTGTACTTCCAGTGAATCATTGCAACACAGCATACATAATGTGAGCCAAATTTGAATGTCATGCATGCAGAGCTGGGACGTAACGAAGTACTAGTACTTCGTTACTGTACTTGAGTAGAAAAGTTTACTTTTCATGAGTAACGAAGTAAATTTTTTTAGGAGTACTTTTACTTGTAACGAAGTACAAATGTGTGTACTTTTCATAAATGTAACGAAGTATCCATAATTTAAAGTTAAAAAGTTGGAGCTCCAAAAATATTAGTAACGAACGATAATGCCTGAAGCCCGGAACTGGTTTTCCCCAGCATATATCTATAAATAGATATCAGCCGGAGCAACAACTGGTAGTCTTTTCTGATTGGCCTATCATTGCCATTACCAGGCATGATCACCAGGTGGCGTGAATATTGCCAAGATTATATGATGTCATTCGCGTTCAAAGATTTATTATGGAAGGATCAGCTGAAAACGATCATTTGCAGCATCCATTGCCATACTTATCCAGTATGTTTGAGATTAAGTCAGTTCACGGGGCTACTGTTAAGTTGATATGTCCGTTGTGTGCGCCAATATGCCAGATCTGTTGATCACCTTCGAACCTTCCTTACACACATGGTCGGTAAATTATTAGTGTTAGACTTACGCAGGTAAAAGGTATTCTTGCCTCAATTTTGCTGTGCAAATGTATTACACCATAACACGTCGTTATTTGTACAAAAGGTGCAAGCGCATTTAATATGAACAAGATATGTTCTTAGATTTAGGTTTGAGCTATTAGTGACCTGAATAACGTCCCGAATTGCATTAGTGATAAACGCATGTCGAAATTCACACATTATCGCCCCAAAACATTCCCTTAGCTGTGACAATTTAAACTGCTAATGGTTACTCAGATTTATCTTAATAATAAAATAAGTATTGTTAGGGCCTATAAATGTTGTTTATATGTATTCTTGGTTCATGTTTTCAATATTTTGTCTCACATATTGACTCTCAGGCCTGGTCGTAGACAATATTTAATGTTCACTGTACACACTACTGAATAGGGTATTACCATTATTTTATTTCTTTTGTCACTGTCTTGCATAGTATGTATAGTTTGTTTGAGGAGCCTGTCACTGTATCCTGCTGAGGATCCTGTCCTGTTCAATAAAGTGTTTGTTTTGCACACTACTGAATTTACTTGTTTGTTTGCAGTGGGTGACCATGTCAACAGTTTTTTAGAAAAGTACTTTTGCATTTACTTCAAGTACATTTGTTTACTTTTTACTTGTACTTCAAGTACATTTTTCAAAAAGTACTTTTACTTTTACTTGAGTAGCTTTTTCCAAAGTTACTTGTACTTTTACTCAAGTACAAAATAAATGTACTTGTTACAGCTCTGCATGCATGTAATATTTCCATGCAATCCATTTGCATACATAATGCAAAACTTCAACAGCAGTTTTCTCCATTTTCATTTTTTGACCCCTACCATGTACAATACACCATAACTTTGCCAATTTTTGTAGCAGTCATCATTTTTGAAACAGTATAAAGCACTCTATCCAACCTTTCCAAAAATGTAAAAAAACAATGTTACAATTTGTCCTGCTTAGTTTTTTTTGGGTCAGCTGGGTTCACATGTTCTTTTTAGCTTTTCATTTGTTGCCACTTTTATGACTTATATTTGCTGTATACATGTCTCCTTCCACTAACAAGATGCAACATCAGAGCAATAGGTAAGTCTAACTTGTAAGAATGAAACAGTGATGTTGAATTTTAGTTACTATTATTTTATACAATCATAACATAATCGACATACACAGGTGCAGCATTTGTTTACAGGTGACTCCTACCACAGTGACCAGCTAGTTGTCTTAGCTGGAGCTCCACTGACATTGTTATATTTTGCGTATATTTGAATATGATTTATGAATCAAATAAAACCAGTTGAGCTGAATGTGAAAAAGGTTCGAGCACACTGTGCCAAGTGCATATATATCGACTGCATGATGCAATATGTTATCACAGTCATAGTATCTCACTAGAAAATCTAGCAACACAGAAGATGTGAAGAGGCAATGTTGGTGGTCCGTATATAACCTGTGTGACACTTACAAGGAGAAATGTTCACAAAGCAAAAGCAGACTGGCTGAGACAGCACTTACCATGCTGTTGTCAGACTTATCTGGCTTCAATTCTCTGTAAGTAATCCTACAAACACAACATTGCCCAACTTAAAACTCTGATATCAGACACATGTCCTAGCTCCACTATGGCTGAGCTCAGGCAACTAAACCATGTCTAGACATGCCTGCTGCATTAGGCATGAAAACACATTTTAACATATTTTACATTTTATTTTCATATTGTATTTGGAGGCTTGGAAAATATAATGATACAAGGAAAGCAATAACTAGCAGCAGTGAATATAATTCTATATCTCACTTGTTCACCGACATAAAACCACAAACTAGTAATAAAGTACAACATAATATGTAATTAGTTACTATCAACAGGTCATTATTATAAAATAGTTTAGTCAACCTGAACAATACACACTTTGCTATTATCAACTTCACGATATCACATATGACAGCATGGTGGCAGCACTTACAAGTAGGTTGGTTCCCAGATTCGCTTGAATTTGTCAGTTTTGCCGGCACCACAGGTCGACTGACTGAGCAACTGCTGCACATACTTGAATATGGTCGCATTTGACTCAGTGAAGGTGATACCACTGTCAGACATCTGGCAGGAGAGAAGACAACAGGTACGTCACACAGTGTTTAACATTACAAGAGTCTGGCAGTGGGCGTGTTGTCGCTGGCAGTGACATGAAAGTGCAACTGCAGAAATGAAATAGGTTTGTAGGTAGCCTTTAAAGAAGCCTGGCCATTTAAACTCGCCCAATAGATTGCAGAAATAACTTTCCTACAATACAGTAAGAGTTCAAGATTTCAAGTTTAAATGTGACTAGAAGAATGGCACTATTGTTGTTCATTTACAACAATGTTTGAGAAGATACACGTAACTCTACTGCAAGTGACTGGCCAAAACAACACATCAGCCAGTTTCAAGGAGCCAGATCAATGTACAATTTGGGTATGATGATAACAAGGACATTTGTTAGATGGGTAGAGGGAGAGGTGAGAAGAAAAGAATGTAGAGAGGCAGACAGTGAGAGTGAAAGAGGGAGTGAGGGAGAGAGGAAGAGGAGAGAGAGGGAGAGAAGGGAAGGAGAGTGGGGAGAAAGAGGAAGGGGGTAGAGGAAGGGGTTGGTACTAGGCACGGGGGATGACAGGGGAAGAGAGGAGGGAGTAGGGGAGAGGAGGGTGTGAGAGGATGAGGGTGAGAGTGAAGGTGTGAGAGGACACGATTACTGTGATGATAAAGAATACTTACCCGAGGGAGACTGGGAGCCTTGAGAGAGAGCAGAAGGCGTGGCTCCTGTGGTGAGGTGTCGTCATCTACTGCCATGCTTGTCACCTTCTTGTTGGTGTCCCCACCACTGCTGCCTGGCGCGGGCACTTCAAAGTCCTGGGTCTGGTTCACATTGGTGCGGCCAGGTCTGGGGTCAAAGGCCGGGATGAGGGCAGAGAACTGTCTCTTGAGGACAAAGTCGTCATCCCATGTCCTCTGGCTGCATCCGCGTACATCATACTCATCCTCCTCCTGCAGAACGCATCATGTCACAAGACATCAATAATCATCATCTGTTGATGACTTTTGCCTTGTACATGATTATGAGAACGCTTAATTGTTTGGATTTGTTGCACCACTGAGCTTGGATTTTCTGAGGATATTGATGTAAAATAAGACATTTTATTATTATTATTAAGTTACAAAATTAAAGTTTTTTATTTTTTATTCCATTGATTGTAAGCTTTAAAATGATACCTCATTTGTTTAAATATGTACAGTAGATTTTTAATTATTGCTAAAAATGAAAAAAATGTGAAGTGACGTTTTGCAAAATATAGGTTTAAAAATTGGGCTACGTGCACATTACAGTTAGTATTTTATTAGTTTGGGATTAATTGTCGAGGAAAATAAACCAAACATTGAAAGATAACATCACGAGGTATGCATTTTTGCCAAAATCACAAAACTGAAACAGTGTCACAATTACCAATATGACGGCACTGAAGTACACACAAGTGACATATGACAAACACTCACCATCACGTCCTCATAATCGTTGTCATCCTCATTATCGTCTTCATTCTCGTCATCGTTGTCGTCTGGTTCTGGCAGTTCATCGTCATCCTCAAGCTCAGCAAGCAGCGTCGATGCACGACACGTCTCCAGGAAGTCATCACTCTCACTAGACGTTGATGCGAGACTCATGGTGAGGGCTTGACTCAGTGACGTCATGTTGGCCATGGTCTGGGCGGAGGTGAGGGTGGATGTACTCAGACTGATGCCGCCTGTCAGACTTGGGAAGCTCTGGGCTGCACTCAGCAGGCTGCCTGCAAACGACGCTACAACAGAAGCACATCATAGTCTTATTAATTGTGTGTGTTTGAAAGGTAAGTTCTTGTATAGCGCAGTATCCAGTCCTCAGGACTGCTCAAAGCGCTTTACATTTTACTCCCCGACAAACCTGTTCAGTCGAACACCATCTCAACTTCTCCGAGAAACCACATTGGAATTAATGTGCGAAGACTATTTGTACACAAATATCCACCACTGTCTAAAGCCAGGTACTCAATCAAACAGCTGAGTGAACTGGAGCAACGTAGAGTGAACGAACTTGCCTAAGGTTTAAAAGAGCAACACAGGATTCAAATCCGGGTTCTCTTTTGAGTGCAGTGCTCTAGCTACTGTGCCACAGCACTCTACATGCCACTGCGTCACTGTGTATGTGCACACACGTACATGTGTTTGTGTATCTGTCTGTCTGTGTGTAGGTGCACAAACCTATGTGAGCATGCATGCATTTTGGGAAAATATTGTAAGAATTCTCTATTAATGAAATAAGTAATAAACTTCATCATGTCCATCTAAACGAAACAGAATGAGAGTACACACAAGATTGAGCTGTCAACCTAGATGTCAGCGTGGTGCCACCTACCTGGAGAGTTGGACGACAAGGCGAGTCGCACCAGACTGCTCGCGTTGTTGCTGCGTGCCATGTTGTTGGTCGTGTTGCCAAGGTTACGCCGTGCAACCTCGGCGAATGACTCGAGCATACTGACTGTCTGCTCCATGCTGCTGGGCAGGTTTGGCACGCTGACACTCATTGGGTTAGAGGGCACCGTGCGGGGCTGGGCGTTGGCGTTCTTCATTGAGTCTGTCTGGTTGGAGCCGCTGTGACTCACGGCAACCACGGCCAGGTTCTGGTTGGACAGCACTGAGCAGGAGGCGTCAGAGGTGGAGGAGGGGAGACCTCCATCAGCCCCCTGCTGGGAGGGGTGCAGCACCTCAGGGTTGACAGCCCCCTCCCTGGTGGAAGCCTCGAGGTGGGCACGTACACTCGGTGCGTTGTTACGCGTGCCTTGGGGGCATATGGTTCCTGTGTTGTGCACCACAACAGATGCCTCCGTCGTGACCGCGGTGGCAGGTCGAGACTCACACTGCTCCTTCGCAGAGTTCACTGTTACCATGACAACCGCCTCCGCTAGGTTCATCACACTCTCTGCGACGCTCTCCGCCGTCTGAAGACATGACAACCATGACAACATTGGTCCAATCTATCCATCAAGTCACTCATAAAAAATGGATGCCGAACACATGGTGCGTACATGCATTCTATCTTAAATTCTGTTGACATTTTGGCCACAACTGTTTCTTTATGACAAAAACATAAAACAAAGTTTCTAAAGTGCGGGATTGTTTGATTTATGAGATGTCATGCAGCATTGGGAATGTAATTCACATATATCACCGTTATCAACATTGGTGGCAGAGGAAAAGCTTGACAGAGATCACGCGCACATTTTTTTTGTGATAAGGCAAACGGCAATGTACTGGATAAATCAACTGTAGAGGAATAACTGAGATTTTAAGGAGATGTGTTAGTGGTATAATGTGATATGGAGACTATAAGGAGATTGTGTCAGTGGAACAGTGTGATATGTCACAACTGGAGATTGTAAGGAGACTGTGTCAGAGTTATACTGTCACCACTGGTGATTGTAAGATTGTGCCAAAGTTATAGTGTCACCACTGGTGATTGTAAGATTGTGCCAGAGTTATAGTGTCACCACTAGAGATAGTAAGGAGATTGTACCAGAGTTATAGTGTCACCACTAGAGATAGTAAGGAGATTGTGCCAGAGTTATAGTGTCACCACTAGAGATAGTAAAGAGACTGTGCCAGAGTTATAGTGTCACCACTAGAGATAGTAAGGAGATTGTGCCAGAGTTATAGTGTCACCACTAGAGATAGTAAAGAGACTGTGCCAGAGTTATAGTGTCACCACTGGTGATTGTAAGATTGTGCCAGAGTTATAGTGTCACCACCAGAGATAGTAAGGAGATTGTACCAGAGTTATAGTGTCACCACTAGAGATAGTAAGGAGATTGTGCCAGAGTTATAGAGTCACCACTAGAGATAGTAAGGAGATTGTGCCAGAGTTATAGTGTCACCACTAGAGATAGTAAGGAGATTGTGCCAGAGTTATAGTGTCACCACTAGAGATAGTAAGGAGACTGTGCCAGAGTTATAGTGTCACCACTAGAGATAGTAAGGAGACTGTGCCAGAGTTATAGTGTCACCACTAGAGATAGTAAGGAGATTGTGTGAGGTGCAGTGTGGTGTTGTAACTGTGACTCACCACTTTGATTGTAGACGTGAGGTTCTCGGCTGATGCAGCCTGTTCTGTACTTGCTACTGAACTCTTTGATTCTGACACGTCACTGAGACTCGGAGTTGAACTGCTCTTTCTGTTGGTCAGCACACTTCCCTGTCGACAACATACACATTCTATGAGACATGCAATAGGTTACCTCATGTGGACATTGGTTTTAATTTCTATATCATCTTCAATTTTTAACATACAACTATTACTCAAGATGTCCAACTATAATTGAGCAAGCATATGTATGTATGTACATATGTATGTATGTACTTATGTATGTATGTACATATGTATGTATGTACATATGTATGTATGTACATATGTATGTATGTACATATGTATGTTTGTACATATGTATGTATGTTATGCAACTCCTAGACACTTTGCATATCAAGCACCTTTAAAGGTACAAAGGAAACTGCTTTTATTTTAAAAATTCCCCATTGTGTGTCTGTGTGTTGTGTGTGTGTGCGTGTCGTGTGTGCGTGTCGTGTCGTGTGTGTGTGTGTGTCTGTGCTGTGTGCGTGCGTGCGTGCGTGCGAGGTTGGAAGCTACACAACTATGGCAATACCCTTTCACACAACTTGACTAACAAAACCACAGCATTGTGCTTTCCATCATCCTATCTTGGGTAGAACTCATTTAGATGACGTGTTCAACTTACAAACATTGCTCTTGCTGGTTTTACCTTGCTCTTGCTGTCTGAGACTGCCACTGTTAGTTTGGCCTTGGGGGAGGAGGTAGATCCTGTGTCTGCCTTAGCTGCATCCTTCCTCAGTTTGTCTGGGTCGTGGGACGGGGCCAGCATCAGGTCGTAGCGACCTTCAGCTGCCATCCGGTACGAGTTGGAACCACCCGCATCCCAGGTGACATCCACCCAGCCTACGACACAGAGACAGAGATCAATATCATCCCTAGTGACATCCACCCAGCCTGAACACAGATACAGAGGACGATATCATTCCAGGTGACATCTACCCAGCCTACGACACAGAGACAGAGATCAATATCATCCCTATGACATCCACCCAGCCTGAACAGAGAGAGAGAGGGCGATATCATCCCAGGTGACATCAACCCAGCCTGAACACAGAGATAGAGGTTATTATCATCCAAGTGCTATTAACTCAGCCTGAACACAGAGACATATATCATCCCAAGTGACATCCATCCAGCCTGAATACACATATATAGATATCATACCAGGTGACATCCACCCAGCCTGAACACAGAGACATAGGTTGATATCATCCCAGGTGACATCCACCCAGCCTGAACACAGAGACATAGGTTGATATCATTCCAGGTGACATCTACCCAGCCTACGACACAGAGACAGAGATCAATATCATCCCTATGACATCCACCCAGCCTGAACAGAGAGAGAGAGGGCGATATCATCCCAGGTGACATCAACCCAGCCTGAACACAGAGATAGAGGTTATTATCATCCAAGTGCTATTAACTCAGCCTGAACACAGAGACATATATCATCCCAAGTGACATCCATCCAGCCTGAATACACATATATAGATATCATACCAGGTGACATCCACCCAGCCTGAACACAGAGACATAGGTTGATATCATCCCAGGTGACATCCCCCCAGCCTGAACACAAAGACCAGGACTTGACATTAACTCCCATAAAGCACTTGTCCGGTAGGACAAGTACTAATTCATGTTTACTTTTCCCAACAGAAATTTATTTGTCACACAAAATAATTGCGTTAAACATGAAACACCAGTGTTTTTGCCATAACTGGCTCTGTGGTTGTACCTTCCAAATTACGAACGTTGTTACAGGCTTACTAAGCACAACGTGGCGGACAGTATACCTTCAACATAGATAGTGTAGCCTTAAGAAGATTATCTTAATTAATAAATTAAAATCTAGGAACAGACTGCCTCCTTGTAACTAATTAAAATGCAAAGCTAAACGTGTCGTGGCATTTTACTGAACACAATTTTATATCAACACTATGTACAACGTTCTGAATTATCATCTCTGCTACTAATACAAAATATTGTTTGTAATAAATTCCAGATACAGTTATGTAATTGGACCTAGCCATGCATGCTACCTGGTCATTTTGTTGATATTTACAACCATAACAATTATTTAAGCAATTGAACACTTTTATGAAATTATACATATTTATTTTGAATGTATGTATGTCCATACAGTATTCACACAGGGAACACTCTCCTCTTTACATATTCTGACAGGCTTTATGTTGAATTTTGCATAGGCACATATTATTTTAGAGTTTAAACTTTAAACAAATAAAAAACTAGCTATTAGTTAAGAATAGCCCCTTTATGTAACTAGTTGCCCAAGTCACCAAGTGATATAAGGGTGGATAGTACAGTTATGCAAAGGGGTTTATACCTATAGCTTTAGGCAGTCATCATTCACTTGCTACAATTAATCAATATTTTGCTGCAGTAGACCGTCAGCAGGGGCAGAGCAAGGTGTTATAGTGGCATCATGCACAATTTGGTTGATAGCTAATGCCCATTAATATATGTCAACACAAGGACCCAAATGTCAGTAGCCCACAGCCAGGACAACAATTAATGGACAAAGTTATAAATTACACACTGCAAGTAAAGCAATTTATCTAGTCGCAAGGCTAAGATTATACTTGCAATTCAGTCGTAGCAAATTCAAGCCCTGTTAATATTATGACTTAATCAACTTGTCCCATCAGACAAGTGTCCTGGACAATGTACTTGTCCGACATTGGTTATTACTTGTCCTGGACAAGTGGACAAGCATTAATGTCGAGCCCTGGGGACATAGGTTAATATCATCCCAGGTGACATCCACCCAGCCTGGACACAGAGACAGAGGTAAATATCATCTCACATGACATCTACCCAGCCTGAACACAGAGACAGAGGTCAATATCATCTCACATGACATCCACCCAGCCTGAACACAGAGACAGAGGTCAATATCATCTCACATGACATCCACCCAGCCTGAACACAGAGACAGAGGTCAATATCATCTCACATGACTTCCACCCAGCCTGAACACAGAGACAGAGGTCAATATAATCCCAAGTGATATCATATTTGCTAAATGAAATAACTTCTCAGAGTAAATTGGAGAAAACGTTTGAGTCTGGTGACAGACTAATTAGGATTTCAAGAGGCTGTTAGAACTTCACTGATGGCACTTCATAAGGTGTGTTACATGTATCACCTCTGCCAGCACATAAGGGTCAAGGTCCACGTTTTAAATCGGTCAACTGATACTTGATTAGGATGGACAACTATAGTCACCAGACAATTAGACAAATCACCACTAAAACATCCAGACAACTAGACTGTTTTAATCAAATGCAAATGTTTTTGATGCAAATGCAAGTATTTCTGGCACTGGCATTCAAATGCAAATGCAAGTGTTTTCGAGTCAAATGCAAATACAAATTATGCAAGTGTTTTTTTTTCTTGGCATTCAAACCAAAGCCCACTTCAGTGATACTACTATATGAGACTGACCATTGTGTAGTTCGCCAGTGATAGTGCCCTCCCCTGGGGGGTTGCCGTCCTGGTCCCGCCACTTCCAGTCCATGCCGCGTACGACGCGCCCCCCAGGCACCATCTGCTTGAGGACGTGGGTGCGGACGTAGCGGCGCTGACGACGCAGGTTCGCTTCTGCCTCTTTCGCTGCCCTCCCTGTGACACACAACAACACAAGACGTCACTAACAAACACACTGATGGAAGTCATTTAAAACATTCCCACAGGAAAAATGAAACACTTCTTTACAATTTTTTTTATATATACTGGTGGGGGCACCTTCCTAATTTTTTACGGCTTAAAAATAATAGAACATATTCTTTCATAAGATATATATATGTGCTAAATCTTTAAAACCTATTCCGTCAAATTTCTGCAAACTTCAAAATTCTTTTGGGTGAAGTACTTGTGAAAATAGACAAGCAAAATCTAAATCTCGTAAAAGACGCATGCATAAAAAAATAAGCCAGGGGCATTAGAAGACAAGATTTCATTGACACAATTTGTTTTAACCTGGCACAAATTTTTCGAACATGAGTCTAAATCTATCATATCCTAGTATCATGTACAAATATGACATTTGATCCATTTTGAATCGTTTCTTTCACAACAGCACATCAGGCTTTGTGAACAGTGTCAAACACAGATTTAATATTTTAAAAACTAAGCTTGTTTATTTTTCAAACTTCTCCTGGTGTCATTGGTGAGCCACATACCGACGTCGTCACAGACACCTGTGACCATGCCATAGATCTCAAAGCCAGAGAGAGACAGGTAGTGCGTCTGCCCACTCGCATTCTTCCCTGTCTGCTGCAGGCGGATGTGTCTCCACCCATCACACTCCTCCGGCCGACTCTCAATGGGCCACGTCGCCGTCGACCTGCAACAACAACACTCACTGGTCAACAACAACACTCCCTGATCAACAACACTCACTGGTCAACAACAACACTCACTGGTCAACAACACTCCCTGGTCAACAACACTCACTGGTCAACAACACTCCCTGATCAACAACAACACTCACTGGTCAACAACACTCGCTGGTCAACAACACTCACTGGTCAACAACACTCCCTGATCAACAACAACACTCACTGGTCAACAACACTCCCTGGTCAACAACACTCACTGGTCAACAACACTCACTGGTCAACAACAACACTCACTGGTCAACAACAACAACACTCATTGGTCAACAACAACACTCACTGGTCACAGCAACAACTCACTTGTCAACAACACTCATCGTTAACAACAACAGTCCCTGGTCAACAACACTCACTGGACACCGCAACAACAACTAACTTTTCAATAACACACACTGGTCACAGCAACAAGAACCCACTTGTCAACAACAATACTCACTGGTCAACAACACCACTCACTGGTCAACAACCACACTCGCTGGTCAGCAACACTCACTGGTCTACAACAACTCACTTGTTAACAACAACTCACTTGTCAACAACTCACTGATCAACAACAACACTCACTGGTCAACAACACTCGTTGATTAATAACAACAACACTCACTGGTCAACAACAACACTCGTTGATCAATAAAAACAACTCACTGGTCAACAACACTCATTGGTCAACAACACTCGCTGGTAAACAACAACAGTCACTGGTCAACAACAATACTCACTGGTCACAGCCAACACTCAAAGGGCCATGTTGCCGTCAACCTGGCAATAACATTTTATTATCCTGCCATCTGTAATATAATGAAATCATACAGTTGTAGCAATTTCTTTGCGTGGAGAGACTGACAGGAGGAGTTTAGAGCGAATGTGTAAAGAAGCAGTAGTTGAAACTGACCCTGGTTCATTGAGAGACATGTCGTCCTTGTGGTTCACCAGAGTCACCCACGTCTGGCCGTCCTTGGACGCCTGCAGCTGCCAACTACGCAGGGCTGACCTGTCACAACCACGGCGTACATGTCATACATAGTAGGGAACAGACACTGTGCATGACTGTCACACACTGTGAAAATCCATGTATTTTATGCCTGCACATGATGTCTATAAACAGCAGTAATTATTTAGTTAATCTTCAATTAAACAATATTTTCAAGAAAAGTGAAATGTATTATACCAGCATTGCTTCCTACTATTATTTGTTTTCTTGTAATCGTATCAAAAGAAGCAAGTTTTAAACTAAACTCAATTACTGTAATTACTGGGAGACTGATAAACCACATCTTTGACAGCAGATTATTGTCTGTCATTCACCATTCCCTACGTGTACTGCTAACAAGGCCATGCCAGTGTGGCTAGATGATGGGGCAAGTGGCAGCCTTACCTGCCGTAGCCTCGGGCATGGCGCAGTGTGTATCTACTGGGGATGATCCACACTCCAAAGTCTATAGCAAACCACGCTCGCCTGAAAACAACGGGCATAACACACACAGTAGTAAACAGCTATTTGGCCACAGTCTAAAATGATCGTTCAATAATTATATTTTTCAGGGACTATCAAATTTAAACAAGAGGATATTGTTAACATATGCAAGTGTCACAAAATGATGGTATGCACATCAGGCACAGCCGATTTGCATACTGGACTTTGTGCAAGATAACGGCACAGAGGCTGCTGATTGGCTAATTTATCCGCCCAATCAGCGCGCACAGGGCCGCGACCCTGTGCCGTTTTTGGTCTAATCCGCACTCCATCTTGCGAAAGCATACAGGACCAGACATTTTGCCAATTTCGACCCGTTTTGATTTGCGTTATATTTGCTGTTATTTTCTGCTGTTTGTTATTCGTGTCGTCCCCGAGTTCGTTCAACTACTACGGATCGTCGGTGATTCGAGGTGATTGTTGCCATCACTCAGCGGAGTCGAGCTGAGTATTTTCTGTTTTCCTTTGTCTTTGTTAGGATTTGTATTCCGCCATTTTGTGACCTCGTGGTTTGAATTCGTCATCGGCCTTACCATGTCGTTGGCGTCTTCCCCGATTTCCGTGCTATGTATCGGTCACAGTCATATTTACTGGCTGAGCTCGTTCGTAGAATCGGCAGACCTGTTTGCTGGGTTCGAAGTTCAGGGCCGCCCGTGCGACGTCCAGTATTTAGGTCGTCGTGGCGCGACCCTGGATACGTTTCTCGAGCCGAGCATGATGGCGCGGATCGCCTCGTATCGTGCGGATGTCATTGTTCTACATTTGGGTGGGAATACTTTGGACGGGAAGTCCTTTCCTAACCCAATCATGGTGGCCCTTGACATTCAGCGTCTCGCCTCGAGACTGCTCGATACGGGCGTCCGTCGCATCGTCGTGTCTCAAGTGTGTCGTCGGCAAAAATGGCGGAATTCGACGTTCGAGGTGGGTGCCGAGCGGGTTGTTCAAGTTAATCAGTACATTGATACGTTTTGTTCGGCAACCGAGGGGATGTTTTTCTGGCGGCATAAGCGTATGTGGAATAGTGTCCGACCTATCTTTCGCAGGGATGGGGTCCATTTCTCGGATGTCGGTAATTACCGATTTTATCGAAGTATTCGGGGGGCGATAATTTCCGCGGTGCGAGCCATCATTGGGTAACTAGACGAGGCGCGTCTTCGATTCGCTGTCCACGCTGTGTAATGCTTGGTAAATTCGACGCATCGTGTGTGTTCTTCGTGTCTAACTACATAAAAATAAAGTACGATACTAAACTGTCAATTTAAACATCATTACTGCCAGCACTGCACACATGGTACGGTAATTCTTGATCTGGTAATGCAGTTGTTCGTATTTGGATACGTTTGTGTGGTAGGGCCACATGCAACTGTTCTTCGTTGGGGGTATCGAGTTGTGATGATATATATCGATCAATACACAAATTATTAATACGTTGCTACTGTTACGTAAGGCTAAGTTGTTCGTTGTTAGAAACGTTTGTGTGGTAGGGCCACATGCAACTTTGCCTCGTCAGTGGTTGGACTTTATCGCATATATGGTTACACGAATTGTTCAATATGTTATTACTGGCTATAACAGTTGTTCGTTTTTAGAAACGTTTGTGTGGTAGGGCCACATGCATCTGTTACTCGTCGGGTATTAACTTCGAACATATTTGAATGCACATATGGGTCATATGTTATTAATGTTACAACATGTTACGGCAGTCGTTCAAATGTGGCGATACATGTTGTTACCGTTACGTAAGGCTAAGTTGTTCGTTTTTAGAAACGGTTGTGTGGTAGGGCCACATGCAATTTTTCCTTGTCAGTGGTGGGACTTTATCGCAGATATGGTTGCACAACTTGTTCAATATGTTATTACTTACTATGACAGTTGTTCGTTTTTAGAAACGTTTGTGTGGTAGGGCCACATGCATCTGTTACTCGTCGGGTATGAATTTAATAAGTTGTGCTGTGACAGTTGTTCATTAGAGTTTGGTTATGCCGTGTCTCGAGATGCAGCCAGTTTTATGCATTAATGCTGTTACCTTCAAGCTGTGGCATTTGTTCAACTTTTGCTTTGGACGGGTTTATTTAGTCATGTATATACGGTACAG
Source organism: Paraescarpia echinospica (assembly GCA_020002185.1). Lineage (NCBI taxonomy): Eukaryota > Metazoa > Annelida > Polychaeta > Sabellida > Siboglinidae > Paraescarpia > Paraescarpia echinospica. Next base: position 51,249,451 of record CM034538.1, on the reverse strand, counting down.
TATATGCTCTGCCATTTTATTGTTTCAATGATAAAAATTATCAAAAAGGTTCCATGATAAAGATTATCGCATGGTGGCAGTATTGGGCATGTTTACATGGTAGGGCCATGGACAACTCTCCTGTTGGGTGTGCATGTAGATATCGCTACATATGGAGAGAAAGGGGTGTTTAGAAGTTTTACTTCGTGGTCGTGATATCCCTATGTTCTAGTTATTGTTGCCTTTTATCCTCACTGAGATATCGCTTCTGCTGTGTTCTTGATATTGCAGAATGCCTCGGGCACGGGCTCCAAGGGGACGTGGCCGGCCAGCGTGTCGGGAGTCGCTGACACGCCAGACTCGCTCGCGGACAGTCGCCTCAACTCTCTCGTCAGACACGCCGCCAACCCCGTCTGTCTCGCTTGGTGCACCGCCACCTCAGTGTGCGACACTAGTGAACTTTGAGGATGCGTCGGGTCTCCAGGCGGTCGTGAATGAAACACTCGTGACAGAAGGTCCACAATCCGCGTGGGAACGTTCGATGGAACGCCGTGTGGCAGCCTCGGAGAGGGTTTTGGGAGAGATCCATGCGATGGTGCTAGCCTTGCGCCCTTCTCCAACGGTGCTACGACCAGATCCAGCATTGACATCTGCCTCAGCCGCCTTCGGCAGCGCTGCCCAGATGTCAGCAGCTGTCGGCATGGGACCTTCGACCCCTGGGTTGACCCATCCCTTTGCCACACCGGACCCCCTCCACGCGACCCCCGTGGAACCATGGTCTTTTGGCCAAAACGATGCCAGGGCGACTCCGTGGCCGAACACAGACACTGTGCCAGGTACATTACTCGAGACGTTGCCTGGGTCAACGCAGACCCTGATTGATTCATGTACTTCGGCCGCCCTCCCTCTCGATGCTCGTATCCCTGACGGGCTTCGGGCAAAGATCTGGGCGGGGGAGTATATTGATTTATCGGTTATGTTGAAACCCACACGTCTCCAACACCAGGAATATGGCCAGGTATATGGGGGTGCTCCTCACCCCACTCCTGGCGCATCCACTGATGCGTCTCCCAAACCCAGTTATGATCTTGTTACTTTTGACAGGTGGTTGCAGGCATTCACTTTGTACATGTCAGTGTATCTGTTGAAGCCTGCCAACATACCGTTAGCTGTTACGATGTTGAAGTATGCGGAAGTAATTCGGGGTTTAGCTGATGCGGGGGGTGACTGGCGGTCCTATGATGAAGCGTTTAGGTCCCTCCGTTACCTCAGGGGTTGGTCCTGGGGCTCCATTAACTGGGAAATGTGGATGACTGCATCGCAACCCATCAGGCGGCCCGCTCCTGTTTCCCCCTTTCAAGGCAAGGGTAGGGTCAGGTCCCCGGCTAGTGGTCCCTGCTTCGCGTTCAATCGGGGGGAAAGTTGTGACAAAGCCTCGTGTCGCTTTACACACAAGTGTCAGCTATGCAGCGGCAGCAGCCACCCCGCGGTGCGTTGCTTCAAAACCCAGGGAAGACGCCCCCAATCAGCTAACCCACCACCACCAAACCCCCCTGGTAGACCAGGCCCCCCAGGTAGACCATCCGTCCCCTCAGGTAGACCGTTCAACACCAGTGGCTCCCCCGCTTCAGCCAGTGGCTCGCCTGTGTGGTTCAGGAAGTGAGTTGCCAACCCCGGTGTCCCCCTCAGTCCTGCAAGAAGTGTTGGTGGGGTATGACTGTGAATTGCGTAACTATCTAGTGCATGGTTTTTCTTTTGGTTTTCATATAGGTTGTTTTGGGTTGCCAACGCAGTCAGATGTAGACATATGTAATTTGAAATCTGCCGATGAATTTTCAGGTGTCATAGATAGCAAGATAGCGAAAGAATTGTTATTAGGCCGTGTACTGGGACCCTTTACTGTTCCTCCACCTTATCATAATTACAGAATCTCGCCCCTGGGTGTGGTGGCTAAGAAGACTCCAGGGGAATTTAGGATGATTCACCATCTGTCGTACCCAGAGGGCTCTTCGGTTAATGATTATATCCCGAAGGATATGTCCTCGGTCCATTATGCCACACTTCAAGATGCTATTGCTTTTATCAAAGATTCACCGAAGCCTGTATATATGGCTAAGGTGGATATAGAGTCGGCCTTTCGTATAATTCCAGTATCGCCAGCTGATAGGCCAATGTTGGGGTTTCAGTGGAAAGGGCAATATTTTATGGATGCCGTTCTACCGATGGGATGTTCCAGTTCTTGTGCCATTTTTGAATGTTTCAGCACTGCGTTAGAGTGGGTGGCTAAGGTTAAATTGGGAGTGACAGAAATGGTCCACATTATCGATGATTTTCTGATTCTATCGCATTCAGAAGAGAAATGTCATCACGATCTGCTGGCATTTGTTAAACTTTGCGAGCGACTTGGGGTACCACTAGCACCTAGTAAAACTGTTGGCCCATCCACCACAATTCCCTTTCTGGGTATTATTCTCGATTCAGTCAAGAGGGAGACTAGGCTTCCCAGTGATAAGCTAGATAAGGCCAGGGCTTTACTTTTGGCATTCCTGGGGAAACATAAGGTTACACTTCAAGAGTTGCAATCGCTGATAGGGGTCCTGGGGTTTGCAACTTCCGTGATAAAACCCGGAAGGCCATTTTTACGCCGGTTGATCGACCTAACCTTGGGCATACGTAAGCCCCATTTTCATATTCGTTTAACGAGGCAGGCTAAACTTGACTTAGAGGTGTGGTTGCAATTTTTGCAACAGTTCAATGGTAAGTCTTTCTTCTTGGATGATAAATTCCTAACTGGTGATTATCTTCAACTGTACACGGATGCTGCTGGTGGCATAGGGTATGGGGCACTGTACGGGACAGAGTGGTTCTGTGGTCTGTGGCCAGTGACTTGGCGTTCATTCAATGTCTCTGTTTTGGAATTGTATCCAATCATGGCAGCAGTGCACGTTTGGGGTAATGCGTGGGCGAACAAGAGTGTCTGCTTTTTTACCGATAATGAAGCCCTTGTTCCGGTCATTAATAACCAAACATCCCGTGAACCTCACATCATGGCACTACTCCGTCCACTGGTGTTAGCTTGCCTACGATTTAATGTTAATTTTGCAGCACGTCATGTTCCGGGGCGGTTTAATACTCTTGCTGATGCATTATCCCGTTCACAGGTGGACAAGTTCCGAGAATTGGCACCCTGGGCGAATCTCCACCCAGAGAAGGTGCCGCAATGTGTGTCCCCGGCCAGCTTAGGGACTCTTTGAATTTACTTCTGCACGCTTCCATTGCACCGTCGTCGCGGGCCCACTATGAACGGGCTTGGAAGAAGTTTGTTTTGTTCCACGATTCGCTCCATGTAGCCACGCAGCTGCCGGCGTCAGTATCAACGATTTTGCTTTTCATAGCACACTTGCATTCTAATGGCTCTGCCCCGGCATCCATCGTTTCAATCATATCAGCAATAGCTTACTTTCATAAGATCAATGGTTTCTCTGACCCGACTACTTGTTTTCTTGTAGCCAAGCTTTTGGCAGGAGCCCGTAATCTTGGGTCGGTCCCTGATGTCCGCCTGCCTGTCACTCTTCCTGTGCTCACTCGTCTTGTGCTTGCTCTGCCCACAGTTTTTACGTCGCGGTACAGGTGTCTCATGCTGCGAGCCATGATGGTGCTTGCATTCAAAGCTTATTTGCGGGTGGGGGAAATGGTACCTCGAGGAAGGACTAGAGTACAAGGGTGTTTGCAAATGGGTGACGTGTTACTGTCTGGGGATCTCATATCACTTTCTTTCCGTCATTTCAAGCATAGTACTCGACAGGGTCCACAGTCCCTCCAGGTGAGAGGTGAATGTGTCCCTGATTCGTTGATATACCCTGCTTCCTTCTTGAGAGATTTTCTATCAGTTCGAGGGGGGGTGCGCTCCACTTTATTTGCTTATCCAGATGGTTCGCCGATGCTGCGCAGCGAGTTTGATGTTTCTCTGAAACGATTACTGGATTTCTGCGGTTACCAGACAACTGCGTTTAAGGGTCACAGCTTCCGTATTGGGGCAGCTACGGCAGCAGCGTTGAGGGGTGAATCGGATGCACAGATCAGGGCAGCAGGCAGGTGGGCGTCCGACGCGTTTAAGAGATACATTAGAATAGCCTAAATTATATTGGTACTCCAGCATGGTAGCCAGGTGTCGTTGTGTGGGGGGGTCACATGTTTGGTGACCTGTGGCGTATTGCCCCCACCTATGGGGTTATAGTTTTACCATTAGTATAGTCAGCAGCAGGTAGTCTGGTATTCAGTGTGGCAATTTGCAAAGGCACTTGTTAGTTAAATCAGTTGTACATGTTTTTCCCATTTGTTCTAGGAATATCGCTGCTGCTGCGTTATATGTGGAAATGTGGGCTCTCTAGCAGCCTGATGTTCAGGAGACTAGCATGGGCTCAGTCACAGGCCTGGCATTGGGTTGTAGAGTCCACATTTCGTTCACTTAAACCGTCACAGTGTGCCAAAAAGGGCTTACACACTGGACCCCCCTAATAAACGTCATACATTTGGCCTTTTCATATCTACATTGGTCTCCGTGTTGTTTCTTGCATAAATGATGGTATGCACATCAGGCACAGCCGATTTGCATACTGGACTTTGTGCAAGATAACGGCACAGAGGCTGCTGATTGGCTAATTTATCCGCCCAATCAGCGCGCACAGGGCCGCGACCCTGTGCCGTTTTTGGTCTAATCCGCACTCCATCTTGCGAAAGCATACAGGACCAGACGTTTTGCCAATTTCGACCCACCCTCCTCCCAACTCTCCGTCCAAATGTAATGTGTAGTTTACTTGTACATCGTTAGTGGAAAGCGGTTGTATGGCCCGATGCTTTCCCCAATTTTATAGATGAATGTGAGCATAGGGTTTGCACCGGATGTGTTCACGGGGTTTTATTGCAAGGGACCGCATGCTTCTTTCCACTTTCGATTTAGGATCAACATATTGTATCTATCAGAGTGAAGTGCGGCGTATTGCCCCCACCTATGGGGTTATAGTTTTACCATTAGTATAGTCAGCAGCAGGTAGTCTGGTATTCAGTGTGGCAATTTGCAAAGGCACTTGTTAGTTAAATCAGTTGTACATGTTTTTCCCATTTGTTCTAGGAATATCGCTGCTGCTGCGTTATATGTGGAAATGTGGGCTCTCTAGCAGCCTGATGTTCAGGAGACTAGCATGGGCTCAGTCACAGGCCTGGCATTGGGTTGTAGAGTCCACATTTCATTCACTTAAACCGTCACAGTGTGCCAAAAAGGGCTTACACACTGGACCCCCCTAATAAACGTCATACATTTGGCCTTTTCATATCTACATTGGTCTCCGTGTTGTTTCTTGCATAAATGAATTTTCAGCCAATACAGAACTTTATATTTAAGACTTGTATGTAAATGACTTGCACTTGTTAATAATATATTGTTGTTTTAAATGTATTGCTAATTTATCATGCAAATGAAGTATAAAGGAGATGGAACTAATTTGTTTCTGGATGTTCACATTACAATGAAATCTGCCTAGATCAAGATGACACATACAAATACAGCAACCTCTACAGAGCTTGCCTCACTCAACTTTTTTTCTATGTCAGTTTTCATGTTGTGTCTCACTAAAGCCAGTCAACAGTCATATAAACAAGTACATATTAATGGCTTACTTGTCATCATTGGTATGGCAGTTCAGTGCTGATGCCTCGCGACTAAGGATGTCCTCAAGCTTGCCATAGGGAAGGTTCTTACCCTCAGAGGATGTCACCACCATCAGGCCATACTGCGCAGGGTTGACCCACTCATATGCTGTCCTACAAACACACACTGTCACTGTTGTCACCATGACTACAACAAACACACTGTCACTGACGTCACCATGACTACAACACACACATACTGTCACTGACGTCACCATGACTACAACACACACACATACTGTCACTGACGTCACCATGACTACAACACACACACATACTGTCACTGACGTCACCATGGCTACAACAAAGACACACTGTCACTGTTGTCATCATGACAACAAACACACTGTCACTGACGTCACCATGACTACAACAAACACACACTATCACTGACATCACCTTGACTACAACAAACACACACTGTCACTGTCGTCACCACGACTACAACAAACACACACTGTCACTGACGTCACCATGACTACAACGAACACACACTGTCACTGACATCACCATGACTACAACAAATACACACTGTCACTGACATCACCATGACTACAACAAACACACAGTCACTGACGTCACCATGACTACAACAAACACACACTGTCACTGACGTCACCATGACTACAACAAACACACACTGTCACTGATGCTTACTCCAGCCACATTTTATCCTCAACATAATTTGTATCTTCACTGATTTTTATAAATTTCATTCAACAGTTTCCTATGCACCCTTTAGTACATGTATAATTATATTTTAATTATTAATTTTAATAATTTATTTTACTGTATAACTATTGTGACATGTTATACAGTCAAATCAATTATTAATATTAATAAAATACATTTAATTGTATAATTTGTATTTCAAGTATATTTCTAAAGTAACTCTTCTTTAGTTTCTGTTATGTAGTACTGGCACTCAAATAATGTTTAAGTTAACTTTACTCAAGTACTAAGAAGTAGTGATACTACTACCGATACATATGCATGCATATATGCTGCCATGTATTGATGGACATAGACAGTTTAGGAGAGTATGGTGTTGAAGATCTACCCGACAAAGACCAAGGTAGACTGGTTTTACATACCTGGCATTGGTGCCAGTCCAATAGATGAGTCCATTCTCATCAAAGTCTCGTTCGTGAGTGAAAGTGAGGCCCTCAAATGTTGGTGCCTTGAGTCGTTTAACAAAGGTGAAGGTCGACCTGTCATAGTCATACCACTGCTTGGCAACCTGTAACATGCAAACATCACCTTAGCAATCCACCAAAAAGTGACTTTTTAAGATTTCATGATGGTTTCACGCAGTTTAAAGACATTTATATTATCCAATTAACCTTTGTTGTAGTTTAGCAGTGTTACCCAGTATTGTTTCGCTTGCTCATTTTATTATGTACCTTCTTACCATTTTGAGTAGATAGCGTTCTAGGGCGGCCAAGGTGGTCAGTGGCTCCATCTTGAGGGTGCGTCCGGTGCGATCAATCAGACTGTTCTCTCCTGGTGCCCTCTCCAGGCGGAATCGCAGTCGTCTCGTCAAAATCTACCAGCACATAGAACACATTCACCAAAACATACTTCCATATAATGACAATGTCAAAATCTACAGAACGTTAAATAACAACATTCATTCTATTATCTCTTATACATCTTAAATACAATTTTCATGCAAACTTCCTAATATTAAGTATTGACATCTTTCTAAATAATTCACTAGAAAACACTGATAGCATGGTTAAGATTTGTTAGTGAAGTGTCTAGGAGATGAGTATGAGATGACCTGCAGTCCATAGCCAGCACCTTGGCTGTCGTATGTGTGCACAGGAAGCTTCTCTATCGACTCAAGCACAGCAATGAGTTTCCTCACGAGTGCCACTGCTGGTAGGATCGCCCTGCAATGTGAGGTGAAAGGTGCAGTGAAGCCAACCAAACTATGTAACAGACATCTTAGTCACGGCTGTATCTCAAGTGTCTCCTGACATTACACATCTGCTCATGTCAAAAGCTACAGATCAACTGTGAAGGTTCTTCCTTCCTAGCCTACCTAGACAAACCTGGAGGTCAGACAATACAACAGTATCAAGAGAACACATTAATCTAACAGCAGTTGTTATTGCTTCACGTAATCACATTTCCATTATTTGAGAGACCAATCTGACAGGGCTCCCACTGGACCAGACATAATGTTAAGACACATAAACCAGTCCACAACACATAGGTCAACTGTTTCACCTTTCTCAACATCCACAATGGCAATCAGTAATGTTAGACTTAAGTGCATCAAGTTGTCCTTTGCCACAAACACACCAAACTCCATGAATCGACATGCCCTGAGTAAAAGTCAACTTTGTTAATGAATGCAACATGTAATGAGGGAAAACAAGCAATTGTATTACAAAATGACATTTCATGAAATCTTCATATTACCAATTATTCTTGAGTATGCATGCATCTGGGGTACTAGATTACGAACAGCCAGACCAGTTTGGGGGAAATTGTAGACTTAATAATATAAAACAGTGACAATTGTATGAGTGGAAATGATGCCATTAAAGCACCAAAACACTTACCCATCATCTGACACTTTGAATGCCTGCTTGAACAGGCTGATTCTCTCATAAGCTCGCTTGCGACTTTCTTTACTACTGGGCTCAATGTTGTTCTGCAAAAAGATAATACAGTTGCTTTCAATCCAACTAGATAACATATTTGAAAAACAAATAGATTGCAGCAAAATAAAAGTGCGCTCAAGTTGTGTTACTTACACGGAGACAGCCAAAGAGCTGCTGCACCAGGCCACTGCTGTGTTGTGTTACTTACACTGAGACAGCCAAAGAGCTGCTGCACCAGGCCACTGCTGTGTTGTGTTACTTACACTGAGACAACCAAAGAGCTGCTGCACCAGGCCACTGCTGTGTTGTGTTACTTACACTGAGACAGCCAAAGAGCTGCTGCACCAGGCCACTGCTGTGTTGTGTTACTTACACTGAGACAACCAAAGAGCTGCTGCACCAGGCCACTGCTGTGTTGTGTTACTTACACGGAGACAACCAAAGAGCTGCTGCACCAGGCCACTGCTGTGTTGTGTTACTTACACTGAGACAACCAAAGAGCTGCTGCACCAGGCCACTGCTGTGTTGTGTTACTTACACTGAGACAGCCAAAGAGCTGCTGCACCAGGCCACTGCTGTGTTGTGTTACTTACACTGAGACAACCAAAGAGCTGCTGCACCAGGCCACTGCTGTGTTGTGTTACTTACACTGAGACAGCCAAAGAGCTGCTGCACCAGGCCACTGCTGTGTTGTGTTACTTACACTGAGACAACCAAAGAGCTGCTGCACCAGGCCACTGCTGTGTTGTGTTACTTACACTGAGACAGCCAAAGAGCTGCTGCACCAGGCCACTGCTGTGTTGTGTTACTTACACCGAGACAACCAAAGAGCTGCTGCACCAGGCCACTGCTGTGTTGTGTTACTTACACTGAGACAGCCAAAGAGCTGCTGCACCAGGCCACTGCTGTGTTGTGTTACTTACACCGAGACAACCAAAGAGCTGCTGCACCAGGCCACTGCTGTGTTGTGTTACTTACACTGAGACAGCCAAAGAGCTGCTGCACCAGGCCACTGCTGTGTTGTGTTACTTACACTGAGACAACCAAAGAGCTGCTGCACCAGGCCACTGCTGTGTTGTGTTACTTGTGTTGTGTTACTTACGCGAGACGGCAAGAGCTGCTGCATCAGGCCACTGCTGTGTTGTGTTACTTACACTGGGACAATGAAGAGCTGCTGCACCAGGCCACTGCTGTGTTGTGTTAAGAGGACAACCAAGGAAAGCTGCTGCACCGGGCCACTGCTTAATGTTGTGTGCCACTGGGACAGCCAGGCTGCTGCGCAGGCCACTGCTGTGTTGTACACGAGACAAACTTGCTTGCGGAGACAACCGGTGAAGGCCACTGCTGTAGTGTTGCTGCAGGCCACCGCTGTTGTGCCATTTACACTGAGAGGCCACTGCTGTGTTGTGCTTACTCTGCCGTTAAAGGGACAGTAAAGGACTGCCTGCAGGCCACTGCTGTGTTGTGTTACTTACGCACCAGGACAGACAAGAGCTGCTGCACCAGGCCGCTGCTGTGTTGTGTTACTTACTGGGAGACAGCCAAAGAGCTGCTGCACCAGGCCACTGCTGTGTTTACACCGAGACAGCCAAAGAGCTGCTGCGGCCACTGCTGTGTTGTGTTACCACTGAGACAGCCAAAGAGCTGCTGCACCAGGCCACTGCTTACTTACACTGCAACCAAAAGAGCTGCTTGTGTGTTGCCACAGAGACAACCAAAGAGCTGCTGCAATCTGGCCACTGCTGTGTTGTGTTACTTACACGGCCACTGACAGCAAGAGCTGCTGCCACCAAAGAGCTGCTGTGTTGTTGTGAATTGCCGCACTGAGACGGCAAGAGCTGCTGCACCAGGCCACTGCTGTGTTGTGTTACTTACGCCAGGACAGCCAAAGGCTGCTGCTTGCTGGACCCAGAGGCCACTGCTGTGTTGTGTTACTTACAGACAACCAAAAGGCTGCTGCTGCGCCGACCATAACGTGTTTATTGTTACTTACGCTGCTGCTGCACCGGGCCACTGCTGTGTTGTACACCGCGGAGACAACCAAGAGCTTGCTGTACCCACGCGAGACAACCAAAGCTGCTGCACCAGGCCACTGCTGTGTTGTGTTACTTACACTGAGACAACCAAAGAGCTGCTGCCAGGCCCGGAGACACCAAGGGCTGTGTTGTGTTATTAATTGCCTGAGACAGCCAAAGGCGCTAGGCCACTGCTGTGTTGTGTTACTTACGGGACAAACCAAGGCCACTGCTGTGTTGTGTTGCCGCTGCAATAGCCAAAGCAATCTCAGGCCACTGCTGTGTTGTGTTACTTACACTGAGACAACCAAGGAGCTGCTGCACCAGGCCACTGCTGTGTTGTGTTACACTGGAGACAACCAAGGCTGCTGCGCACTGCTGTGTTGTGTTGCCGGAGACAACCAAAGAGCTGCTACACCAGTTACACTGCTGTGTTGTGTTACTTACACCGGGACAGCCAAAGGCTGCTGCAAGGCCACTGCGCTGTGTTGTGTTGCCTTACGCTGGTGACAAGAGCTGCAAAGAGCCACTGCTGTGTTATGTTACTTACACTGAGACAGCAAAAGGCTGCTGCGCAGGCCGCTGCTGTTGTGTTACTTACTGAGACAGGTACAGATTGCGCAGGCCACTGCTGTGTTGTGATTTACTTACCGCGGAGACAGCAAAAGGCTGCTGCGCAAGGCCACTGCTGTGTTGTGTTACTTACGCGACAACCAAAGGCTGCGCCGGGCCACTGCTGTGTTGTGTGGTGCCGCTGGGGGAGGCTGCTGCACCAGGCCACTGCTGTGTTGTGTTACTTACACTGAGACAGCCAAAGAGCTGCTGCACCAGGCCACTGCTGTCTTGTGTTACTTACACTGAGACAGCCAAAGAGCTGCTGCACCAGGCCACTGCTGTCTTGTGCTGTGTGTGCAATGCTGAGATGACATCGTGTGTTCATTTCTCAGCAGCTGCAGCAGTTCAGCAAATGATGATTCCATCTCCTGCTTCCAGTCCGAGTCATCACTAATGATCTGCAAGGGAAGACATCATACCTTACACTAGAAGTCACATCACACACTCTCATATAAATGAACAGATTATATTTACAACTATTTACTATTAGACACCGCAAGGATTCAATTATGTTTCAGAAAGTAAAATCTTCCTCCAACATATATGCTGCTGCACTGTCAAAACGTGGAGAACACAGTATTGTAGTTTAGAGAAGTCTAGCTGAGAGCATGAGGGGAGAGAGGAGAGGAAGGAACAGAGAGAGAGGAGGGAACAGAAAGTACCTGGTTGCAGTGTTTCTTGCAATGAACAGAAAGATTATCTTGCAATGAACTATCTGATTGCTATGTTTCTTTCAAGGAACAGAAAGTACCTGATTGCTGTGTTTCTTGCAGGCCGAGTCCAGCTGGGAGGCAATGTTGAAGAGTTTGGCTACGATACCTCGCGGCACTGACTGAGCCACCTTGAAGTACTGCTCATAGATGTCAAGGGCCAGCGACTTCACCTAGTGGACACCGCAGAACCACCGAATGAGTGCTGACACCTAGTGACTAATCTTATAGTATGCCTTATTTTGGTATTTTACTTCTGCAATAGTCATATGCAATAGTCATATACAATAGTCATATGCAATAGTCATATGTAATAGTCATATGTAATAGTCATATGCACTAGTCATATGTAATAGTCATATGCAATAGTCATATGGAATAGTCATATGTCATATGCAATAGTCATATATAATAGTCACATGCAATTGACAGATTTCATTTAACATTTCACAAAATCTCTGAAAATATGTTTCATATTCAATGAAGAATTCCAGACCAATGACATATACAGACCAAAAGAAGCCCGTCACACACACCTTGAGTCGAACAGCCTCTGACTTGGACTTGAACTTCTTGTAGTGTTTGCCTGTCCAGCCTGCTGCCAGCTCTGCCCCAAGGGATGTCTCCGCAGTGAACGAGTGCTTCGTGCCACGATTAGACTCAAAGATAAAGCCAGGCAGGCCGTCTCGCAGAATCGTTGTCTGCTGTGGACCACACACACAGTTTGTGCTCACTATTATCAGTTCATGTATGTTAATGTTTTCCTCCGAGACACTTTGTATCTCAGGTGCCAAACTTTCAGGGGTTCATTTTGAACCCCAGGATAATTCCGTAACAATGATTATATATTTTTGTATTTAATTTAATTTTAATAGGTTCATACCAGTCATTTGACGTTTGTTTGAAACATCATGCATGCTGTCTACAGTTGTTCCAATCATTAAATATCCATTACATAGAAAGAGTCGGCACCCACCTGTTGCCCATCAAAGTGTTACATAAGGGGAGTCAGCACCCACCTGTTGCCCATCAATGTTACATAAGGGGAGTCAGCACCCACCTGTTGCCCATCAGTGTTACATAAGGGGAGTCAGCACCCACCTGTTGCCCATCAAAGTGTTACATAAGGGGAGTCAGCACCCACCTGTTGCCCATCAGTGTTACATAAGGGGAGTCAGCACCCACCTGTTGCCCATCAAAGTGTTACATAAGGGGAGTCAGCACCCACCTGTTGCCCATCAAAATGTTACATAAGGGGAGTCAGCACCCACCTGTTGCCCATCAGTGTTACATAAAGAGAGTTAGCACCCACCTGTTGCCCATCAGAGTGTTACATAAAGAGAGTCAGCACCCACCTGTTACCCATTAGAGTATTACATAAAGAGAGTCAGCACCAACCTGTTGCCCATCAGAGTATTGCATGAAGAGTCAGCACCCACCCATTGTCCATCAGAGTGTTTCATAAAGAGTCAACACCCACCTGTTGCCCATCAGAGTGTTACATAAAGAGAGTTAGCACCCACCTGTTGCCCATCAGAGTTGTGAATCTGCAGCTCTGCATCCTTCTTACATGTGAGAGACCAGTTTCCAACCATGATGCAAGTAGGACTGGTCTTGGACAGGATTGGTTGACTTGGACTGGCGTCCTTCACATGACTTCGTGCCTTCTGCAGCTTCTCAAGGAACTCTCCACGGTTCTCTGTAAGAATCATCCACGTCTTCACAACCAGTGATTATGAGTCAATGATGTAAGATATACTGTCCTAATTCAGGCTTTGATGTTGGTAGATTAATTTTAGACACAGGTAAAACTAAATGGAAAACCTGTGGCACAGGGGTAGATTTTAAGGGGGAAGATGTAACAATTGGATTACCACGGTATTTAATTCAGTACCTGTCCAAAAATCTAGTAAAATGAAAATAGCTAGACATCATACATCACACAGAACAGTAGTGCCACATAGTGTACTGCTGTCTGGTCCACTGTGTGGTGCCACTGTCATATGAAGCTCTGGTCGTTAATTAACAAGTCACCTTTCTAGCATTATATCAACTCAGACTCTACATTTGTGCAGGGTAGTTCACAGAGTTTACCCTGCAATGAGCCATTATGAGCCGCCCGACATGGGTTGGATGCTGGATGAACTGACTGGGTTTATCACACACAGAATGGATGACATAGTACAAAATGGCAGCAAAAGTGGTGGTAATCTGAACAGATTAGTGTACCAACGAGTCTAGCAATGTCTAGTGTGTTCGTAACAACAGAGCCATTACAATTGAGCCATATAGTACTAGCAAATATTCCTAGAAATCCAAATAATTTTGAGTATGAGAGATGCTCACCGGAGCTGTCAGAGCCACCCTCAGGACTGCCGCTGGAGTACATTGTCGCCAGTTTGCCATCGAGGATGAACCGGAACCAGCCATTGCTGCCGTTAGACAGCTCCAGTGCTGCAGCATCACCCCAGATGTAGAGGCAGTCTCTGCCGCGTGCCACACACCAGTCCTTCCAGTGGTAAGGCACGCCCTGCACAATCTCCTTTGCATCCTCCAGGTTGGTCTGTACAGCCGACACAGCCCGGGCGACAGTCTCATCCTCCATCTAACAACAACACGGGCAACAGTCTCATCCTCTATCTAACAACAACATGGATGACAGTCTCATCCTCCATCTAACAACAACATGGGCGACAGTCTCATCCTTTATCTAACAACAACACGGGCAACAGTCTCATCCTCCATCTAACAACAACATGGGCGACAGTCTCATCCCCCATCTAACAACAACACGGGCAACAGTCTCATCCTCTATCTAACAACAACATGGATGACAGTCTCATCCTCCATCTAACAACAACATGGGCGACAGTCTCATCCTTTATCTAACAACAACACGGGCAACAGTCTCATCCTCCATCTAACAACAACATGGGCGACAGTCTCATCCCCCATCTAACAACAACACGGGCAACAGTCTCATCCTCTATCTAACAACAACATGGATGACAGTCTCATCCTCCATCTAACAACAACATGGGCGACAGTCTCATCCTTTATCTAACAACAACACGGGTGACAGTCTCATCCTCCATCTAACAACAACATGGGCGACATTCTCATCCTCCATCTAACAACAACATGGGCAATAGTCTCATCCTCCATCTAACAACAACATGGGCGACAGTCTCATCCTCCATCTAACAACACAGGCAACAGTCTCGTCATCCATCTAACAACAACACGGGCAACAGTCTCATTGTCCATCTAACAACAGCCAGCACTACCACTTCAAGCTATGTAGCAACATTAAAAGGCAGTTATAATTTGCAAAACCCACCAAAATTGTCATCATGATCAAAAAGAACATATCTTTTACCATGATAAAAAAATTGACAAGTGCAAAAGCAACACGTTTTTATAATGAACAAAATCAACATTATATTTTCATTGTGTGCAAAATTAACATATTTCCATGGTGTGCGCAATCCGCAACTTAGCCAGTGTCCTGCTCATGTGGTACTGACCTGTGTGTCCTCGTTAGCAGCCACGTTCTCACAGACACTGGGTGGTCCAGCCAGAGACAGCACCTTGCCAAACACTCCAAGACGAGCGAAGTACTCCAGGAAGATGTCTTCACACTTCTCCATGAGGTTTTGGATGATTTGTAGTGCAGTCAAGTGTCCCTCCTCATCGTCCTAAACACCCCACGAATATAGGCTATATCTCAACAATGGAAACAGCTATATAGCCAAACCTCGTTTTATGGTCACCTCAGTAATACAGCCACCTCGAAATTAATATATTAATCAAAAGTAAACGGCATACCAGATTACACAGGTTCATGCATACACTGATACAATACTTGAATAGCAAATATAGATACGACTCTTCCAAATCTACATGAAACTAAACAAAAGTGCCTGTTTTAACCCTTTCAGACTTTGATACGTATTATTACATACAGTGAATTTTCCACGGAAACGGGGTGTTTAGGGGCGTCTATACCCGACTTTATGGTAATGCCAGATCGAGGCAGCCATGTGGTTCACAGTAATGGCGTCATTGTATACTTTCGATGGAGTTAATGTGACATTTTCTTCAAAAATTATCGCGATTTGTCAAGGTTTCTGAGCACATGAGTTTCTGCACATGTGTATTTTAATACATCATCTGAGGCTAAAAATCACAACAGAATTAGTGGATTTTAAGCTGAAATGGACAAACGAATGTGACTAGAGCTGGTGCTTTTGAACTTCAAGCAAATCGCATGGGGAATGAAACCATCAAAGACGAACTTAGATACATCCGATTTCATGTCCGCCTGGCAACAAAATGGCGTCAACAAACTTTGAATACACGATGCCTTTAAACAAAGTTTAATATCATGATTCGGATTATGTGCCTGAACTAGAATGATGAGTGGAACTCTAGTGTATTTGATACATGGATTCTGCGTTCTGGGACGCTGTCAATATGAGTGTACAGAATCCGCCAAAAATGCAACGCCACAGACTGACTGCATGCAAATGGTCTTCTCTGTTTTTTATTGATATGTTCAGCAATTGGCGATTTTATTGACAACTACTGTGAAGGTAGCTGTTGCAAACTAGTCACATTAATGCAGAAAGATATTCTAACATGTGCACACTGTAGAACTGCTCCAAGAAATTTACATATAGGTCAGCAAACTGGTTTTTAAATTGTACATTCATTTTTCATATTTCTATAGATTTGTTGCCAATTCCCTTGGTAACTGCCATGTATCTGTTTGTGTTTTTAGGAATAAATTGTGGCTTGTTGGATTGCTATTATTTAGCTTTAAGAAAATGTAGTTTTATGGGTTTTCTTGTTATAATTAGTTGCTATTGAGCAATCTTTTGTGCACGGAAATGGAATACGGAATCCAAGTGAGAAATAGGATTCCACAGAGCAAATTTGGATCACGGAAGTTAACCCATTTCATTCGGGATACGCCTACGGGCGTAGTTAACCTTTTCATTCGGGATACGCCTGCAGGCGTAGTCAACGCACGTGACGGCCTTATCGGGTATTTATAGAAACTGTGTGCATCGTAGCAAGCTTTTACCATTTTTCCCATGATGCAGTATGACCACACTACCGGTTTGGAAGCCATTTGCAAATTTTCAACCGCGTGTTTATCTGCAAGTTTGGAGTGAAGTTCGAGTTCGATATTTTGGAGATTTTTGGCATTTAAAAATGGCGGATGATGGTGCAGTTAGTGATGGAAGCGATATCGACGTGGAAGACAGTGAAATCGGCAGTAGTACGAGCAGTATTTCGACTGAAAACGACGCAGACGAATCTGTTGTGTCCAGTGCCAACAGCTTGGAGTGTGTCTGTACGCACTTCCACAGCCTGTTCAACTTGTGAGTTGGCACTTGGCAGTCAGTGACGTGAACAATATGAACTGTGACATCGCCGATGTCATGAACAGTGTCATGGACATTATTACCTTAGTTCGGTGAAGGGTTATTGTTTCATTAAATTTTATTATGCACATTATATCTTGTGTTGTAATTCGTTTTCATTGGAAACTGCAATGCCAAGGCAATGGCAATGGTGAATTACTGTAAGGAAATTACTAATTTTGTGTACGTGACGACTTCCATTCTAAAAACTATAACTTTGGACTGACATATGACATTTACATCAAATTTTTACCACTGTTTGAAGAAATTAATTTGGGAGGTTTCTCTCACTGGATATATGATATGTCTAAGTGGCTATATATAGGTAAAACTAGCCCCAAGTCTGTGTACACATTTTGTTTTTATTTTATTTCTTTCATTCTTCTTCTCCGTGAGATAACTTCCTCCATGTTCACTCTACAGAAACAGTTTCAACACCATCATGTAGGCAATTCTCTTCTGATTCCTGAAATGTATGGGTTTATACACTTTTCTTCAACAGTTGCCTGAAAAAATATTATAATTGAAGCGTTGGTGAATCCCTGTCAGGAAAGATATCTTTTCACATACTCGACAACATTCATTCAGAAATGTGTAACTTCCGACTGAAACAAGATATTTACATGAAATTTTTACCACTGTTTGAAGAAATGAATTTGGCAGATTTCTCTCATTGGATGTATGACCATCCTGAGTGGTTGTATACAGGTAAAACAAGTCCAAAGTCGATGTACAATCTGTTTTTATTATTATTGCTTTTCAGTCTTCTTCTTCACCTTGAGATAATTCTTCTATGCTCTCTATACAAAAAATTTTAACACCATCATGTAGGCAATTCTCTTCTGATTCCAGAAATGTAAGGGTTTATACACTTTTCTTCAACCAAAACCTGGCAAAAAATTAGTATGTGACCCACCCGTTGAAATAATTTATCACAACTGTAAATTGGTAATTTTGTCCAGATCTGAGCAATGTGGCCAGCTAACTAGCTGTCAGAATGAAATGGGTTAAAGTCTGAAAGGGTTAAGGGGAGACACGGCAGTCTGAAATACGTCAATAATTATTTTTATGACATTTTTTGTTTCTTTCAGTTTTTGACAGATTGACATATCTACTTCACAATAAAGATAGTTTTTTAACAGTTACTCACCACTAAGTCATTATATTAGCACTAACTTAGATGGCCCATCAAATGTGAAATGACAATAAATATTTGAATCGATGAAACACGCTAAAAGTAATCCAAGTCTATGCCTTGACAACGATCACGTTTGTTCATGATACGCAATTTTTTCAAAAGAACGGCCGTCTTCTTGGCTATCTGTCAGTTATGTTGATAGTCACGCCCCTTTTCTCCAAAGTTGAGTTTTCCCGCATTGAAACCGAGTCCCAAATTTCCGATGATCTCCTTATTTAGCACATAATTATGCAAATGAGACACGGAACTGGCCGAAAGCCTCGCATTCGTGGTTTTATGACGCGTTTTTCTCAAAATGAGGCACGCAACCAGCCGAAAGCAAGTTCAAGGATCATTCAACCGGTTTTATGACGCGTCTTCGTTCAAAACAAGGCAAATCAATCCCACGATGCTTTGCGTTGTCTACTTTCCTGTTTACATTGTTGCTACGGAGAACAGTTTGACACTCGATAAACGGACGATGTATTTTGTTAAAAAGTGAGTTTAAATGAGATGCCGCCGAAGAAATCAAAAGTTTTACGCAAGCGCCTGAGTGAGTGCAATGCTGCACGTCGTTGGTCGTCCGAGGAAGCCGACTTAGCAACAGTAATCGACGGCGAAAGCGAATTGATTGAAGCAGACGACACTGCGACTGACACTGACAGCACCGGGAAGATCGCAACAGCTGACGCCGGAGCGACTGCACAGCTACCAGGAACGGCCCAGGCAACACCGTGTCGCACTACAGTTGTCTCGTCATGCAAAATTGTCACCATGAACGCCGTTAAATGTGACAACCCTGACAAACAGAGGGAACTGAGCAGTCGAGATTGATGTATTGTCGATGTTGGCCAACTCAGTGAAGTGGTCGCTGATGTCTCCTGCCCTGCACTGAACACTTCTAATGCTATTGCATTATACTGTTGAAACATGTTGATCAGAATTGACTTTTTATGCTCCACACTGTGCCATATGGTGTACATGGATGTTGTGTTATATATAGCAAATGTTTCAGAGTTAGTGATGATTGACTGACATGTCAAACATGTGATGATTGTATATGGACACTGCTGTTGCATTTGTAAAATGCCTCAGTGAAGTGGTGCTTAGGTTGATAATTATCATAAAACCTATTTCTACACATGCAAGTTTGAAGCAAGCAAGTCTATGGAGTGCTACATGCAATTATTATTCATGTTTCATGTAGGTCACAAGTCACAACCTGTGCAGAGTGGGAAACTGTCCGAATTCTTGCTTCAGCTACGATTCCTGGCATTATAATGTGTTGGGTGGCAGTGGGGGGGGGGGTGAAAATGTTATAATGATGCCACTTTTAATGGACTATTAATCCTATAAACATTTATGTATATTACATCTTCTTTATCTAACATGCATTTCAGAGTTGAAGAAAACAGGCTGACATGTCACGACTGTATGTGGATACATACAAGCTGCATTTGTAAAAGTGAAGTGATGCTTACTTAGGAAAATACCTCTCTGATCTCATAATCAGGTTTCTTTGCATAATAACCAATGCATATGGACTGTTACATTCTATCAGTATGCATGTTTTATGTTGGACACAAGTCACAATGTATGCAATGTGAATTATATGTGAAAACTGTCTGAATTGGTGCGTCGACCATGATTACTCGCATTATGAATTATGGGGGTAGGGGTAAACAATGACATAATTGTGTCACTGTTAATTAAATGTTTCACTTAGAAACACTCACATATTGTATATACATGGTAAGCCTACCATATTGATGCTTATTTGCAACATCTAGTATGTGCAAGACATTAAAATTACTTTGTTCATACTTTGAGTGCCGTTTTCTCAGTTATCACTTTTTTTTTTTTTAAATGAATAGAACTCCAAAACTAACCAAGCAATTCATACCAACTTTTTACACAGTAATAATGACATAACTATCTACATTCCTGTGCATTGAAATTATGATCTGTCATTTGGATTATATCCCATAGAGGTTTGAATGTGAAAATGTTGAAGAAAAAAATATTTTAAAAAAAAATTGTCAAAAAAATCTGAATAACATATACAAATGGCTATGCACAGAAAGTTAGAATAGTTCATTATCTAAATAAAAACATTTGAATTGCTTAAATTACTATAGGGGTTTCAGTGTTCTATTCATTTAAACTTTTGCTGTTTTATGACTTATTTTTTCGATTAAAACCCCCTAGCGCACTTAAATATTAGAAAACAAAAATAAAAATCATGAAATATCCTTAGTTATAGTACAGTAATTTCATGCAATACATAGTTGGTGAAATTTATCAGCTTTACATTTTTTTTTGGTGTCCTGTGATCCCTTAAGTTTAATTAATCTGAATAAATAAATTTACTTTTAAACAAAGCAAATTGCAATAATAAGTCATGTAAAGCCGTGGTAGTTAGTGATGTGAAAGCAGACTTACGCCCACCTCGTGGTCTAGAACTGTTGCCACCACCTCAACCAACAGTGCACCGAAGTTCACTGACATGTAGTCGGGATTGCAGATCTCCTCCAGCAGGGGGCGTGGGATGTAGTGGACCATCTTGCGCATCAGAGCTAAACTCGCCTTCCTATCACAGAAACATTCTAATTAGGTTATTGCTTCAAAAACAAGAACAAAAGCAGCCACAAACAAAATTAATGCTTCAGAATTTAGTGAACAGAACAAAAACAACACCAAATAAAACGCTCATGACGAATTGGGGATGCGTATCTTTACGAACCATTGGCAATGCAAATTCGGAGTGGTTCAAGTATCAAAAGTTAATCTGGTAAACTAAACAGTCGTGGGTGTCTTGTCCAGTGCTACTAGCACCACTAACAACTGGTGTAGAACTCTGAGTGGTACTTCTTGCACCACTAACAACTGGTGTAGAACTCTGAGTGGTACTTCTTGCACCACTAACAACTGGTGTAGAACTCTGAGTGGTACTACTTGCACCACTAACAACTGGTGTAGAACTCTGAGTGGTACTTCTTGCACCACTAACAACTGGTGCAGAACTCTGAGTGGTACTTCTTGCACCACTAACAACTGGTGTAGAACTCTGAGTGGTACTTCTTGCACCACTAACAACTGGTACAGAACTCTGAGTGGTACTTCTTGCACCACAAACAACTGGTGTAGAACTCTGAGTGGTACTACTTGCACCACTAACAACTGGTGCAGAACTGAGTGGTACTTCTTGCACCACTAACAACTGGTGTAGAACTCTGAGTGGTACTACTTGCACCACTAACAACTGGTGCAGAACTGAGTGGTACTTCTTGCACCACAAACAACTGGTGTAGAACTCTGAGTGGTACTTCTTGCACCACTAACAACTGGTGCAGAACTCTGAGTGGTACTTCTTGCACCACTAACAACTGGTGTAGAACTCTGAGTGGTACTACTTGCACCACTAACAACTGGTGCAGAACTCTGAGTGGTACTTCTTGCACCACTAACAACTGGTGCAGAACTCTGAGTGGTACTTCTTGCACCACTAACAACTGGTGTAGAACTCTGAGTGGTACTTCTTGCACCACTAACAACTGGTGCAGAACTCTGAGTGGTACTACTTGCACCACTAACAACTGGTGCAGAACTCTGAGTGGTACTTCTTGCACCACTAACAACTGGTGTAGAACTCTGAGTGGTACTTCTTGCACCACTAACAACTGGTGTAGAACTCTGAGTGGTACTTCTTGCACCACTAACAACTGGTGCAGAACTCTGAGTGGTACTACTTGCACCACTAACAACTGGTGTAGAACTCTGAGTGGTACTTCTTGCACCACTAACAACTGGTACAGAACTCTGAGTGGTACTTCTTGCACCACAAACAACTGGTGTAGAACTCTGAGTGGTACTACTTGCACCACTAACAACTGGTGCAGAACTGAGTGGTACTTCTTGCACCACTAACAACTGGTGCAGAACTCTGAGTGGTACT
The DNA here is from genome assembly GCA_020002185.1 of Paraescarpia echinospica. NCBI lineage: Eukaryota > Metazoa > Annelida > Polychaeta > Sabellida > Siboglinidae > Paraescarpia > Paraescarpia echinospica. Next base: position 51,227,247 of record CM034538.1, on the reverse strand, counting down.
ACTTGCACCACTAACAACTGCTGTAGAACTCTGAGTGGTACTTCTTGCACCACTAACAACTGGTGCAGAACTGAGTGGTACTACTTGCACCACTAACAACTGGTGCAGAACTCTGAGTGGTACTACTTGCACCACTAACAACTGCTGTAGAACTCTGAGTGGTACTTCTTGCACAACTAACAACTGGTGCGGAACTGAGTGGTACTTCTTGCACCACTAACAACTGGTGCAGAACTGAGTGGTACTACTTGCACCACTAACAACTGGTGCAGAACTCTGAGTGGTACTACTTGCACCACTAACAACTGCTGTAGAACTCTGAGTGGTACTTCTTGCACAACTAACAACTGGTGCGGAACTGAGTGGTACTTCTTGCACCACTAACAACTGGTGCAGAACTGAGTGGTACTACTTGCACCACTAACAACTGGTGCAGAACTTTGAGTGGTACTTCTTGCACCACTAACAACTGGTGCAGAACTCTGAGTGGTACTTCTTGCACCACTAAAAACTAGTGCTGAATTTGAGTGGTACTACTTATACCACTAACAACTGGTGCAGAACTTTGAGTGGTGCTACTTACACAACTAAAAACTGGTGCAGAACTTTGAGCAGTGCTACTTACACAACTAACAACTGGTGCAGAACTTTGAGCGGTGCTATTTACACCACTAACAACTGGTGCAGAACTTTGAGTGGTGCTACTTATGTCACTAACAACTGGTGCAGAACTTTGAGTGGTGCTACTTACACAACTAACAACTGGTGCAGAACTTTGAGTGGTGCTACTTACACAAGTAACAACTGGTTCAGAACTTTTGAGTGGTGCTACTTACACAACTAACAACTGGTGCAGACGTTGAGTGGTGCTACTTTGAGTGGTGCTACTTACACAACTAACAACTGGTGCAGAACTTTGAGCGGTGCTATTTACACCACTAACAACTGGTGCAGAACTTTGAACGGTGCTACGTACACAACTAACAACTGGTGCAGAACTTTGAACGGTGCTACGTACACAACTAACAACTGGTGCAGAATTTTGAGCGGTGCAACTTACACAACTAACTGGTGCAGAACTTTGAACGGTGCTACTTACACAACTAACAACTGGTGCAGAACTTTGAGTGGTGCTACTTATACCACTAACAATTGGTGTAGAACTTAGAGTGGTGCTAGTCGCACCACTAACAACTAGTAATATTTATGACACAGGTTTTGACACACCTGTGAGAGCAGTGGGTCACTCACCTGACAGAGGGCAGCATTGTGCTCTGGTAGACCTGCGTGAAGATTGGCAGCAGACGTCGCAGGTAAATTGGGGCCACCTCTGGGTCACCCTTCAATTCAACGACCTCTGACTTCTCCCCCTCCTCCTCCCCCCTGTCGCCACGGTCCCTCTCCTCTGTCATCTCCTGGGAACTGTCGGCTATTGTCGTGTCCCGGCTGGCCGCCACCATCCACTCACCTGGCACAGGTACAAAGTAATAGTACAGGTAAGTTCTTATATAGTGTGGTATCCAGTCCGTAGAACTGCTCGAAGCACTTTACACACTGGCAGACCTGTTCAACCAAACACCAACTCAAATTCTCTGGGAAGCATTCAGCCATGCGGCAATTATTGCATGAAGAGTACTCATTCATACAGCCGAGTGAACTGGAGCAACATAGAACGAACTTGCCCAAGTTTCGAAACGGCAGCAGGCGGATTTGAACGAGTTCTCTCGATCGACACACAAGTAGGTTACACCACTAAAAACTGGTGCAGAACTTTGTGCGGTGCTACTTACACAACTAACTGGTGCAGTACTTTGAGTGGTGCTACTTACACAACTAACAACTGGTGCAGAACTTTGAATAACAACTTATGGATCTTGAGATTAACCAATCCTTTTGTTTTGATGCGCCTCTGAGCTTGGTTTCCAAGGATTTAGGTGCAATAGAAGTTATCTAATTATTATTACAAGACTACACCATGCCCTGCAGATGTATACTGGGCCATACATGACAGACAGTAGTATTTGTACGACTTATAGTGGTGTGACATGAAGGTGACAGTAGTATTTGTATAACTCACTGCAGTCTGACATAAAGGTAACAGTGGTATTTTTTACAACTGATTGTAGTGTGACATGAAGGTGACAGTAGTATTTGTACAACTGATTGCAGTGTGACATGAAGGTGACAGTAGTATTTGTACAACTGATTGTAGTGTGACATGAAGGTGACAGTAGTATTTGTACAACTGATTGCAGTGTGACATGAAGGTGACAGTAGTATTTGTACAACTGATTGCAGTGTGACATGAAGGTGACAGTAGTATTTGTACAACTGATTGCAGTGTGACATGAAGGTGACAGTAGTATTTGTACAACTGATTGCAGTGTGACATGAAGGTGACAGTAGTATTTGTACAACTGATTGCAGTGTGACATGAAGGTGACAGTAGTATTTGTACAACTGACTGCAGTGTGACATGAAGGAGGCAGTAGTATTTATACAACTGAGCTACTATGAATAAATGGATTGTAGTATTTATATGACTACACACCAGGAGACTGGAGTATTTGTATGACCTCACGATGACCCTCATCACCCCGTTCCCGCGCCTTGTCAAGGGGTGTCTTGCTGTCTTCATCACGTAAGTCAGGGTTTGCTCCATAACGAAGCAGTGTCTGAAACAGCAAATAATTAATATTTTCATTCAGTAGCCTAACATGTAGCCGAGCATTTAACAAGTTTGTTCAATGTGGACTATGATATGCTAAATGAATCACACATTCTGTATAATGTATTACATTATTTGCATGATAAAACCAATGTATAAGTAGATGTCAAACATCCTGTAATTGACGAGTTGAAGCTGACGAATGAAACATTGGAACCAACCATGTTTTCATATAGGAAACTCACAAAGCCAGTTGCTTTCAGTATTGTCAGTGGTTTCACAGTTTTGTTTCACTAAGCATGTGTGGGAAATGGTAGAATGCACTGTTAATATGGTTACTATCTGGTTACAGTTACACTTTTAAGATTTTAGGTTGCAATGTTCTGACTGCTGTGCACATTTTGATATGGCTGAGAAAGATACACTGATTCACTATGTTCCTAAGCAGCGTGTGCTGAACTAGTTTTACCACAAAGCTATCCCACAAAAGCGGACTAGAATGAATCACCAACAAACCTTCACAATCTGTGGCCGCCCAAAGCAGGCTGCATAATGTAGTGATGACGACCGCAACCCTCGATTCACGTCTGCCCCTCGCTCACACAGGAACTCCACCTGGTGACAATCGTATTATTATTTGTATTGTCCTGTTGAATAAATACAGGGACACAAAGACATTTAGGCTCAGTCTCAGCATGAGACACATTGTTTGCTGAGAAAACACAGAGACACCACACTAATTGTCTCAGCATCAGTGTACACACACAAATTTTTTTTTAGAAATGATTACCTCACAAGAAATTTGGATTTGTATCGTCAATCCATTAAAAAGAAAACATATTTGTAATCAATTAACTGAATGTGACTGTTCCATCACTCGTCATGGCTGCCAATCATTAACATATTAACAACAACACAATTTTTTAATTGTCCACCATTATTGAAGAATGATGTCTGAACTTTCCCGGGGGAAACCAGTAAAGAAAGTTAGCATAGTTTTCATCGTCACAATGAATCATACACCACAGCTGTTAAAATAAAAATGGTTACAGATTAATAGGACAGATTAATGTACATGTATGTCACATGCAAGATGACCAACTTAGATCATTACAGTGTTGCAAAAACATTAATGTCACTAACCATTTCTTGAGTGCCGAATGCTGATGCCCAGTTGAGTAGAGTCTGCCCCACATCATCCATGTAGTTTACCTCGACATCTGTACAACATAGCACACAGTGAACAAAACACTCATCCATCTGTACAACACACACAGTAAGCGCAACACTCATACAATGTCTATAATAAAGTAACAAGTGTTAACCTTTAGACCGTGAGTGTCCCGGATGCATTCGAACGCCAGCTTCCCCAAGCGAAAGTCTTTTAGCTTTGACTATGTGTGGAAGTGGCGTCTTCTTCTGGATACTCATGTAACTTGTGTCAGTGAATTTACTATGCATTAGGGGTATTTATCATATGGCTTTGTATTGGAAGTTTCTGAGTGAGCACTGTTTGAAAATACCAATGAACAGGGAGTTTGTAGATATACATAGCATTCTATGCAAACACAGCCAATCGCGTTTCACACATTTAATTTAAAAGTTGATTGGTTTTTGAGCACTGTCTTGTGTGGAATTTTATTATCTTAAAGCTAGGCACAACTTGCAATGTTAGGAAGAAACAAAGTACAAAAGACCTAAATGCAAAAAACTAGGTGCACCTACATCTTTCATAAAATGATGTGGAGTTTAAAGGGTTAAAGAAGTCTACTTACTTCCATTGTCAATGGCATCAATGAGGGCATCCGTGTCTTTGCTGCGAATGCAGTCAATGAGCTGGCGGTGTGATCGCTCCCCAGCACTGTCCATGCGACGCAGGCCAGGAATACGACTACATACCCCACCCCCTCCTGACTTGGGCAGAGCCTTGCGCCCTTCAAACAGCAGCACCAGCAGCAGGTCGACCAGCCTCATGGTGTCCAACACACACCTGTGACACAATAACAACTTACACTACCACCACACAACATTAAGGACACAGAATAAAGATAATTGAAGTGGAGGAACGGAACCGAGGTGAGCCTCACCCCTGACGACAGGGAAACAGGAGGAGAACAACTCCTTGTGAAATGTCGTCTTTTAATTAACTGTCATAATCATAAGCTACTACTAGTTTGGCTGAAGAATAATACTTTGATAAAATTAAGTTTTAATATTATCCTATGTTAAAACTATTATAAACAAATATAAATAATATTTTTACCAAATGTTTTACTCATTATTCAGCCACACTACGTAATTGCCCAACTTAACATATTTTTATTAGAATATATAACAACAATTGAAATGTATTAATTCAATTTTCTATGTGACTTTCCACAAAACTACCCCATTAGGATTTCTCATAATTATTGTGTTACCATTATGCAAATATGTATGTTGCCTCGATGAAGCTACTTGCAACATCTCTCGTCTACCTCTCATCTCCCTGCAACACCTCATATCTACCTTTAATCTCCCTACAACATCTCTCATCTACCTCTCATCACCCTGCAACATCTCATACCCACCTCTCACCACCATGCAAAATCTCATACCCACCTCTCATCCCCCTGTAGGGCATTCTCAATGGCATCAGGCAGTTCTGAGCGCAGCAACTCATGCGTAACACCCGGTGAGCCGCGACACAGCGTGGAGAGAAGACTGATGACAGTGGAGATGCTGGGACTGCTCTTTGTCTCTGGCGTGGCCGTCATGCTGCCAGGTGTAGACGTCATGGAGGTGCCCACATTAGATGATCCGGCACAAGACAGGCGGTGTAGTAGGTCGTCCACAAGGCTGTGCTGGGCCAGAGGTGAGGGGTCAATGCCTCGACGGGTGAAACGGTCCGCCAGTGACGCAAAACATCGCAGCGCACCATCAGCCACCTGGTGAGAGAGAACAGATGCACTGCTTCATGGAACAAATAGCTCTACATATAAGACATGTAATGATATGTTTATGCTATTCCATGACACAAAACTGACATACACGCAATCAGGGTTGGGGTCAATTATAATTCATAATTGTGTAATTGTTTACAATTACAGTGTAATTGTAATTTTAATATTTTAAAGTATCGTAATTGTAACTGATTTTGTGTGTGTCATAATTGTAATTGGCCATTGTAATTGCCTTAATTGTTCAATTACAATTCAATTACTTTCCCATCGTTTCTCCAATTGTGGTGAAACTCCTAGAACTGTTTTTTTTATTTCATTATGAAAACCAAGGCTGTTTCCCTCTGAAATCACCTTCCCTCTCATACTCCCAATTTTTTGGGGGTGTTATAGTCAGACAGTGACTCTTTCTGGTGAACATGGGCAGATAACAGCTGTCTGCCTGTCTTGCCACAGTCATGTTGCATAAAGCATTTAGCAGTGTCTTTCCAAACAATCAGTCACCCATGGAGAGGCACAGTGCCAACTAGACTTTATTTTGCTTTATTGACTTGGCACATTGGAAGCACTGATAGAGATAAAAACATGGCTTCTCTTCCATTGGGGAGGGCATATAGAGCTGATCCATTGAAGCACTAGCTCTAGCAGTAGCAGGCTTCAGCAGTTGACAAGTGCCAAGAACAAAGGATAGGCCTGTGGTCCAGTGCTACACAGGCTAGCTGTACTAATTGTAATTTAGTTAAATAAGGCTATGCACTAACACTATCTTTTCACTGTGGAATTATTTTCTAGTAAGCTTGAGGGCAGCAAGGTGCTGAGAAGCCAATTGTGTGGTAATTATATAAATGTGGGATGATCTAAGATATATAATTAGTTCTGTTTACAAAAATCCATTGTAATTGACAATTATAATTGTAATTGAATATATTTTGGGACGGTAATTGTAATAGTATTTGAAATGAAAAACAATTGTAATTGTAACTGTAACTGAAAATTATCCAGTCATGTAATTGTAATTGATTAATGTAATTGAACCCAACCCTGCACGCAACTGCTGGTTTAGATGGGAAACATCAATACTGCTTTGTAAATTTGTGTAACTCATCGTCTACCTTGTCATCAAACACCAACCTATTCCTTTATCACACACCCAACCTATTCCATTGCAATGAATGTTAATGGATATGGCACTATGTATAAACAATTAATATTATAAATATTATTATCATCGAACAAACACAAGTTTTACCATCAAATACCCAACTATTTCATCATCAAACATCCAACTAACAGAAATTACATTTCTGCAACACACCAATAACCAGTTGAACTAGAATATATTACCCATCAACTCAATGTGTAAGGTAAATAAAGCCAACAAGTCAGACCTGGGGCGATTCCGATTTTGGAATCAAAGGGTTATTCCGATTCCAAATCCGGAATTGGAATCAGGCAATGGGAAAGGAGTGGAATAAGAATTGGAATCAGTTTGGGTGGAACCAGTTGATATAAAAGCAGATAGAATCACAATTTAAAAAACGGTTGGAATCATTGAGGTGGAATCATGTCTGACACAGGTAATATGAGACTTGGGAACTTACAAACGGGTCCTCGTGTTTGAGGAGTGTTGACAACGACTCAACGCACGCCTCAAGTGATGTGTCCTGTGGCTCCATCTTGCCACACAGTCGTGACACCACTGACATGGCCGAGTGCAGTGTGTCCTTGTGCACCTGCGAGCCGTGCTCACGGATGAATGTCAGCACACAGTTGAGGCCACCCGACTCAAACACTGCGCCCGACTCACGGGTACAGATGAACTCAAGCACCTGTCAGAGGAGTCACATTGCAGTACGGATAAACATATGCACTCACAATAATATTTCTTATCTAGCATATCAGTTTTAATACTGGTTACAACCTTACAAGTTTACACAAAAATCAAGTTTTATATATGTAATGTAAAAGTGAAGAATGTTTAATCACTCTTTAGACATAGATAGCTTGACAAAATGTAGAACTTTATTAATAACTTTGTAAGTACTTGAAGATACTTAGAATGTAGAAATTTTAAAATACTTGCAGAGGATCAAATAGTAGCATAGTACACAGACTAATGCAATCAAATAACACATTTGCTTTTAAACTTGCTATATAAACTTTGGGTAGCTATGGTGTTGAAACTAAGATTATCGACATGCCGACCTTGATGCACTGCTCCGACAGGTCGCGACTTGTCCTGCTGGTCATCTCCACGACAACGAGGCGGTTGCACAGAGCCTTAATGGCGCCCTCGACTGCGACGATGCGCCGGGTGCACTCGGCTGACACATCCAGGTAGTAGGTGATGGCACGCGCTGTCACTTCTAGCACATTGTCCGGGGCACTGTCGTCGAGGAAGATTCGACAAAGTGCTGGCAGGAAGGTACGTGGTGGACAGCTGAAACAACAGCTCTCTCTCAATCAGTCAGTGCAACGACATAACCAGCACAATTGCTCTATTTTCTAACTAGCATTTTAGAAAAACACTTTTTCAAATACATGTTGTTAAATATAGTGTGATAATGGCAAAGTTATTGTAGATCTAATGTATGAAGATGCACTAAAGAAAGTTGCCAGTATTTCAACAACCCTATTACATTTGAATTGTCTGCCTAGTGTTTTATTATTTGTTTTCTTGGTAACTTTAGCATGATTCTTTTTCTGACTAGACTAGCATTATGATTAGCCTTGTGGTAAAATGAATATGAAAGTATTGGCGTGATTTCAAACATACAGTGTTGTTAATCATAGTTTGATAAGACCAAAGTTATTGTAGTTCTAATAAATGAAGATTCACAAATAAAAGTTGCCAGTATTTCAACAACACTATTACATTTGAACAGTCCGCTTACTGCTTTATTCTACTTGTGCCAGACAATTGGACAAGTATTACAATCAAACAAGCCTTAAGTTCTTTCTGCTACTACACCATTTAGCTACAGGGGACTAAGTGTTCATGGATGAGTCTCAGGTATTCATTACTTATACTAATTTTTGAAGAATACTAAGATTACTTATTACTACTCCTGATATGTGATACAATTTTGACCTCAAAAAACCTTGTATCATATATCAGAAAAAATTATTTTGTAAAATGCAAGTACTTCATGATGGATGTGATGAGTACCGGTACACGACATCTATGAGAAATATGTTTAACAATTAAAAAAGTAGCAGGATACATAAGTTCCTCCACAATTCTTACTAAATGGAAGTGGTGAGAATTGAGAATGTATATTATAATGTTATATATTTATGAATTATGATGAATATTTAGTGTATAAATCACATTAATGTATAAGTCACATTAACATTTAAATTTGTGAAGAGTTAAATGCTGGTTATATCAATAGGAAAGTCATTCCTTTCTGATTAATGCTGCAATGAACTAATTCACTGATGAAATTGTTTAACAACCCGTTCCAATGCAGCGATGATGTCGAGCCTGAGCAGTTATGTAATGACAGGATTGGAAAGTAGACAAATGGATTAATAAGACGTCCTGTTGTTAGCAACAACTGCGTCAATGTTTGCTTCATGTCTGGTTGAGCAGTTTCTGTTGATCACTGAAACAGTGAAAGTACCAGTTCCACTACGATAAGAGAAATCTAATGTGCAGAGATTCCCTTGGACTGTGGAAACATGCCAATGATGCACTGTGCACTGAAATGCTGTGCATTCTTTTTTTGCCATATGTGCCCAAAAGACGCATACAAAAACGTGTCTGAGAAATCTGAGAAAGTTGAGGGGTACTCGTGTAGAATCCAGACCCACCTCGATTTTGCCGTTATTAACTATAGTTTTGCTTAAATTTATACATCGATGCGATAATTAAATCATTCCATATTATCCAGGCATATTTTCGCTAAAAAATACTGCGTCTTAGCGCATTTTGAGGCCCAAATAGTGCTCTGGTTTGTTCCAGTCCACACCCGAACACAGACAATGGACAACAAACTGAATATGAATTATTTAAATCACATCTTACATTGATGGCTGGACACTGAGAACAGTCTAATCAATACCCTTGTGCCTTGCCTGTCGTTGACACTGTTTATAATCTTTAGACGAGCACCGTGAACAGCGTTTGTTGCCACCAACACCACATTATTGCCCATCGTCAATGTTCAAATCTTGCCAAACAAAGTGCGATCCGTTCAATATCTATACAAATATCCATCCATACATCTACACTGTATGCATGTTTTAAATGCATCCATATTTGCTAAATATCACAATTGGAGTACATTCTAAACAAAAAATATACATTTTTAAAAGCATGTTTATAAATCATGCCTCCGTCACCAAGGCTCACATATAGTACATTCATTACAAATGACCCTGTCACCCAGGGTCATAAACTTTCAAAAAAGACATTGCTGTGTTCTAGTCTTACAGGTAATAGTCTTATTGTGTATAGTATAATTTAATTGGGCTAATTTATTTGGGTGATTTTTCTACAACTTGTAATGTAATTTCCTCTCATAAGACTGCACCGATGCAGCCTCAACCACAGACTGTGTGAGGCTATTCCATACATCTCTGCATCGGTGTATAAATGAGGTTTTTTATGTTTTGATCGACATCGTTCTTTGAATATTTTAGGTGGTGCCCTCTCATAACATTGAACAGGTATAATTTACATAATGAACCCCTTTTTAAAAAACTTGAAATACTGAAAATAGAAGATCAGTTAAAGTTACAAGAACTGATATTTTACTATAAATACAGTCATGGAAATTTGCTTTGATTATTTATTAAACTGGAGAATTATCCCAAATTATAATAGACACAGTCATAGTACTCACAATGTTACACATTTACACACATCTAGGACAAGACATGAATTTGAGAAAAAAATGCTTAAAATACAATTTGCCTCACGTTGTAAATGATACTCCAGAATTAGTTATAGGAAAATATTTATGCACAGTTTACATGGGTTTGCGTACCATTTAAAAAAATCACCTCTTAAAAAAATATGAAAATGCATGTATACAATCAAATTGTTACATATCAGTTTAATCTCCAAAACTAATAAAATACACATATATATATATATGGATAGATATTCTATACATACACGTATTTAGGAATCTTGACTCAAATATTTCTACTTGTACTATAAAAAGCATACCACTACATATACCTCACTTATATTATGAGTGGCTCTTGTGATAGCGACACGTTTTGTCTTAACAGGAGTCACTGACCTCATTTCACTGTTCTTTTTTATTACATTGTTTTTAATTAGTTATAATTAAGTTATGTTTACTAATAGTTGAAGTACACGATATTGTGACTATACTTGTACTCTTTGGGGTCAAAATAAACATCTTGTTCTTGTTCATATGTGAATTATTGTACCTCAATGTAACAATCTAGTTTTGTTTTTCATTACAGATTTTGAAAAGAAAAAAAAACATTTCTGAGCATGTTGATATTGATGGTTATATATTATGTACCCAGAAATATGTCATGCAGGCAGTCCTGAATAGAATTCAAACAAGTTTTAATGATAACATGCCTAATATTAAAAAAGTAATGTTCACACTTATCCAGTTATTTAAGTGATCATACTATCATGCAAATTAATAAATAAAATTTTAGTTAACTGATTTGGGGCACATACAATTTTGAAAAGGCATATAGTTTTATCTCTGATGTGCCCGAAGGGTACATGCATGTCTTTTTCCAGAGCGATCCCTGAATGTGCATCTAAATTATGTGTAAATTAAATGACCATTATAAATAATAAAAAGAGATTCTTTGTTACTGAGGATATTATAACTAACAGAAAAATATGTGTCAGCATATATATATACTCAGCATATATATATATATATATACATATATGGAGTGACATCATTTATATATTCATGGATTATTAATGAAATACAGAAACACCTTATTTATCACCTGTGCAATTTTTTATGTAACCAAGCTACTCATATCTAGAAAATAGAAGAAACCTGTTTCACAATGTTATCTGGCTTTGTTGTTCATTGTAGGTTATTTGTGGCATTGTATGTCCACAGTTTTTACTGCTGATTTTTTTAGTATGACCGTACAATGTTAAACACATGTATAGTTGTGAAAGATTGTCATCTTTCTGGTTTTTCAAATGTGCTATCATTCTTGATTTCTTGTCAGCTGTTACTGAATAAAGCTGTTTTATAGATTCATATTCTACATTCAAAATTGCCTAGCCAATGCAAGTCAACTGACTTTAGCCATCTCCTTTGAAATGCTAAGCCAGGTAGAATTGTGTTATGTTGGTATTTGGATACAGCCCGTTGACCAAAGGCTTTCAAAAAAGGCTTACTTAGGGTTTTACTCTCTGTCTGGCAGTGTCCACAACTACTGTTTCCTCAGAGGATGGTTTAGCATCTCCTGGATACATGGGTCCACCGTGATAGATATCCTTTCGTTCTTTAGCCAGGCTGCAAGATATCACTGCAAGCTGGCAACAGACTATACCAGCTTAAACCTTGAGCGGTACGGCCAACGCTCGTTCTCGTGCGCAGGACCGACCCTCTGGAATGCGTTGCCAGAAGATTTATGACTCATACATTGCATGGACACATTTAAAGCTTGTCTTAAAACACACTATTTTAAACTCGCTTATAATGGTTAGTCGTCATCATTTTATACTTTAGTCGTCATACCCCATATTTATTTTATTATCTGAAATTTTAATTTAAACTCATAATGTATTACTGTAGTTATTTATTAATTAACTAATATATATATTTATAATATATTTATCTCGCAATTTACTATACTTTTTTGTTTTATATAGTTATGTATTTATATATATATATACTTATTTTACTATGGATGATTTATCATTTGCACAATGTCATCTTTGATTTAATTTATCTAGTTCAGTTTTGTATTTATGTTTTATTTGTAATATTATTATTATATTTATTTCTTATAATTTGTAACAACTATTGTCAACACTATTGAACAGAGTTCTACTTTGGATTTTAGTGTATAAATAAAGTTATCATTATTATTATTAAAGGCAGTCTGACTTGAGTCACTAGACTTCATTTCAAGAAGATTCTCGCCGTTCTTAGCAACGAAGGCATGTCATTATGGGTTTCTTGGCTAAATAAAAAAGGAGTATGGCTTTATAATTACTTCCAACTGTGGATAACTAGAGGTTTCTGACTGAGACAGTATGTCCCATGAAGGGAAACAATGTAATCAATATATTAAGCACTGTATTTTATTGAAATCATTATAACAAATTTGCTTTGTTTTAGTCACTTAGACACCTATAGTCACTTAGTGACGTAATTTCCACTTTAATTTGTCTCTATGTGATTCCTATCACTTTAATTCAAATGTATGCACAACATTAACATTGTATTATGCTTTGTGTCTATTGCTCATGCAACCGCAAACACATGCCAAAAGTAAGTGCCTACGTTTGGCCTATGTATACAAGGGCCCAGAGTAATCCTTATGCTGGATTTAGCTGGAAGCATGTGTGATCTATTATTTCTCTGATAGTTTGCGCTAATGATCAATGATGTGTTTAAGTTTTTAATTATAACTGGGCAATTCCATGTAACTTTGGACATGACACTGAAAAATAAATCTTCCCATATTGACAATTTATTATTTGATTTAATAATGACATGTAGATATTATAGATCTATATTAACTTACATCACTTTTTATTAATTTTACCAATAGGCAGACAGTGTTTTGCCAAGGTTTTCAAAAGGGCAGGGTGCCATTTTAGTAAAGGGCACGTAGAGCGCGTTAAGCAATAGTTAAAGACAGTTGTGACATGCGACTAAATAAATAGTTAACAAGACATAGTAGCAGTGTACAGCTTGTAGTTTACTATCCTACTACTTACATATAGTATATTATGTACACCGTGTATTTTTATGCATTACAAAACATTGGCTTGGGCAAGCATTTGTAGAACAAAACACAATATTTAGCTATACAGGACTTTTTAATTTGTGTCAATCTGCATAATATTCAATGTATATAGAGAATATTATACAGGTAATATGTGTGCCAAATTTCTTTGGGCTAGGCTTAACATAAATTGCGATATGTTCGATTTTGAAAATTAAAAATGTACAAGCAACATAGCAATTTTGAAAAATGACATTTAAATAAATATAAATGTGGACAAATGGATGATTATATAGTATAGACAATACAACATGTTTAATTATTTAATTAAAATGGCATGTCTTAACTTTATTTAAGTTTTAGCAAAACACGATATCCAGCATGACAGAATATTTTATGTATAAATTTACATCATATTTAATATTTTCAGAGACTATCTTATAAGCAATATGTATGCAAGATATTGTTGGGCTAGGCTGAACCGAAACCGAGATATATTCAGTGTTCGCACTAACATGGTTTTTGGGTGATATTACGCGGTTTTTCAAGGTGGGACACGGTTTTTCACGTTTCGCTGCGTCCCCTCAACACAATTCTATGGTTCTTCAGTTATTTCTAGTCCAACGTTAGACAGTCGCTTACAAAGAAATATGACACGTATCCAAATTGTGTGTCAACAACCACACTTTTGTTTCACAACGAAATGGTGCCACCACCTAGCGACCAAACTGTAAAAAACGGGACACTGTAGTTCCCACAAATGCACGTCAGTACCGCCTAACTCGGAAACTATGTAGAACGACTTTAGCGTGGCGTCCAGTCAGCATTTTTGACATCATGACATCGTCAGAGGTTCAGAAGCCAAAAAGAGATTGAGTCCACTTAATAGTCCACATCTTTGGACCCCATTTTTGTTTTTGGGACCCCGTTTTTTAAAACCCTAACGCGAACACTGTATTTTGCACTGCAAATAGTAAAAAGTGTGATGTCAAACATTAAAATAATTATAGACATGCATAGCTAATTTGTAATTCCATTTTATTTACAGAAAAACTACCCACACAATCTCATTTTAACAATCAGTCAATAAACAGAAAAAATAAATTATTACTAGTTTGAAGCCACTGTTTAATGGTACCCCCCCAAATATTACAGGTAGCTACTGCTAAATGCTTTGGCAAAAGAAGACACTAGCTGCCAGCAACCTTAGCTAGTCCACTACACACGCATGTGATGTCTTAACCTAGAAATGGCACGCCCTGCAACGAGCATGAGCGACGTCATGTGCCGACGGGTCGTTGCATATTGAAGGGACCAGGTTCTTTTAACGCACACAATACACAATTATTCACTACTATTGTTGTGTTATGTTATACTAAACTCTGTTACTTCTCATTATATATTGGTACATTAACAAATAAAGAGTGTATGAATAAAACATTATTTTTCTTATCGCACATGCTGGCTTCGAAAGTCTGTCGCGAACAGGATGGTTTACCAACTTGCAAAGTTTGGTGCCTCCTCAGATCAAAACGTATTTTAATAAGTTTTGGAAGTATCACGTGATTAAGAATTTAACGACTAATCTAATGGTAGAAGTCTCCCAGCGGTCAGGCTTTAACTTTTGAAGATACAAACAAAATAAGGAATGCTTGGCGATATGTATAGTCGAGGCGATCCGCGAAAGTCTGTCGCTCTGGTTTATCTACTTTCGAAGGTCGGTGTCTCCTCAAATCAACGTATTTAATATTTTTGGCACACATTTTTATTTATTTATTTAAAGGCGACCGGGATAGGAGTCAAGATAGGGGCACTTGAATAATCGAAATGACCAGGTGGCGCGATCGGGATACGTAGTCGACATCGGGGTGCTTCCAGACGATCTCGCATCCATTCCCAATTGTGGGATGTGCTCAGTTGGGAACAATCTAACCGTGTGTGTGGCGTGATCGGGATGCGTTTTGAGATCGGGGCGATCACAATCATGTAACCGTCTGTAGCCACGAGTAGGGTTACGTGCAAAATATAGCAGGTCATCATATAAAAAGGCAGGGCGTTCTTTTTGCCTTTTTGGGGTACCAGGGTGTCATTGATAAAGGGCAGGGCGTAACGTCCGGCAAATTCGACTTAGTCAGAAAGTTATTAAACAATGCTAAATTATGTGTGTTAATAATCTGAATCTGGAATAATCTTTCAAAGTTCTTGTTAACTCTGCTGTTCTTCTAGACCTTTCTAAAATGGTATTACTCATACCGAGTCGCAAGATAACCAGACTGAACTCACCATGGGCTGAAATCACTTGAATCCAATAGATCTGATAGTTATTCTGGCCTAAAAATGCACTAAGTCTAAGAGTAAGATGCATTTTATAATGTTATAAATAAATATGCCTGGAAAGGTGAGGAATGATGCACTGGTGTATCAAATTTAGGGAAAACAGTTTAACTATGAAACCGAGGAAGGCCTGAATTCTACACAACTCACAGGTGCCAACGACATTCCTGAACATCTAAGACAGAGATGCTTACCTTTCAAAGCATCTGTCAACGTTATCAGACATTAGCAGAAGCATACATAGTTGTTCCAGTGCTATCAGTTGCATGTCTCTTTCATCGCCCGTGCCCATTTGCAGCCATTCCAAGAGAGTTTCTGGGTCAACTTCTGCCATTTCGCTAGATCACACTTCACGTTTACTTCAAAACAAAAGTCGCTAGATCCGTTCTCGGAGTCGAATCTTGATAGGGTCGTCGAATAAACACAAGCAGTTATAATTCTTCTAGGCGTAGGCCGCACCTCATCGTCTATACTGCCTAGCCAACAGGCAACGCATTTTACGCGACGAATTGCCTATGAGTAATTCCTTCGTCAATGTGTTGTTGGCTTTGTTTGAAGTTGCGAATACATCTAGAAGCACGACATGGTTATGAGGGCTGCGAAACAGACGGAATCACACTGACTTGGGTCTTGGACTTCATGCTTCGACACCGCTAGATTAATCGCGATGTGCAGCAAGAGTACTACTGATCTAACTACACACAAAAACAGACTAGATATTCGTAAAATCTACCTTTTCTAAATCACAACAGTTATTTGTAACGTGCTATACACGTCATATTTTCTAAGCTGCGCATCCTAAGTATACCTAAAATACTCCGCCTCGTTTTGGGGGTTTTAGTTCACGTGATCAAAACATACTGTCGGTCAGTTTCGTAAAACGGTGTTTGGGTTTATGTTTATTTACAAATAATCTATTGTCGTTTCCATTAAATTCGTATTATTGATTTTATGTAACAAATAAAAAATTGGATGGTTGCCGGAGCCAACGTTTAATGCAAAAGGTAGAATTTCGCGTGTTTCCTTTCGTCGCCGTAGGTCAAGTCAGGTCAACTCCACTAGTCTTAGTTTACATAAACGCCATGTGGTGACGCCACTGTGTTTTCGTGTGTCTGAGATGGCTACACACACCCAGTGACACACGCTAACTTTGGATCATGATAAGTCTGTCTCCTCTGAAGCGCCGAGGTCCACTTGCTTCTTTCTATATTCATTCGCTTCCATCGACAAGTGGCTTTTTATCTACCAATTGGTGATGAAAAACAAAAACGTAATCATTTACATTTATTTATTTTTTCAGTGGACAAATTCAGTTGTCAGTCATCCCCCAGGTAGCACCACGATGTTGAATGCATGCAATGCCATAACTGATAACAGCTGAAATTAAACGGTCACGAGAACGCGTTTAAGTTGAAGATACTGTAATGTTGATAATTGCTGCCTATTGTTTCTTGCTGCACGCGTGAGTGTAAGCTAGTAGGGGAAGCAGTCCTTCACCTCTTCCTGTCTCAATTTGGGACGTAAAAGAACCACTGAGGACGACAAGCACCCTGGCAGTGACCACCCTCAGTGCCAGCATAGAAAGGTCGGCTTGGCGATAATGTTCTGAAAAAGGCTGACTAGTTGAATGAGACCTCATAAGATCATAACATTGTAACCACACAATATACAGACTAGTCAGTTAATAGAACGTTGCCGAGTGCTGGAAACAACTAGAACTAGAACTAGAAGCTGGGGCAAATGGAACTACGGTGGCCAAATGAAATCAATGCTTAAATATCTGGATTTTCTTCTTAAATTTCACAAACTTGTTGATAAGTAATGGTGAATAATTAATTCAATTCATAATTATGTTGGCTACTTGTGTGCACTGCATGGGTAGGTGTCTCCTTGTCTAAACAAAAGCATGTTTCATTTTGCCCTGTTTGTTCACTTTGTCTCATGCTACCTTATATCTTAATTTGATACATTTGGAGTAGGTCTAATTGAAATAGAAACTATTTTTATTTGGGACAAATAATACAAAAAAGTAACAATGAATGCCAGGACGCCAGTAAAAACTGAACCACCAAGTAGTTGAAGCAATTGGAAGCCATAAATCAACGTTCCGCAAACACTGGCCCACGAGCCAGATTTGGCTCCTGGATGGTTGCCATCGAATTGAAAATTGTCATACTTATTTACTCCTCTTCATGCCCAGTGGCACATATAGGGCGGAAACAGGGGTCCTTCACCTCTTCCTGTCTGCAGCTATCTTGATTCCAGCTTAGATGTAGTTCTTTGAGTTCATTTTCTACAGTCTTCCTCCAGGTTTGTTTTGGTCGTCCACGTTTCCTTTTTCTTTCAGGTGTCTATCTTAGTGCTGTTTTGGAGATGCTGCCGTCTTTCTTTCTCAGGATATGACAGGTCCATCTCAATCTTCTTGTGGCGAGTATGTTTTTTATGTTGTTTTGTCTAGTAATTCTGAGCAGTTGCCTGTTGGAGATTTTTTGTGGCCAGAATATTCTCATTATATTTCGAAGGCATTTTGTGTGGAAGATAGAAAGGTGTTTGAGATCAAGTTCTGTCATACGCCAGCTTTCTCGGCCATTTAGAAGAGTGGAGAGGACACAGCGTTGATATAGTCTCAGCTTTGTTCTTCTAGAATATAATAAATTATTGTTGATCTCCAAACAGGTTTCAGTCTAAAGAAAACACCTCGATCTGGCCTTGTTCATGCGATACTCTTGATGTCAACACCGGCTCCTCAATATTTGCATACCATGCTTCCCAGATAAGTGAAGGTGATTTTTCTGATTTGTTCCCATCACGTTGGATTTATTTGTGTATATTTTAGTCATAATTTTTGGCTGGTGTCCTTGAGTGTGTTTGTCTTTTCCTGCATGTCATGTCGCGTATGAGAGAGGTGTGCTACCTTATCAGCGAAGTCGACGTCATCCAGAAATGAGAACATTGTCCATCGTAGCTCTCTTGTTGGTCCTTCTGTTGTTTTCTTCATAATCCAGTCTATGACCAGGTTGTGTAAGACTGACATCATACATCCTTACAGAAGATCTTGCTGGGTACCGACAGCAAAGTAATGCCTCGCCAGTTGTCATAGTTTGTCAGGTCACCTTCCTTGGGGATTTTAACAATCGTACCTTCGCACCAGTCCTTGGGAGTAGTATAGTATGTCCTTCTCGTAAGAGATTGGCATCGAAGGAAAGTGGAAATTACGTCACTTCCTATGGAAGGTCAAACGTCAAAAGTAAAGTGGCGCCCACTGACGACTAGGACAAGGTCAAATAGCGCCCCTGATGGATAAGTGGTGAACTAAGTCAAAATAGGTCAAATGACGTTATTAAATAGGTGTCGTTTGTTATGTCGGATAGGTGGTGGACCATTTATCGGGAATATGGCCCTCTGGCGTGTACATTTAGAATTATAAAATACATAAAATAAAATGTTGAAATTAGTTTTACATATTTTATCACTGACCTATAAAATAGGTCAATGACGTCATGAAATAGGTCATTGCACATGCGCAATGGTATATTTTCTTATGTCGTATAGGTAGTGAATCATCTGTTCACGTCATCGTGATGTCATTTACTCTTCCTACCAATTCATCAAAAAATACCTATAAACTTTAAAACCCTAATTTTTTTAACTCAAAACTTATCTAAGCTTTAAATTGTAGACCCCAAAACCCTATTTGTATCGTGAGAAAATAGGAGTCGCGTCTTACTAAAGCCGAGGAAGAATGAACTACTTGCCCTGTATTTTGTTACCAAACTTGTTACATTCCCGACAGTAGACTTGCGTGGTGATGCTAAATATAGCACTATTGCAACAAAGTATTAAAGTCTGATGTAACTCTCTGCCGACGTAACAATATTTTAATTGGTAGTTATTTTTATATCACGTGCTTGGATACGGTTTTGATTGGTTTATGTAAAATGGCGGGAAATTGGTTAACAAAAATGGCGGGAATTCGGTGAAGAACAGTAGGAAATTTCTGCCGACATAGCAATTTTTTCATTGGTATTTACTTTTACATCACGCGCTTGTATATGATTTTGATTGGTGCATGTGTGACGTCGTGAACGTGCCAAGTTTTCATTGGCTTACACAATTCACATAACTTTGAACAAGTCTATATAGGACCATGGAGGCAACATGGTCGTCATTCGTCATGCGCCATCATCATGGCAAACTACAGTCGTCATGGATTTTCGTATGGAGAGGCAGATGGAGCGCTGCCCCTCTCCTCCATCGTCGAGGTTGATGAAATTTATCTTTATGATCCACGCGTAGTAAGTGAATATAAATATTATTTCTATTTCAGTATTGTATAGACATAATTATGTAGGATTAAGACACTTATGAAAACACGACGTCTAATAGCAATCATTCGTACTTTTAGAAAGTTGCCCGTCGGACTCCGCCGGCGCAACCTCTCGTCGTCGCCACCGGTGAGGAGGGCCTACCATCCGCGAGACAACTACCACCACGTTCTTCACATGCCCGCAATGTAAGGTGCCTTTCAAGCAACCGGACGCCTGGAAGCGGCACATCACCCACAGACGTTGTCCCCGTGCAAATAAGAGCAGGGAGGAGGCAAAATTGGATGCGCTGGTGGTGAGTTAAACATTATATTGCGTTACTATACAATGTCGTCTAAAATGGTGCCTCCTACCTTCTTCCCGCCAAAAAGGCGGCTCCCTATGTACTTACCGTCAAAACGATGGATTCCCACTTATTTCCGATAAAACTGTGTCTCCCCTACGTACTACCTTCAAAATAGCGTCCCGTGTATCTTTACTTTCGCTAAAATGGCGTTTTCCCTACGCACTTTCGTCAAAATAGCGTTCCGTGTATGTTTACTTCCGCAAAAGTGTCGTCCCGTCTATCTTTACTTACTATAAAATGACGTCCCGTCTATGTTTACTTCTATTAAAATGTCGGCTCCCACGCACTTCCCATCAATCATGCGTCCCGTACATCTTTACTTCCGTTAAATGGCGTCCCGCTTATATTTATATCCGCTAAAAGGGCGTCCCCCGTTTTCGTGTCGCTGTGACTAACACTATGGTGTAATTGTTATCTAGAAAGAATCGAAAATTATAAGCGAATTTAACGAAAACAAGAAATCCTGTATTTTTCTTAAACTAGATCCAGCGAAAAAAGTGACACATGCAGGTTTTTTTTCGTAGCGTCTTCGCATGCCTGAATGCCGTAAGCAAGCACCGGTCATGGTGAAATGGGCAGAAGTTTGGAAAATTGTGAGACGTTATATAATTTTGTAGGTGTGAAATATCGAAATCGGCCATGAAATCAATAATTCTAAGTATGTCTTAACTAACTTTACGGTGTAATTTTTAATCAATTTTTTTAGAATTATAAGCGAATTGAAGAAAAAAGAAATGCGTTATTTTTCAAGACACCGTCTGTAGAAAAAAAACCGAGAGCTTGTCTGGACGTGTTTGGTTTTTTTGGTCGCGCTTGTGCTATGCCGTCGCACGTCCCAATATGAACCATCTGGATTAATTCTGAGCCGGTGTATTTTCGATAACCATACCAACTTATCGATGGCCGCTACCGCATCTTGTTCATATTCCCCACGTCGCTTTGCTGCCGATCCTGAAGTTGCCGCCGCGCAGTCCTGCCACGTCCAAGCAGAAGTGGTGAGTTTCTTCTTCTTCTCTCCATTCGGTCCCCTACGTTGTATACACTATCGACGCTCCATTAACAATCGCTGCCGTATATTCCCAGCAAACAAACTTTACATCCAGCTTCGTCTTAATATTTCGCTTCTTTGGCTAGACCCGGTTTTACCTGCGCGATGTGCGGGCGTTCGTTCGACCGACGCGCAAGTTTGCGAAGACACGCCGAGATATGCCCACGGCCGTCGGCTCCCGTCGTCGACTGTCTGGTCAACGGGACGCGTTGAAAAGCCACATTACGACGTGTCGACCGATGGCGAAACGATGCCGTTACGGCCGCGATGAGGGCGATCACGCTTTCGCCATCAAATCCGACCAGCAGGCGCGCGACAACGACGACAAGGCATGTCGAAGATATGGAGGAGGAGGATCAGACGGGGGAAGTGACATCGTGCTGTCGGAGCATCAGCGACCGAAGTCCTCCGGACCTCGTCGACCGAGCGCGACGTTTCCCACCGCGGCGGAGCTGGTGCCGCCGACGAGATCGGCGCGTGCCAGCTGCCGTCGTTGCCGACGCCGCCGCCGACGCGGACGCGGACGCGGACGCGGACGCAGCCGCCACCGTCGTCCGCAATCCGTGCACTTTCAAATGCCTTGTCTGCAGTTGTAGCTTCCGTACGATCTCAAAAGACACCTCAGTACGTGTCGACCGACGCCGAAGACGAAGATAGGAGGACGGTACTTCTGCGACAAGTGCGGTCATACTTTGTGCCAGAAATTCAACCTAATGGCACACACGAGGAGGGCTTGCCGAGAGGTCATTTCGCCAGCACGGCACACCGACCGCGCGAGACACCCGTGCATCGAGCGAACATCCCTACCGCCGCCACTGCTGCCGCCGCCGCTGCTGTTGCTGCTCCCCCCTCTGACGGTGCTGCCAGCGGCACCGATGAGTTCACGACGGTGCGGATGCACCGGTCAACGACGGCCTGTCCGTGGACTTACATCGGATCTTCCGCAAGAATTGGTCGTCGATAAAGACATCGACGGTTATCGGTCTTGTACAGAGGTGCTATAACTTTCGCCTGACCGGTCTGGACAGACGCTTCATTCAAAATCAACATTAGTTTTAGCTTCCTTCTGTGAAACAAGGAGACGGGACGCTATAGGTATTTTTTACCACTCGTCGTGTAACTGCTGCGGTCGGTTCCTTGAGCAACCTGTCCTCATCACCTACGCCGATAATTTCGAGGCCTTACTCATACCTGGCAGCCCGACGTCCTGCAGTATGTTATCGCCCAGCGACCCAATTTGGATTAAACGGCCGAACAGGTATGCTCTCGTCCATCACCCCATCGGATGGCTCGGCGTGAGACTCCACGGGTACGTGAGCAACAACAGAGCGATGGTAAGCCTCAAGAACAACGACCGCACCGGAACACCCTACACCGATAACCTGTGGCTCTTCCGCTGCCTGGCCTTGAGTCGAGGGTGCGACGTGCGCTGTTTGGAGACGGCGACGGCGGCGCTCTACGCCCACCACAACGAGCGGAATGTCGAACCGGTGGTCGCGTGCTCCTTCGGCGGCCTCACGCTAGATGAGCTCGACCGGGTGAAGACCGTTTTCCAAACGAGTGTGGTCGTGTACCGACTGGTCGAACTGGACGAAGGGGAGACGACTGCGGAAATGGTCTGGCGATCGATGTACCGCTACCCGGTCACAATGAACGTGAATATCTGTACGATGTTCACTATTCTTACACACGAGACGTAAAGATGTTCTGTCGGTCGTATCGCTGCAGCAAATGCGGCGACTCGTTGTGGACAACGTCGTCGCTTCTCCGGAGACACGATCGAACGTGCGACGGAGGCGTCCGATACATCCATCCGTGCGACGGGCGGCGGTGACGATGTCGACGCCGACGACGAGGCCTGTGGGGACGGAAGCGCCGCCGCCGGCGATGGGAAGGACGACGACGACAAGGAGACGTCTCCGGAGGCCAAGAGATGTAACCCCTACACCGCTCTCATCATCGTGGGAGAGCTCCCGAGTGGGAGTGGTAATACGCCACCACCTCAACGGCCCGGAGAACCGAGTAGTCAAACACCGCGACGACGGCTGGTGTCGAGAAACGAGAACGGCGTACCAGTTCCACGAGTGTTTCTTCCACGGGTGCCCGTGCACGTGAAAAGTGGTAAACGCCGTCAACGGTAGGCCCATGATATAACTCTTCGCCGAAATGAGTGCCAACACGGCGTACCTTCGCCGCTTCGTGACGGTCGTCCAGATGTGGGAGTGCGAGTGGCGGACGATGAAGAAAGATTCGACGGTGAAGGCCTATTTCGAAGATGCCTTTCGAAGACGATGAATCGGCCTCCTCGCGCGCAGTCGTCTAACGCAGGCGGAGGTCTTCAAAACCCTGCGCGACGGCACCCTATTCGGTTTGGACGAATGCGACATCAGCGTGCCGGACGACCTGCGCTATCTATTCGGCGAGTTGCGTCGATACGCCAAACACCACGACCTGTTGAACGGTCCTCAGCGCATGCTTATGGGGAGTTTCTTCGGTATCAGAATCCTCCTCAATACGCGTGAGGAGAATTAAGGACCCCGACAAGGCCATCATCGCCGACACCGTGAAACGTCTGGGCAACAGTGGCACAGTCACGAGGATTGATAGGCTCCTGGACGTCACGTACTGCTCGAACGTCGGCGCGTCGACCTTGATCAACGACCGCCGCTTCCGGCAACTTGACGTCGTCGTCAAAGACCGAGTCTACGATGTGCAGTTGAACAAAAGAACCGTGACTTACCACCTACCCGTCCAGATAGGCTTCGTCGTGTACCAGTACGCCAAGCTAAGGATGCTGGAGTTCTACTATGACTTCATCGACGCATACGTACCACGACCGCTATACGAATACTGCTGCATGGACACAGATAGCGCCTATCTAGCGCTCGTCGGCCCCTCTACTCATGTAGGAAGACACGCCGCTGACGACCGTCTAGTGCTCCACCGTCGTCAGCCTCAGTGTCGAAGATGGACTCTGTGCAACTAATGCCCGTGTTATTTGTTTGTCTGTTGTAACGAGCGAACAGTGTTATCGGACCATACTTATCGTTTCTTCGTTGTTATTCCATTTAAAAAGTGAGTATGTATTATGTTAGCTTAAGTCGGTCTTAATGGGATAGTACTTTTAAGCGCTATGTTTATATGTTTTACGTATATATTATGTATAAAGTAGTCGTTATCTTATCTTGTATGCTTTGTAATAGCAAATAAAACATAGGGAAAAGTATATTCCTACTTATTCATTTAGCTTACCGATAATGCGCTTCATCACGCGTTACCACACACCACATTCTAGCCCACGTTCCAAACCTACCATACCGCTCTCTCTCTCTCTCTCTCTCTCTCTCTCTCTCTCTCTCTCTCTCTCTCTCTCTCTCTCTCTCTCCACCACACAACGGCGGTAACTCGTCAGTTGCCGCTATAACATATAGGTGGCGCCAACAACTAACGGACCCCCTCACCGTCCTCCATTTTCTCACACCGAAACTTCTAGAATAAGTCCTAATCAACAGAAAACCATAGACGGAACAAATTATTTCAACCAACCCAAAGGCGACGCCACGATAATCGTCATTTAATCAACCTACATTATTTCACACAGAAACTTCCAAAATAAAAAATGCAAGAAAACCCATAGGCGGCGCCAAAAACTACGGGGCCCCCTCAAGCTCCAGTTCTCACATGGTACTCATCACGCCATCATCTCACTAAAAATAAACAACCTCAGAAACTTCTAGAAAAAAAACATGCATATTCAACTGGAAATTTCCCCCTACTGAACGTACAATGAACGTCAAAAAGTCATGTGACCGGGTCATTGATCGTGCATGGCAAATCAACAACAAAATTGCGTTCATGTTAAAATATAGAATATATGACGTCATTTTACGCAATTTGGCTGATTTTTGGGTGCTTACCTTACTACTGACGTCCGATCCATCGATCGAGAGTTGGTTGCGGGAACCCTTTTCAGAGGAGTGGCGAAACAAAGTGAAGCAAATGTTGCTGGCAGTAATGGAGGGTAACCTGTAAATAACTCTGTCTTGTGCTTTTCATGAGGCTATTGAGGTCAGTAATTTAACCGCAGTGATTAAAGACAGGTTGGCTGTTTTACAAGAGATAGGTTTTAAACTATCCGACATGACATCAGAACATTTGTGTAGTATCAAGACTTGGTTCCAAGACCCTGTTTCGGAACAGATGCGAAACACTATGAAGGAAACGGTGCTGGCAGCAATGGAGGGTGACCTGTAAATAATGTTTGTTTTCTTTTGTACTCTAATAAAAGTTCACACCTTATCTTGTTTCATTTTATTCGTAGTATAAGTGTTGTGACCATAATTCCTTAGGCAATTTCCGTAAACTTTAGCCCTACTTCCGCTTACCATACAGGTGTACCACATTCACATCTTAGCATAGCTCTTTACTATAACAAGAATAAGAAAGGTAACAATAATACTAAACAGGTCATTGCACTTCTAAAGATCGAGCATTATGTTTAGGTTTAGGAAACTACATTTTGCCAGTGTTGTATTTGCAATCCCTATTTTAATCCTATTCACCATATCACTATAGATTTAACAAGATTTAATAAGATTGCCACCCAGAGAATTAACTCTAGGTGGCAGGTGGAGAAGGAAGCCCTTTGGCTTATCGAGAGTCCGACCCTTTTATCTAATCTACTATGCTCCTTTGCTAATGTAACTTCATGTCCTCTAGTCCTTTTATCTTTCTTAACTGAAACAAAAATATTTCTATCAATATTTACATAACCATTCAATATTTTAAACACTTCTATCTGATCTCCTCTCAATCTCCTGGTCTCTAGTGTTGTTAAACCGCATTTTTTAGGCGTATTTCGTAACTAAGATCCCTCAGTTTTGGTATCATTTTAGTTGCTCTCCTTTGCACTCTTTCTAGCATATTTATATCCTTCCTGCGATATGGCCTCCACGCTTGAATACAATATTCTAAATGAGGCCTAACTATTGTTTTGTACAGCGGTATTATTAGCTCTTTTTCCTTATACGTTATGTTTCGCCTAATTAATCCAAGGATTTTATTTCCCTTTGAAGCTGCAATTCCGCACTGCTGTGAAACCTTCATATCAGCACTAATGGTTAACTCTAAGTCCTTTTCTTTTACAGTAGTACTTAGTACAGTACCCCCCCCCCATTGTATATTCTACCTCTTCGTTCCCATGTCCTGTGTGGAGGCATTTACATTTCCCAAAATTGAACAGCATTTGCCCCTTTTCAGACCATTTGATCAACCTGTCAAGATCATCTTGTAAATGCTGTTTATCTCCATCACTTTTAATCCTTCTAAACACTTTTGTATCATCCGCAAATTTCAACACCTTGCTTGTTATTTCATCATCCAAATCGTTGATATATATTAAGAATAATATAGGTCCTAATACTGATCCCTGTGGTACTCCACTCAATACCGATTTCCAATTTGAAGCTTCCCATCAACTACTACACGTTGTCTTCTGCCAATCAGCCATTGTTCTGTCCAGTTTATTATACCATTTCCTATGCCATGGGCCTTTAGTTTCAGCAGTAATCTTTGATGTGGTACTTTGTTAAAAGCGTTTTGAAAATCTAAGTAGACGATATCTACTGGTGATCCCTCATCTACCCACTTAGTGATGTCTTCCAAAAAACATAACATATTTGTTAAGCATGACCTCGCTTTAAAAAAACCATGTTGACATGGGTTTATCAAGTTTTGTTTAACAAGAAAATCCATCATGTGATATTTAATTAGTCTTTCTAATAATTAGCAAATCACTGATGTTAAACTCACTGGTATATAGTTCTCTGACTTGTTTCTCGAACCTTTTTTAAATAACGGTATAAAGTTTGCCTCTTTCTATTCTAAATGAACCACTCCCTCTTCTAATGACAAATTGAAAACTGTTGCAAGCGGTACGCTAATTTGTTTTACAATTTCCAGTAGTAGTTTGGGCGGAATCCCATCCACTCCAGGTGATTTATTATCCTTCATAGCCCTTATTTTCTTAGCTACCATTTCCGGGGTTACAATTAATTGTCCTAAATAGTCTGAATCTGCCCTTTGAACTTAGCCTCTGGTACTGGCAGTGAACTAATATCTTCTCTGGTAAACACTGAACTAAAGTACTCTTTCAGGTCTTCTGCCATTAAGAATCCCTCTGATATTATATTTCCAGCACTATCTTCTAGAGGACCGACCTTATCTTGAACTTTCTGTTTGCTTCGAACATACACATACAAACTCTTGCTGTCATGTTTTATATTACTAGCTAATTGTTGTTCATAGCTTCTCTTTGAAGTTATAATTTCAGCTGTAGCTTGGTTAAGTGCTTCTTTATAACTGTTGTAGTCTTCGTCATTTCCAATAGATCTATATGACTTCCACATCATTTGTTTATACTTAATTTTTTCTAATGGCTTCTTTCGATAAGTGTTTCTTTTTGGACCGTTTCCCTTGTTTTTGAACTGTACAGTTTATTGACTATGCACTTAATTTCACTCTTTAATATATTCCAGCATTCTGTTGCTGTCTTATTTTTCAGTGTGTTATTCCAGTCTATCTTTGCTAAATATTTCCTCATGTCCTTATACCTTCCTTTGTAGAAATTTATCCTATACTGCTTTTTACTATTCCTTTCTGATTTCACTTTGATGGTAACATGTATCTGGTTGTGATCGCTACTCCCCAGTGGCTCACATATCTAACTAATTCATTCTGTGAGGACAAAACTATGTCTAACACATTCTCACCCCTGGTTGGTTCTAGCACATGTTGAGAAAGGAAAGTATCTTGAACTAAAACAAAAAACTTGTTGTCCTCATTCCCCATACTCTGAAGAGATTTCCATTGTATATGCCCGTGGTTAAAATCCCCCATAATAATACAGTCCCGTTTGCTTACTTCCCTTATAGCGTTTTGTATTTTTCATTCTCTTCTACGCTTATGTTTGGACTTCGATAAACTAACCCAACTGTTAACGTTGAGTTTCCTGTAATTATGTTACACCAAACAGCTTCTTCGCAATCTGCTTCTCTTTCTAATTTTATTTCATAAGCCTGGATATATTCTTTAATATATAAAATAACTCCACCTCCATTTCTTCCTATTTTATCTTTTCTATACATTACATATCCTGTCAGTCCCAATTCAGCATCTGATATATCGGTGGTGGTTCAGTATTCGGTTATACCTATTATATGAGGGTCAATATCTTCTACCATAATGTTTAGTTCATTTTTTTGTTTACTATACTCCTTGCGTTTAAACAAACACATTTATATCCAGCTTCAGAAGAGTTTTCCAGACTGTTATTTGTTGATTTATTTGTGCTGTCTTTATCTATGCCTCCATTTTCAGGCTTTTCTGTGAGTCCCCCTGCGAATCTAGTTTAAATAGATGCAACCTGTCCCACTGTCAACAGATCGCAGCAGGTTCTCTGAGAAAACTGCTGCCCCCTTTCCACTAAGATGGAGGCCATCTCTCATGTACATATCTTCCCTCCCAACAAAATATTCCCATAAATCTGTGAATCCTACCCCCTCTTCTTCACACATCTGCTCAACTAGTGCGTTGATCGCCATCCTCTTGCAGTTTCTATACGTTGCCCTTCTTCCTCCCATTACTGGCAAAATTCCTGACAGAATAACCTGTTCAACTCTTGTCTTCTTTAGGTTCCTCACTAACTGTCTATACTTCTGTACTATCGCAGTTTTTCCCTCCCTGTCTGCATTATTTGTTCCTACATGTACCAATATAGACCCCCCCTTGCCATGTCCCAATACCTTCTCTACCCTGTCAGTCACATGTTCAATCCTAGCCCCCGGTAGACAAACAACGACGTCTTTCCCCTCGCTCAGTGTCTTGTCCGTCTTTCTCATAATGGAGTCGCCCATAAACACCCTCTCTTTCCTCATTGCCCTCTCAATCACTGCCTTAGAATAGCTCCTTCTTCGGTTTGCATCTGTCTGGTTGTTGTCTTTCCCCCCTGTCGTCTTCTCTCCTTCACATTCTCTTCCGATCCATTCTTTCCTGTCGCTTTTTCTCTTGTCACCTTTCGTCCTGTCAGCGTCCCTTTTATCGACTTCTCTTCTATCACATTTGCTCTCACTTCCTTTCGTCCCTTCATCTTTTGTCCCATCTCATTTTCTTCTCTCCTCTCCCGTTCCATCTTCCCTCCCTCCTTCTCTACGGTCACTTTCTTCCCTGTCACCTTCACGCTTGTCACGTTTTCTGTTGTCGATTTTCCAATTTCTTCCCCTCCAATCACCTTCCCTCCTCTCAATCTCCTTTCCTCAGTTTTCTTGCCACTGGTATTCTCCTTCAGTCTTGCAGTATTCTCACCTCTCTCCCTGTCGTCTCTCTCCATTCGACCTGCCTCCTCGCTAATTCCCATCTCCATTCCCTTTACAATATCTGTCAACCTAACTATTTCCTTCTGCAGACACTCCACCTTCCAACACCCAATGCACTGAAAGGTGAATTCTTCCTCCATGGTTTCTGCCCATGACTTCCCACAGCCGGACAATGCAAAATCTACCCAGCTGTG
Organism: Paraescarpia echinospica; assembly: GCA_020002185.1. Lineage (NCBI taxonomy): Eukaryota > Metazoa > Annelida > Polychaeta > Sabellida > Siboglinidae > Paraescarpia > Paraescarpia echinospica. Next base: position 51,197,092 of record CM034538.1, on the reverse strand, counting down.
GCAGTGATCGTACACCAAGTGTCGCTTTGCCTTGACTTGCCGCTTACAAGGCGCCATATGCCGATCAGAATTTATTTAATAACTTAACTAACTTAGTTTTTATAAAGACTGTTTCCTGTGTACTACAGCACCCTTTAGGTTACAAATTTCAATTAAACAGCCGACTATTTATCCTGTCACGAACGCTAACATTTACCGGTAGTGATCTAATTTAAATACAATCAATTACGTTACGTTAGGCTGCTTTATTTATTTAGGTTACGCCGCCCGACTATCGCTCTTGCTTAGTTTTAACAACAATGCTACCTAATCAAAATATCTAGCAAGTACTGGCTTACACAGATATTATCTTATGTAAGTAGTTTGATGGTTGTTACTTTATCTCCTATATATTCTACCACATAATCAGGTTTGTTAAATCTTGTTTACAACTTATCGAAGGCTAAGTGAGTTACCCTATTATCACTCACTATACTAAGGTGTTCTAAAATACTTTAACTAACTAACTTTAAGCACAACTGCTACTCAATATATGTTTATTGCAACTTTATGAATTATATTAAGGCAAGAATAATCTATACCAGAGCGTGAGGAAATATGTTCTTGAAATTGCGTTTTGACCCTGAAATTTCATTTCGAACGTTTATTTAATTATATAAATCATTTAAGTACACTAGAGTGTGTGTAAATATTTGCGCTCTTGTGTAGTGGTGCGAATACCGTGGGAAATGTTATGACTACAGCTTACCTATGTCTGCTATTAATGGCATACGTGAACTGGTTATTGGACGATACATAAACTTTTTTCGAATGTAGGCCATTTTCTAGTTTTTTGTAATAGGCAAGTCCGAACTTGTCCAGGCTCGATAGAATGTATTACATTGTATTCTTACCTCGGTGCTTCTTTTTTATGTAACGTACAATGTATTACATTGTAACTAGGCTTCCTCGCATCTGTTTCGTGTGTGTGTGTGTGTGTGTGTGTGTGTGTGTGTGTGTGTGTGTGTGTGTGTGTGTGTGTGTGTGTGTGTGTGTGTGTGTGTGTGTGTGTGTGTGTGTGTGTGTGTGTGTGTGTGTGTGTGTGTGTGTGTGTGTGTGTGTGTGTGTGTGTGTGTGTGTGTGTGTGTGTGTGTGTGTGTGTGTCCAATCCCAATAAGTGGTTAGAAAGGACACAGTTCCCCACAGTGAAAATGTATGCACGCTTCAGATAATGCATTATAACGTATGGAGTTGGCTAATTCACAATTACCGCAATTCCATTTGCCAGTGTGAGTACTCATTAAAAAGTAAGTGTAATTTCAAATGTCTTTTAAACATCATATATATAATTTAATACTCTTGACAAATGATGTGTCAAATATGAACCCTTTCATTGCGAACTCATGTCACTAAGCCTGCTCAAACATTGACATTTGCGTGACAACTCAACGGACTTTGCTGAATAAGATCTTATATTGCGCAATATCCAATCGTTTGTTCAGTTATACTTCACTCAACTGTATGAATGAGTATTTGACTATAGACAGTGGTGAATATTTGTGTATGAATAGTCTTCGCGTGTTAACCACAGCACGGCTGAATGGTTCCCAGAAAAATCGAGATGGTATTCGATTGAACAAGTCTGCCAGAGAGTAACATGTAAAGCGCTTTGAGCAGTGCTCTCTAAGAACTTAACCTTTACTTTTACTTCACTCACTCACTCCCTCACCCCCCCCCCCACACACACACACACACACACACATGCACGCACATATTTGCACGCTCTCTCTCTCTCTCTCTCTCTCTCTCTCTCTCTCTCTCTCTCTCTCTCTCTCTCTCTCTCTCTCTCAAAATGTTCCCTCCATTGTCTTTCTACCCTCACTGCTCTCTCACTTCCTCTCTCCCTATTTCTCTCCGGATGTATTTTCTCATTGTTAACATAAAGTCTCTATTCGTACATTAATTACAGCGTAGCTGAATGATTCCCAAAGAAGTAGAGATGGTTTTGATTGAACAGGGAATAAAGTATAAAGCATTTTGAGCAGTCCAAACGATTGGATATTGCGCAAGATAAGAACTTATTCAGTAAAGTCCATTGAGCTGTCACGCAAATGTCAATGTTTGAGCAGGCTTAGTGACATGAGTTCGCAATGAACAGAGTTAATATTTGACACATCACTTGACAGGAGTATTAAGTTTATGGGTATGATGTTTCAAAGTCAATGACTTCGTATTTACTCCCTTCAAACATTGTATATTCTCACTTGAATTATAGTTAAACATTTTTGGTTGTCTTGTCTTGTATATATATTGTTATCAATGTTCTGAATAAACGTTCATTCATTCATTCAAAGACATTTAAAATTTCATTTTTTCTTATTCTTTGTCTGGCGTCAGCATATTTGATATCCAATTCCTTGCTTGTCTCTTATAAGTGTGTTGTTACTGTATGGCCCTCCGCAAATCTGCTTAGTGATCCTGAAGATGGTGCCTTGTTCTTGGTGTTCTGCAGCTTGTTATGCCTCTATTGCTAGGTTGCACATGTAGAGTGTCTTGTCTCTTCTTGCAGACTTCTTGACCAGCTTGTTTGCTTTACCATAGAGGGCGCCATACCTTTCTTTCAATCTCCGGGCCATGGCTTTCATCCACTGGGTTTTTGCATGCTTTCTCTCCTTGATTGCTTTCCATGTGTCTCTTCACCGAGCCACTCCTTGTGCTTCTTCTGTTTCTGTCATAGTACCACACGACTGGACTCAGTGTATGTCTCTACGACATCTTTCCAGCTCTGCTCCACTTTGTTGTTTTTTCTTCCTCTGTGTCCTCTAGTGCAGCAAAACGGTTGCGCATCTGCAGGATGAACTGGTTCTTGAATTCAGTGTCTTTCAATCTTGAAACATCGAAGCGTTTCAACATCCTAATCGCTGTTCCGGTTCTTTTGGACTTCAGTTTGATGTGTGCCACAACAAGATGGTGCATGATCACTGCCAACATATGTTCCTCTTCTGACGCCTACATCCTGTAAAAATCGCCTCCATTTGCCAATTATGAGCAGGTGGTCAATTTAGTTCTTGTCTCTTTGTTAGGTGAAATCCAAGTAAGTTTGTGTATGTCCTTGTGTGGAAATAAGGTGCCTCCTACAATAAGGTTGTTCAGGCCACACAATCAATCAGTCGTTCCCCGTTGTCATTTACGGTCCCACATCCTTGGCGACTCATACTTCTTTCATGTCTGGCATTTTCAGATCCTACTTTTGCATTCAGATCCCCCATGATGATCCCCCGTGGTGATCCCCCATGATGATCAGCAGGTCATGACGTCATATTGTCTCAACCTCTGCCTGTAGGCTTGAATAGAATTCTTCTTTTTCCTCATCTTCCGCATCGTTCGTTCGAGCATAACACTGTAAGATGTTCATGTTCACCTGCTTCCCTTTAAATCTAGCATAGAAGAGTCTTTCACTAACAGGTTTCCATTCCATAAGAGAATCCCGTAACCTTTTCTTCAGAATCAAGGCTACACCTCCACGGTGTCGGGTGTCATGCCTGCCAGAATATACAGGTGTTTCCCCAGTCTGTGTTTTGAGGTCACCTGTGCCTGTCCATCTACATTCACTGGAAATTGTCATGGCCAACTGAAAATGGTCATGTTCGATCATACAATAGTGGTCGTTGACGTTTGGTAAGTTTTCTCCATGGAGTAGGCGGGCCAAGCTGTTTTCTCTGAGTGTCTAGTTCAGCTTTGCGTTCTGGCCGTCATTTTTGTGCAATTGAACACGCCGAATATGCGGCTTCGAGGTATGACAAAAGATGATTAGTAACGTTTACGAAGCAGTGGACATTTCGTCCGAATGCTACCAACCACCATTCAAAATTAATTCATGCCGAAAACGACAATATTTTACAATTCAAATTCACGGGATACTAATGCGGCAAATACGATGCGTTTTTTTTTAAAGACGCCAACCATAAAGATGTTTGTTGATGTATTGGACAGTCTGTAGAACAACTTTCATGATCGAGCCGTAGATCTCGGTGCTTCATAGCAAGTCCGTTATTACTAAGTCTGACGTTTTAGAAGTTGATTGCAAAATTATACAGGGTTGAAAGAAGAATGTTTCAAAACGAAAGTCAACTTCCTGCTTTAATTAGGGACAAAAAATGCCGATTTTCTGCATAGTTTGAGATAGCGCATAAATGAGTGTTACTTTTCGGCAGCATTTGATTGAATCGGAATCTCCAACTACGAACCACATCAAGAACACCTTCGATGTCGTCTGAATGTTGTTTTGCGACTTGCGATCGCTTTGCTCACTCCAGGCAGTAGTATGCCTAGTTTGTGGAAGAATTAGGCAGCGCAACCATTTGGTTTAGACGTTATTTTTTACACGGCGTTTAAATAGTGTTATTTATTTGTCATTTAGATGTCGTTCTGAGTAACACAAAACGCACTCATGAACACCTACAAAAGGTATTCTATATCTTCATGTAAAAGTGTTGGTTCTCACACAGACTACACGATAAAGTTGCCCCACGCCTAAAAGTGTTTGCGGAACCCTGCCCTAAGTGCTATATAATAGTGTTATACATGTAGTTATAGATGATGTATATGATAATAAAAATAAAACATATATTTAGTTTCTATAAATAATACATATCAATACAATTTAGAATGGTAAATACAAATAATTAAGGCATTTTAACCCCCCCCCCAGCCGCAATGTATAGGCCGATATCGCTACTATAGGTACGCCGAAGAACCAGCAGAACGTACACAGAGAGGCAATATTCCGCTTTGCGTCATAGAGCTAGCTATATAAAGCTACTCACGACTCTTTCCTACATGCTGCGAGAACCACGTACGTATGATGTATTTGCTGTAGGCCTCTGGTGTGAATGTGTACTGGACTGTGGGGCTTTGCTCCATTACTTCCCATGCTGTTCTGTGACGGTGTGACACAGACGTTTGGTCAGATCAACATTGTCCAGTGGTGCAACAAAGTATCACTGACTGAAACGTGAAACTGTATCAACGGGCCTAAAATGCCAAAACGGATTCTTTACACATATATGCATGTGCATATGACGCTCGAATGCCACACGTATATAACACGAGTTTTCCAGAGAATATTTGGAAATAATCCTCATAGGCAGACCCAAAACAGCTGAACGAGATCCATAGCCGAGGGATTAAGGAATTGTGGAATCACACGGAAAGACATGAAGAAAACAGCGAACAATAGAGTACGTTGGAGAAGTGCCGTGGGTGGGTGGGTGGGTGTTTGGGTGGGCGGGCGGTTGGGTGGGTGGATGTGCGTGTGTGTATGTTTTAATGTTTAATACTGCTAGCAAAACTTCATCGGCATTTCAATGACCCATTGGATATTACTAGCTGGGAAAGGACATTACACGTTCTATTGTGGAGTCCAAGCACGATTTCAGTAGATGAATCCAGGTGATAAATGGGAAGCATATACAGTCTAAATTAGTTGCAACCGTTGCGGGCGAATACTGCACCGGTGCTGTGAGGGTATTCAACAGTTTTTGAAAATGACTTGCATACACACACTCACACACACACACACATATATTAGGCAGAGCGTAGTCTCGAGAGACGATGCTGATGCGCCCTGTTTTCAGTTTCTGGAGATGTGGCAGCTTCCGCTATGGCTGTTCATTCCGATTCAGGATCGCGAGTGGTAGTCCCTGCCGCAGCCAGAGCAGACGAAACAGGATGACTGTGGTGATGTTGATTGTTGTTTGCGCCACATCCTCTTCTCAGCCGCATGCTGGTATATCTTGCCGTCAGCCCATCCAATGCGTCTATATACAGTCTGACGCCAAGTAGTGCGATTTTTGGCGACTGCCTTCCAGTCTTCAAAGCTGATGCCACAGGCATTTAGGTCGATCTTGTAATAAATAAATATATGTATATATAGTATATATATATATATATATATATATATACACGCACACGCACACTCACACACACACACACACACACACACACACACACACACACACACACACACACACACACACATCTGTATATAGCGGGGAATGTACTGTGATCTATACACTTGTGTAGAATGATATATTTATGCCTTATGAATAATTATATGTTTTAATGGGAACAAATATTAAATTACGAGATCAGATGACAGAAGACAGAACGACATCAACAATTTTATTCAAAGTAAATGGAGCAGAAATTTTATTAATTGTGCAAATAGAGACGACACGATCAGAGTTGGCCGATCGGCGCATGCGTGCCTTGATAGATGAAAACGCAGTCTGACAATGGCACCAGCGACGGACTTCTTGATCGACGTAGGCAGACATTTTGTTTTGGTGCATGCGTGTAGTTGACGTCGACGACGACGGACGTTTCGCACGACGGTCAACGATCCGAGAGCGCGCCTAGACGTTGGTGTCGACGAGGGACGATCGGAGAACTCGTGTCGGGGTTTCGGTCGCAAATCGCCAATCGTTGATCGGTCGACTCATAGATTTCCGGTTCACTCCGGAAACACAACTAGACATTGAGCGAGCAATAATAAATTAAAATAACATTTAGCAACATGTTGTCACGTCCACTGCAGGTTCCATAAAACTGTCATAAAACTAAATTATGAATGTAAAATAATTATTAAAAACCGACCCTTAATAGCAACTCGGCCAATCAGGTTCGGCGGCGTTATCGCTGTTGTTGCTACGCTGACTTCGCAACGAAGACCGCGTTCGAATACGGTCGGCCGGCAACAGCGATCCCGCCGGCGAACGGAACGGACACGTGAGGCACCTGAAATGCAAAGATAACCGATAATTAGTTAACTCGCTAATGTGGTTATTCTGTCATCATTGTTACAAGTTATGGTAAATTATATAAGAATAATTACCGAAACTGAAAAGATTGAATCAGTTGCAATACTTCTATAGTGTGGTATGATAGTCTTACCTGGGAATGTGGGTGTCCCGACCGTGGAGTACTGCGCCAACGGGTGCACACCACATTCCTGCAGTGCCTTCACGTGTCCCTTTGCCTTGTATATATTTATTTTAAAAAGTAAATACGGCAAGAGTGAATGGTTGCTCTAAGTGCCAGCTTGTATACGATATGTGCGATTAGCACGTCTCGTCTCTCCGGTAGATTGCGACGAGTTTGAGAGACGCGGTGACTAGCATCGAAGGAGTCGTAGCGAACCGGTCGGTAACGGTGTCCGTGTGTGCTTAGGCTGCACCCTCCTGTCGCCAGCTTGCGAGATGTTCCGACATCGTGACCAGTTGTTGGTCTCGTCCGTGGCCGCTACAGATCTTCGCTTCGGTGTCGTTCTCAATACATGTTTAGCCCTTGGCTTCTGGGGTTGTTATGAAATTTGTAACCGCCAACTCTTTCATGACGTCATCGGCGCATTTGACGGAACATATGCCAATCAGCGCATTGAATAACTCCCGCGTTTTTTCGCAATGAGGATGTCACGTTATACGTTATAAATAACATGTGGTGCGAAGCTTGCAGGGATCTTTCGGTATATTTTTCATTTTCTTCCCCTCCCATGTCATTGGTAGTCCACCATGGTGTCTTTTGCCAGATTTACGCAGGCCAGACCCAACATATAATGGCCAAAACAACAAATCAAGAGACACTTTATGTTTTTTATTACGTTTAGTTACGTTTGAAGATTCCCTTCAACAGCAGATCCATTGGGTCTTATAGGTCCCATGGCCGCCCCGTCGGCTCCGGAGGGGAGCGTTGAACACCTCTATATGTGGGAAATATTAAGGATAAGGACAAAGCATTTACGTTGGAACTATGCTAACCCAGCGTCGGTTCCAGAGAGGGTATTGTCTAGTGGGGGGCCCAAACCTCCGATTGCACCTCCGTTGAGGTTCGCCAAAAAACCCTAGTGGGAACCCAATTCCTATTGGGTGGCTGAGCCGGAGTTTCAACACGACTCCGCTGTCGCCGCGACGTTGACAATTTCCGAAGGTGTACGGGGGGCACATTCGACAAGTTTCTGGGGGCACGCCACTTTAATGCAGGCCTAGCGCGGCCTAATTACGAAGGTTTAGAGGGGCACGTGCCCCAGCCCCCGGAACCGCCTATGTTAAAGGGGAAATGAAATGCAGCTGTTTCATGCTACATATTGAAATATATACTATATAAGTATACATTAATGGTAACAGAAACGTATTCATTTATAAGACAAACTGAAAAAACGATTTTGTTCGATGCCTAAATCGTCCTATAGAGCACTGCGTATCGCCATCTTTGTTCCAAACGAGTGGTTTGATTTACTCCTATCTAATCCATGTTAAATTTGTTTTTTTTGGTTTACTTCATTAATAGACATTTATGTGCGAAAACAAAGATATGGTGCCCTATTATACACGATAGGTGTTCTATAGGTCAACAAATCATTTTATACGCGTTCGAAATAAAATGGTGAAATTAAATGGCAACGATTTATAACCAATGAAAACGTTGTTAACGTCGCACTTTTCGAACGAAGATTTTAGTTGCCAGAAGGGGGCGGTGCTTTCAAAGCAAAGGTCAGAATATTAGATGCGCGCGCATACCGGGACTATTTTTATTTTGTTGTTGACAAAGACGTCGAAGGATTTTGGTAGAGACGAGTTATCAAAAGTGATATTTAAAACTTCCATATCACTTTGGGAGAAAATCGATACGACAGATGAAGGCTCTAGTTCGACTTGTCACTCGGAAATTACGGTTGGTGCGGTTGACACACACAAAGACAAAGTCAAAGGGCCTGTGCTATACGGGTGTTACTGGTTTTACCCAGCGACAGTGCTATCCACGGTCCGATATTGTCCGGCCCCGGGTGAGGTTCAGTTTTGGGAGTCGGACAGTGACAGTTGGTCTATCGACGACGAAGACGTTACGCGACTTAATAATGTCGCATGCGGCATGGTGTTTGTGTGAACACTGCATCCCAATGTCGACGCACATCGAGTCGCTGTGCTGTGGCCTGTGGGGAGATAGCTGCCGTACAGCACCGTATGACAGACCTTGCAGTATGAGTGACGACTTCGAAATGGTTTGCACCAACAGGGCAGTGTTGGAACTTGGAAGTCGGTCTGTTGTCTTGTATGATTTGTGTGCAGGCTCGTTGATTCAACCAATAGCTAGTAGGTAAGTACTACGTAGTTCAAAAGGTATCAAATAATTATTCTAGCAATAACTATTTCAAACTTAAATAGAGCAATTATACTTGTTCCCACCTCAAATGTTCAGGTTCATTCTATCTTCGTAAAATACTATGTCTATGATTTTCATCAAACTATTTTTGATCATTTTCTTAATAAACTTGCTTTTATTCTTGACAGGACGTGTGCATCCTTTTTATACAGTTGTTTAATTCCTATTTAAAAGTGTTCAAGCGACTTGCTTAATTTATATAAAAATGTAGACAGGAGTTTTTAATATAATAAAAATGTTATATATATATATATATTATGTGTGTGTGTTATCAAGACCACATCATGAAATGTAGTCTTACAATCATAATTATTACAGCCCTTCACAAACAAATGAACCAATTCACTGAATTCATGATGCGATATTGATAAAACAAAGTTTTGCCAGTATAACAATAATTAGAAAATAACGGTTGTTTATTATCAACTAATGCAAATAAACGAACTTTCAGAACATATCGATTGATTCGATTAGCCACATAACGTCACTTCACGTTGTGGTCAAGGGAGAGACTTGGAAAAGGCAACAGACATGTTATACCAGCCTTCACTGTATCCAGAAGCGAATGGGGTTTATGAAAATTTCAGCTATGGACATTGCACTATGCAGGTGAGTGTACAGTGAAAATAAAAACCCTGGACAAGTAAGATTAGATTGACCAAAAGGTAGAATGAATTACTCGGTGCCTTCTTATCCCATTTTTGGAACAACAATGTGATCTGTAGTGTCTTGCATGTCCCTGTTCATAATTCAATTTGTAATACTGAAGCCAACATGAAATATATCAACAGTTTATTCATATGGAGAAACAATTCACAAATAAATAAGACTACATGGCAGACTGTGCCAATGCATTAGTCAAATTCACACGCCAGTTTTCAATGTTTCTTTCAGTTGGTTCACATCACACTGTGACACATTTTAATCTAAATGTATTACTATTTAGGTCTGTGCCAGTCCTGTGCACATATAGTACATCAATAAGTAACATGTTTATTGATGATATGGGCCACCATTATGATCAAATATTGTAATAAAAAAATTAATACATACAAAATATTCCATTACAGTTCCAGTTTTACATATTTGTGGGTTTCAACTATCAACACTATGGGCATCTGTCAAGAAAACAAGTACTTATTATTCAAGATACAGATTCAAAGCTTGTAGTACTGGTTTCAAAATCTATCAAGTGCCTCCAAATGGATTCATTTAGATTTATGGCACTATATAAGTGTTCTTTTTAATATTGAGTACTTTTTGAGATGTTGTTTTGTGATAATGTCAAATGTAATACTAACAATGAAGTATGAATATAAAAAAAAAACGTATAACTGAATCCTTTGCTGCTTCATTAGTTTGTAGCACACAGTGTGATGTTTGAGAAATGGTGGTCTGTTACAAAAAAACTCACTATAAGTAACATGTTTGGACTTGGTTAAACTATTCCAGTAAATTACATATACCCAAAGTTCTCTACATCGAATAGTGTCTAATAAAACACATTGCATACCACAACTAGGATACAAACTTTCAAGTGGATGTTCCTTACTTTAGGAGGTCCTATACAGTAGTGAGAATCCACTTTGCCTAAAACGTTTCTCTATTTCTGCCAGTGAAGTTCAAACAATGTTATTTAAGCATATAAATCCATTGTCATTTGAAATTGGATGTCGTATCAATTTGGTGGCACTAAACCGAATTGATATGGATACAACTAGTTTTCCTTAAAGCGGGTTCTTTGCTTTGCCACAACCTCCTCTTTTGCTGGTTTTTCGATGCCTGCATGCTCTGCTAGAGTTACCTCCTTACTCGATGTCGCAACTTGGAGCATACGTCACAGCTTTGGGCCACTCGTGCATCTAGCTGCAATGCCCTCTAGAATTTCTCCTCGGAAGCTGTAGTCCTTTGACGCCATCACTTTCTTCACTACATACTCAGCAGACTTTGAATACTGCAGCTGATACCTTAGCTTGTTGTCTGCTGTTTTCACCATTTCCTGCTGATTGAACAAATGATAAATATAAAATCAGTATAACAATAGAAATATCCGAAGAATAGCTGGCTATAGCAGTAACATGCACACAGTAAACCAAACAGCTTGCTTGTATGCTCTCTCTCTTGAAATCAAATGGCTAATGTAAATTTTTAATTCTGCCATCATTTTCAACTTCCAAGGAATTCCACAATACATTCAAATATTTATTATTGAATGATATATATATATATATAATGATGTTTATATTTATTATATTATATAGGCATAAGTTTATATTTCAATTCCAAAGCATGCCATTCCAATTCGATTTATGTATAATTAAACAATTCAAGTAACAGTAAACAGATGTCCTCAATTATAATTATTTTATCTGTTGTTTGCATGCATACTCTTGTGCAGTGAGATTGTATTTTCGAAACTGTATTCCTAACATTGTTTTGCTATTGAGTACAGGCAGGGATTTTCAGCCATTTCAGTTTATTTCCTAATGCACTACTGGATTTCTAAAGTGTGCAGCTTTGTCAAGCAACTGATACATTATTTTGTAACATAAAATGTCAACACTATTGATGAATGATATCACAAGCCTTACCTTGTATTTGTGTTTTGGTCAATGGTGGTCAAGTGGAGTCGGGCTATGATGCCTTGACGGCTGAAGTTGGGTGCATATTTGAGGAAGAGGGCATGTAAGCTCTCCAGTTCACCAGTGTTAACGCACTTCGTAACGCTCTCTATATCATACAGTAGGCGGCAGTCCAATATAGCCTTCTGGACAGTGAAGGCTTCTGTACCTTCAGTGAGCCATGGTGTTGTTTTTACTGCTTGTTGTGTATACGTTGCATGATTGCACTACCGGTACAACTCTGCACCCACTGTCCATGAATGGGAATTCCTGATGTGATGGAGGAGCGAGATCCACATCTCCTTCATCAAGCGGGGATCACCATCACAAGATGATGTGCAATACCACAGGTGGTTGGCAATTGTGCCTATCGAAGGGACAACTTCAACTTTCTTGGCAGACAACAACCTTTATTTCTTGGTAGTCCTCTAACAAAGTCTTTCTAATGCTGGGATGTCTGTCAGTGGCAAGTGTGATAACCTTCACCCCATGGTCAGTCAGGTTTTCTAAACAGCATTTCAAGCCCTCCACTTCCATCCAGTAACTGTTCTTGACCTCTGTGAACCGAAAAAGTTTCTTGAGCAATGATGAGTTGGCTGTCAGTGTCCATGATGAAGTAAATGCCAAATGTAGAGTTGTGTCCTGGATTGTCATATCTTGCATCACCTGATGCGACCACGTTTTGTCTGACCAGAGCTGACATGATGGCCTCTGAATGGCATGTCCACATGTCCTCTATCTCTGGCAGTATGTATGCCCGCTGTATGTTGTAGCACTGGAGGGATAACAAGGCGTATAGGTTCATTAGGTTGACCAAATTGTACACAGTGAATGAATGTCCAGTCAGGAAGAGGACGCTTGGTGTCAACAAGTTACTCTCATAAATGTTACCAATCTTGGGTTGCGAGTGCCACATGAATGAGTGGCCATCAACACATTCTGTGGTCACAACCACTGCAAATGCAGTCACTGTGATGCTAGGCTAAGTGGTTTATTGCAGTTTGGTGTTTTAGCAGGTGCAGAAAAGTAAAATTATGTTTTTCTCACAAATGGCAAACTTTCTGTCTTTCCCATTAGTGTAAGAACCGCTTGAGTCATCATTAGTGATATCGCTGTCACCTGCTACAACATATTCTGCATCACTCATTTCAATGTTTCTCTTCTCTCTGTTGCAGACAGAATCGTCTGAAGATGGCGATAGTGAGACAGGGACATCCGAAGGGTCGTCTACAGTGACAGAACTGTCATGGTCAGGGTCAGTCGGAGAAAGCGTGCTGGACTGCGATGGCAACTTTGCATACCCATGGTAATGATGAATGGAAAACACTATTGTCTCTATTAACTACTGCATTGACAAAGTGTCGCACTGGCGACACGACCACCAGCTTCCTTTATGTTTTGACACTACAAGTCGATGGCGTGGCAGCACTACAAGTGACATTTGTATTACTACGAGGGACAATGTCATCTCGCGTGGTGAATCCTTCGCTGGATCCTTCGAAGATTGTGCTCGGTATTAGGCCCTACGGTTGTTTGGATACTTCCGTCATATATTATGAACAAAATGAGATAATCTTGCAAATATTCATTAAAATTGGAGCACAAGTGCGATTTACAAGTGACTTTTTCAACGTTTTCTTTTTAGTGGATATATGTGTGTTATCTTTAATTTTCATGATTAAAATGCATGTGCACTCAAATGTGTTTAACATTTGAACTTTATAAATACAAAATATATATTTATTAATCTTTGTGGCTTTTTCCTGTGACGTTATTTCCTTTTTTCCTTGGTAGGCTTACATTCAAAAGTCAATAAATTAAATACAATGTCCTTGTTATTAAAAGCATACATTGGTGTTTGCAGTCATACAATCTATATCAGAAAAAAATTAAACACTAGTTGTCATAGAGCTGCCAAACTGTGGCAGGTATTTAATAAAAGGGTATACTTGACACATTAGCCATTAAGGGATTGAGGTGTCAACCTGGACAGAGTCCTGGCACTGGCTGGTAAAGCCACATGTTGTTACACAGACTCTGCTATTAAAACAGAATTACACCTTTTTACAGGTATGTTACATTATTTACCTTTATGTTATTGTAAACTAAAAGTGCATAGTCTACTTATATGTTATTTTGAAATACATGTTGCATTTAATTGTTACTTGTTATATTAGTGTTATATTGTTATTGACAATAACTAATTGTCACCTATCAGATATGTCAATAACACTATGACTACAAGTGTTTTACTTAATATGTTCTGTGTTTGATACAAGGCATTGATACAGTTGTAGCAGTTGTTTCTTGTATCTATTGTATTGTACAAGTACTGGACGGAGTCCTGGCACTGGCTGGTAAAGCCACATGTTGTTACATAGACTCTGCTATTAAAACAGAATTACACCTTTTTACAGGTGTGGAGTTGTAGTGATTCTCTCGAACTACCGAACTGAGCAAACCGCGAGACTTGTAATGTCACTTATTTAATAATTCCAATGGCAATGCCTACAATACATGATTGACAGGGCTTGATCCGGACTGTGACTAATGTTGACTAATATATGACGACGTTATTTCGCAAAACATTATACTGGCTACGGTAGCTGACATTTATTTTTGTAATTATTTTAGTAGGTTATTTTCCCCTTATTTCCCCACCAAGCACTCAAATTCCCAATTATATCATAGTATTCACACGTATTTGTATTTTATTACATTCACATTTCTTATTACATTTCAATTTCGCATACATCATATTTGTATATATGCAGACTTTGAAATAGAACTGTGGGACTATATATAGTAGTCGTAATGATACCTCGTGAGTGCCGAGTCACCTTGGCAACAACAAGCTGGTTTCGGCTTGTCATTTCCTACGCGCCGCTTCACCCTCCAAATAAGGCAATGATGTCGAGCTTCCAGGTCGATTTCGCTTAATTTTACTTCATCGGTGCATAGATATATGTAAACAAATCGACTGGAGATGGACCTGTGGCTTTAACCAAGAATTATGTTTTGACGTCCAATGTCTTTTTATGCTCGTCACTTTCGTATTTAGGCCTGCAATCGGCGTTCGAAAGTGACTACCGCAGACTTTTGCCAATCTTGCCGCCGGCGAACACGTCAAATTCATCATCTATAACTTGTTTTTTTTCTGTTGGAACCCTTCTGTGGAAGTATGTGAAAAGTTGCTTACTAACATTTATAGTATATCCAGTAGCCACGCAGTGCAATAAATTATTCTGTTTTTATGTGTTTGTATGCGTTTCGTCGGTTTTTCTGAGAGCTATGCTGCGTCGCCTATCGAATTGCTGTATACAGCTTTGGGAGACATCTCGCCAATCAAACCGGATGTACAACCACACGCTCCTGGAGCATGATGGCGGCGCCCTGTGCCGGCAGTAGCTACGTTTGAAAAATTATTTAAAATATACCGTGACGCTGTACTTGTCAAATCATGGTGACTTGTACTGTAAATGGTATGTTCTTATGTTTGGGCTGTGGTTGTTCAATCATTTCATCCCCCCTTTAACACTGTTCGCAGTATATAGCCTACAATCCACCATGCAGTGTATGCCTTTCGTCCAGGACAATGAATGTCGAAGCTGTCATTCAACTCAAACTTGGTATCACTGCCCTTAAGTCAATCAGTAATACTTTTTTTTTGTTTAATGTCAACATAACCTCTTGAAGATTATTATTATGTGGGCCAGGCTATTGGAAAAGGTTATTATTGGGATGTGTGTGTGTGCGTGCGTGCGCGCGCGCGTGCGTGCGTGTGTGAATAGCTATAGTTTGTTTTAAAATTACAAGTAATTGTAGGCCCTCTGAAAATGTCTTATATAGCGCAGTATTCAGATCTTAGTGCTGCTCAGAGCGCTGTACACTTGACTGCATGGTAGGTCTGTTCAATCGAACACCACCTGGATTTATCGGGGAAACATTAAGCCACCCTGTAATTACTGCGCGAAATTAATCGTATGAAATTATCCAACACTTACTATAGCCAGGTACTAATTCATACAACTGAGTGAACTGAACAAACGTTGAGTGAACGATTTGTCCAGAATTCGAAACTGTACAAAGAGGATCCGAATCCAGATTCTCTCGATTGAGAGTCCACTGCTTTAACCGGTACGCCTCGGTACGGCTTTCCGCGTAAAAACAAGATAATGCAACAATCAGAAGGTTAAATATCACGGGAAAATGGGCTAAGGTTCACGGAATGTTCTACAGTGATGTTGCATCCAACAATACCGACGGCTAATAATCAGCTCTTGTCGGCATTTTATTGATCGGATGCTGTGTTCGCTGCGACCAATCACCGTCTGCACCCGGAGAGCACCAACGTTACAGTTGCCAACGGAGATGGCAATTATGCAAATGGCGTTGGTTTCTCGGCGAAGGCATTGGATCCATTGCGTCGGACCCTACTACTTGCATATGTAGCAGGCTCAATGGGCAGATGAGGATGTAGCCAGCATAAGCAGCGATCGAGTCGGCTCGTGTATTGATTTCTGCGACAAGGTTCCGGCGAAACAGAACACAACAAGTCCGTAGAGGTATTTGGATATCAATGTGGTGACTCTGCCATGGCATGGAATATTGGCGAATGCCCGCGAGTGTTATTAACTAGGAGCGGACTTCGTACAAGCACTTATCGGGTTCAGATTAAATTACCTAAACACAGCGCGTTGCCGACGTAGCGACAGCGGCTGCTAGGTGCCTCGACGCACTCTCGCTGATAGCAGCGGTTGTAAGATGGCGGCCATGTTTGGTGAGTGGGAAGGACAGCTGTTAGGGCGCACGCAACGAATCCTGCTTGAACTCAGTACTGTGCTGTACTTTACAGCGAAGAATTCGGCGATTCCGTTAGTACAGCAATATATATATTTCCTTGTGGCGAAGAAACACGCCGGCGGCGTCGCGGGTTTCGGTAAGCTGAACGGTAACAACCTCGCCGAAGTCAATGATGGAGGGTACCGTAATATATCGTCAGGCGGTGTTACAAGCCAGCCGCAGTATGACAAAACGTTGGCAGACCGCGTGAATGAGGAGAGTAGCCTCATCATCCTCTACCTCAACATGGCCGAGTTACTTCCGGCCGCCATCGTTGTGTTGTTGCTCGGGTTCTGGAGTGATCTCACCGGGAAGCGTAAGTTCCTCATGTGGCTGCCGTGCGTCGGCAACGCCTTATATGCATTGGGCTTCCTACTGCCTCTCTACATATGCGACGGCAACATCGACAGTGCTCTGACGAAGGCCTTCTTCGTCGTCGCTTCTATCATGTCTGGTCTGAGCGGCTCGGTGCCCGGCTTCCTGTCCGGTAACGCCAGCTACATCTCCGACACGGACACCCGTGGCCGACGCACCCTTAGACTGGCCATCGTCGAACTGTCCATAGGTATGACCTTCGGTCTCTCCAACCTCCTCAACGGCTTCTGGATCCGCGCCACGCAGCACTACGAACAGCCCCTCTGGTTCGTCTTCGGATGCTCGATCGTTCCATTTTTCATTCTCTTCTTTTGTCTCAAGGTTTGCATCTTTTTCACTTGCCATACATAAAACGCTGTTTCACCATCTGTCCACTTTTCACGACGTCATTGCTCTAATAATGTAGATTACATCAGTGCTGCTAGAAATAGATTTTGTGATTAACCGATGCGCTATTGTTAATGCAGTCAGAAGTGAATTAGCCGGCGATTTGCACGAGAGCTTCACCAGTAGCGGCATGGTATAAGTTCAACTATATATCAATCTATCTGTTCAAAAAGCTACTAGACCCACAAAAGTTTCCTTTAAATGTGGTTTAACACGGTGCTTGACGTAGGGTTTAGTTCAAAAAATCATGCCAGAAATAATTAAATAAATCAACAAATCGTTTGTTTCTATAAATATGGTTCAACAAGTTGTTTGACTCGGTTAGATGAACTGTTGGCTTTTCCTGCCGCTTTCCGCCGCGTATAACTGCATTCGTGCAAAACGTCTTACTGGTTTATTAGATGCGTTTCAAGGATATTAATTTGATTAGCTGTGATTGTTTAACAAGTCCGTGTTTGTGTTAATTATACGGTTTTTAGATCTAGCTCAATTATTAAAAGCAGTATGCCAACACTGAACCATTTATGTCGCAATGTCCCCTGATTTTAGAGTAGTTTTTTTTAATTACTATTCAGTACGGAAATACTTATACACAGTATTATACACACGCTCTCACGCGTGCCCGCACATACATATTATGTGTGCGCATGTACGTACGTACGCATTCTTAGTGCACGCACAGGTGTGCATCCGTGTACGTTTACGTGTACGTGTGTGCATATTTTTGTACTGAATACAACAACGCCATCTACACGGAAACCAGGAACTACTGCCACAACAATGCCTATTTTGTGGCATATTATATATATTCTAATGAGGCATACGAATTGAGCTACATATTGATGTCTACCTAAGACGAATGGGGCGTTCGTTTTCACCTATATCCATATTTTCCAATCATGTGTTCATTATTATTAATTTTAGAAATGATAGGGCCTATATGGTGGATCGGTATTGTTATTATATGTTTGGTTGATGTGTTATTACAAAATCAATACAGCTGTCCTTATTACAACTCGACCACACGGCCGATGCTGTCACAACATTGGTAGGTCTTACCACGATTTGCAAAACAAATCAACCTTTTATTATTGCAAAATCGGGACACATTACAAAATCGGCAAATCATTACAAAATAGATAATGACATACTATTACAATGCTGATATTCTGCGGTGTGTCCATGTTTTAATTACGGAGAAAACACGTGTGTACAATTTTCGCATCCATGTTGACGCGGTGGATGATACGTGCGGTCGAGTTCTGCACTCGTTGAAGGCAGTTGATTTTGTCATTGTTACCCTTCAAGTAGTATTTACAAGAATCCAGGTGGTTTAGACGAAGACATGGTACCGTAGCATGGCGCGTGTCTCATGGCAGTAGGTGATGAATTATGCAGTTCAGGCGCAGATGGTAGTAGGCTGAAGAATACTAATTACTGGAGACGAGGCGGTCTAATTGCATAGACCTATGTCTCTCGCAGTAGCTGCACATATTCTGAATGTGCTGAAAGTAATGTGTAATGTAGGCCCTATGTCGAGGTACATGTCTAGTTCCTAGCTGGGGCTGCCGTAAACACGTAGGTTATGTCGTGACAGCAGCATTATCAATTCTGTTTTGTTATTGTTGAGTCCATAAGTCAAATCAATCAAATCAAATCGTATATATATATAAGCATTCAGGCTCTAATCTCGCCAATGCACTGGACCAGTAGCTGTTTACGATTTTCGAGTCATATACTGCCGTGTTATAGCTGACATATATGTCCTTAGCTAAGCGATGGTCGTAAATATTTTATTTCTTGTCGGTGCCAGCGATGTCCAAGTATTAGAACCTCAGGTACACCGTGGTTGGTGGGCGTCCGTGGTGCAACTGCGTATGAAAAAGACGAACACATCATAACAACTCTGCAGGTCAAATGTATGCGGTGTGGCGTGCTGCCAATGTTGAATTGTGAAACCAGTGTGTTCAACAACTGGTCAATGATGATCTTGTCAGATATCGCACAGTGTCGTATTGAACTTTCATAAGATTCTTTGGAATGGTGTTGTCTATAAGCTGACTGCATAATGTCGTTCAGCGTTTGTTTACGTGCAGATTAAAGCTAGTATTTCATATGTACGGAAACTGCATGCGGGTACGTACGGTAAGCGACAAAACAAAACATGAATATGGATTAGTCCCTAGTGGAAATCAGGCGGAATGATTCCACGAGGACGACTTTCTCAATCAATGTTTCCAATGAGAGCGAGGTTGGAGAGGTTAGTTACTTCTGGCCGAATGAAGTTTCCCTCAGTAATGGTGTAACTATATCGACGATTTTGTGCAACCCTTCTTCGATGATAGCACATAGATTCATCGTTTTGCAAGGTCGGGTCATTTTCCATCGCTGCATTTCGTCAGTGGTTGTAGCACTTGCGCCTTTAACACTATCCACGTGTTATTTTGACATAGAAGGTATTTCTTTTGTTGGGAAGATTCTACCTCATCAGTCGGCAAAGCTTCAATCTCTGCGAGAAAGCTCTGCTTTTAATTCTAGTACAGTGATACTTAAACCAGACCCTAACCACAACGTGTCTAAATAATTGTAACCACAACGTAGCGTCATGATTGGTATAATTGTCAACCTGTGATTGCGTCTTGTCCAGGAGCCGAACGGTGAGCTGACGAGCCAGCTGGGCCAGCCGACGGCCTTCAAAGACTTCCGCGCCATCAGGAACGTCTTTGGCTGCACCACCGTATCGCAGAAGAAGCTCTGGGCAATCTTCGTCGCCTTCCAGGTAAGGTCGTTGTTGTTTACTGAAACAAAATGTCGTTGCCTGCGTTTGTCCACTGTGTCCGGGGCAAGTGGGTTATTTGTTTATGTAGAGGCAAAGTGTTAATAGTATTACTATTATTATTAGTAGTAGTAGTAGTGGTGGTGGTAGTTGTAGTAGTATTAGTAGTAGAGTTATTATTATTATTATTAGTAGTAGTAGTAGTTGCTGTTGTTGTTGTTGTAGTTGAAGTAGTAGTAGTATAGTAGTTGTATTTATAGCAGGAGTAGTAGTAGTAATACTTGTAGTAGTGTATGAAGGTTACGTCACGTTGACTCGATTAAACAACTTTTATGAATCAATAACTTTAGTAGGCACGAATATCTTTGGCCCATCTCTTAACCCCTGCGCTCATTTGTTTCATTGATCTACACATATTATATTGAGTTTACGTATTATATCATGACATTATATGAATTGTCGCCAGTAAATTTATTAATAATTTTCCTATATTATCCAGTGTCTTTTATATGTGAATTTGTATGTACTTGAACTCGTTGTTCGTTGCAGATCTACGTGTTCGTGCAGCAGGGCCAGGAACGTACGTTTGTGTTGTTCCTGCAGAACTCGCCACTCTACTGGAAGTCGGTGCAGATCGGCCTGTTCCTCTTCGTGCTGTACGCCCTCAGCGGCCTTGGCTGCTGGCCCGGCGTTCCTCTCCTGCACCGGGTGTGCGATGATATCTCCATAGCCATCATTGCTATGATCTCGAAGGCCGTCGGGTCGTTTTTGTTGGCGTTCGCACGCAACGACGCGATGGTGTATTTGTGTAAGTACACACGACACGACCTTAATTAGTACCATAGTTTGGATGCAAATTGAACACATATTTGAATTGCAAAAGACACCATTCGTTGGAATATATATATATATATATATATACTAGTCATAGGCAACTGGTAGGTAACATGACATAATTAAGCTACATTTTCATGAACTGTAAAATTAGTGCAGGGTCTAAATATTAAAGGGACGTTCTGCACGATGCAACCTCTATACTTACAATACCGGAAGTTGCGATGTGGCATTACAATTATAACGAGACGGAGTTATGTTAAGTGAGCAAAAAGCTCGTCATTTCAGGACCTGTATTCTCGGAAGTCTGAAACTATTCATACTATATCGCGTACATACAATGCATGTATGTGTAAAGGTGAAGTCAACTGGCTGTTGACGAAAATATATCAGTAGCGTAATAACAATGACACTGTGTGTTTGTGTGAAGACGTCAACTGTTCCTGTATGTGTGTGTGCAGCGTCCGTGGTGCAACTGTTCCACTTGACGCCGTACGCCGTCGCCAGATCCATGGCGTCCAAGGAAGTAGGAGAGAACGAACAAGGTTAGTACGTGTTCAAAAATAGATTCTTCATTCCGTCCCTCCAGTGGTCCCTCCTCCATCCCTCCTCTCTGCCTCCTTCTGTCCATCTCCCTCGTCCTCTCCCTCCATCTCTCCCCGTCCCTGTCCATCCTCACTGCCTCCTTCTGCCCATCTCCCTCATCCTCTCTCTCCATCTCTCCCCCTCCCTGTCCCTCCTCACTGCTTCCTTGTGCTCATCTTCTCGTCCTCTCTCTCCATCTCTCCCCCTCCCTCCTCTCTGCCTCCTTCTGCCCATCTCCCTCGTCCTCTCCCTCCATCTCTCCCCGTCCCTGTCCCTCCTCACTGCCACCTTCTGCCCATCTCCCTCATCCTCTCTCTCCATCTCTTCCCCTCCCTGTCCCTCCTCTCAGCCTCCTTCTGCCCATCTCCCTCGTCCTCTCTCTCCATCTCTCCCCCTCCCTGTCCCTCCTCACTGCCTCCTTCTGCCCATCTCCCTCGTCCTCTCTCTCCATCTCTCCCCCTCCCTGTCCCTCCTCTCTGCCTCCTTCTGCCCATCTCCCTCGTCCTCTCTCTCCTTCCCCGTCCCTCCATCTCCTTCCACTAACCGCACTCGCTCCTCCTCCCCTTCTCTCTCGCTCTCGCACCCCTCCCTCCATTCCTCCATCCTGTCCCTCCCTCCCTCCACACCCCCTCCTTCCACCCTTCTCTCCCTATTATCTATCGCCTACTAAATTGTTATATCTAATGTAGGCCCCTATTTACACTGTATATCTCAGCATAAACCATGCATGTGTGTTGCAATGATGTGCTTCCACGTTCCTTGTTGTTACGGTTCTTGGCGCCATAATCACAACACATACTACGGCAACGGTCTACACTTGCAGGCTCCGTGTACGCTCTGCTGCACAGTGTCCAGTCGGTGGCCGTCTTCCTCGGTCCACTCGTGCACAACGCCGTCTTCGCCGTGACACTGCACTCGATGAGCGGCCTTGTGTTCCTTGTGTCGGGGCCTGTCCTAGTGGTGCCAGTACTCCTGCTCGTGTAAGTCATACAATTATGTAGATCCTTAATTACGTTTGTCTATTGTATTATATCGTATACTTACTAGGCTGTCTTTTGTAAGTATCTTTGTTCTAAATGTCTCCAAAATGTACAGTTTAATCGTTGCGATCATACCCTCACGTTATACAGTGTGTGTGTGTGAGTGTGTGTGTGAGTGTGTGGGTGTGCGGGTGTAGGTAAATGTATGTACATAAATATGGTTATGTATGTGTATGTATGTCAGTATGTGTATATATGCAGTTTGAATGTTGCACACACGAAATGTTGTAAACAAAACATTCATATAGTAAACAGTCACTTTTGGAAGATAGTTTGGTAGCAGACGTCTCTACCAACAAATACCTGTGACGTCGGCTGCTTCCTACACACAAGTAGGAGGAGCACACTTGATTAAGCGTACTTCCTGCTAATAACATACTACCATCGAGGCTGATTCCGGGTACTGGAACAGACAACATCAACATTGCACGCACCTCACGCACAACCGTGCATTGTTTGGCTGGGGACCAGAATCGACACATAAATTCACTGTATGCACACTTATATCTACCTATTTCAGGTGGATCAAACATAAAGACAGAAACCAGGGTTACTTCTCCATGGAAGGAGCTAATGCCCCACAGCCCCTCACACCAACCATGACCCCGCTGTCTGAAGTCAGCGGGTTTGCGCAACACCCCCCGGATGAGAATGACGACGGACGTCATTTAGTCAACCCGCCATAGGTCCCAATAAACGGCTTCGTGCAGATATTCAGATGACCATGATTTAGTATCGAATTAACTATTTTTGATGGTGCTATTTTATTCCGTGTCGTCTGTTTGTATATACTTAATTTAGTTTCTTAGTGGAGTCAGTGGACATGACACGCTAATAAGCTTATGTAAGTTAGTGTGTAATCGTCTATATTTCAGTCCCTACATTAACGAAATGACCTTCATGCTCTTGCCGATTGTTATATAGACCTAACGTTTTTGAAGTTGTCGTGTGTCCATGTGTGAAATGGCAGATGTGCCACAATCACCACGTCCGTCAGGCATTTATTCGGAAGAAACAAACTCGCCTCCTAGTGAGAATAGTGATAACGAAACAACATGCAGTTTTAGTGAAGTGGAACATATGTCTCTTGTAACATGTTTAGAGTTAACGTGGTCAACTGGTGCTTTAACTGCACACCGGACGACCTGTGTAGTGTGCCCTATGGCTATTAGAGATACCTTCAGGATATACCAGTTGTGAGCAACAGGTATACCTCGTGAACTACACGAACACATGTTTAATTCATCATCCTGTTAGACCTAGTATTAGACATAATTACATGCGATTTGACAACTCAAAACTGGATTTCATATCTGCCAAATACCAGTTATTATATCTAGACTAAATCGCTATCGTGAGGTTACGATACGGCGACGAGCATATTGTCCGTAGGTTCAAAATGTTTGTGATATTTATGTGGAGTTTAATATTGCACTATCAGTAAACAAACCGAGTACTCTTATTATGTAAATATTTTACATTTTCTCCGATAGAAACAGTCTCCAGCATAACGGAATATTGTATCTTCGTACCATCAAAATATCTGGACACAATTATTGACTCAATCCCTACTTATCAGTCGTCATTAATCCACTATCTAACAACACTGAGCACATTGCATTTTCAGATTCTAGTACACAATTTCATGTGTTGATGCAATAAAGTTGGGTATTCGATATTAAAACGAGGTTCACAGCGATGGTGCAGGTTTGTGCACTGGTCCTGCAGTTTGGTGGTTATCAGCAGCTGCAATGCGGCCGCTGTAACCAACCAGAGCAGATGGTCATGATATGTATTGTATGTGTTGTATGACAAGCTGGTTTTCGTTCACACTTGTTCAACAAGTAGGCAGTGTCACCTTAACGCGAAGCCAGTTTGTCTGTCAAATAAATCGATGTCCAAAACGCGCGTACCCAGTACACGCATTGCACGAGTTTGCTGTGGGTCAAGCCTTGCTGACGGCCACCTCTAAACAGGTGCCTATTTTATTAAGATGAAAATCATCCATATACATATACCTTTACACGTAGCTGTTGTTGTCGTTGCATTAGCTTCGTTTCTTATAGGCTCTTCCTCATTATACATCGACCAAAGTAAATGTGATACGTGCATTCTATTGAAGTACTTATTAATGAGATTACTATCGTATTGCTCGTTGCGAATATATTTTATTGGTGACATAATGTATCGACAACTTGTTACTATTTTAATTCGTTTAATGTATTCTTATATTGTAACAATGTAATTGTTAAATATTGTATTGCTTGTTGATAATATATAATTCCGCATACAATTATTTTGAGTAATAAAGATTTATCTGCTATGCGAAATCGATTTCATTGAATCTATCCATGATAAAACCATGCTTATGTAATGTGCACACTAGTATAGACCCTACTTACATAATTATTTCTGCATGCACACGCACCATCGCACGTTGTAGTCAATCCAATCATGCATATACTCGAGTGTGTTGTCGTACCACACAGACACAATGCAGTGGTTATTGTTATGAATGCACGTACTGCCATGCGGACGATTCTCATTTCGGCTTCGCGGTCTCGTCTTCCGCTGTCTCATTACTGACAAGGGCGCTGAAGATGGCAAGTTGTGGCGCGCTTGATCGTGTTTATTTTTTACGGATTTTGAATAACTAATATGAAATTGATTATATATCATTTGCGTTATTTTAACTAACTATCGTCCAACTACCCATGGAGCAAGAAATCAAGTGCAGCAGCATCAACATTAGACGTAAAATATTTTGATTTTTTAAAACGTTCCCACTGTGGTGCCGTTTGGAGGAGAGCGATTCGCTGAATTGTATTTTTCAAGTAAGAGAAAGGCCATCTAGGGAACAAAAGACATCACTGGAAGAGCATGAAAAGACACGAAGAACAAACCGTGGCCTGGTCATAGGCCCATATGGCTTATTAATCACGCGGATTACTGCCCACTGGAAACATACCTATTTTGCATTACAGTAGTATCGGTAAATTATATATGACTATGCAACTGTTTTAGTACTTCTGAACTGTAACGGTAACTGCACTAACTTTAAAGGTAATACGTTTTTCTCCAGTTAGCCAACATTAATTGTCGTTGCTATTCTGAACCATGCCCAAACACTAGGCCTACTAATTGAACATTTTAGTTAAATAGGTTTTGCGCACACAGGACACGAGGTAGATGTTATAGCTTGTGAAAACGAAAGCAAATAAAACAAAATGGTGGATAGTTACCTTACCACTCCCCCTCTCAAAACACCCCACTGCTGTAGGCCTTGTAGAGTCCATATGGCAATGTAGGCCTACAGGGAAAGATGACATGCAACAGCCAGCTTTACGGTGATACTCGAATGGAATTCCCCAACAAATCAATTCGTTGTAGGTCCCTGCCTATTATAACAAAACAATCCACCTATACACTTAAATGTATTAATACCATAAACCAGCTTATAATATTGGGTAAGTGCTTATATAAAATATAGCACAGTATCCAATCCTTGAGATTGCTCAAAGCGCTTTAAATTACACTTTATTCCCTAGCAGACCTGTTCAGTCGAATACCATCTCGACTTCTTTGGGAAGCATTCAGCCACACTGTAATGAATGCGCGAACACTAATCATACACAAATATCCACCACTGCCTATAGCCAAGTACTAATCGACTGATAATGTAATGAGTGTCCAGTACTGTAATAAAATCAACCGATAAAGTAATAACTGCGCGATACTGTAATAAAATCAACCGATACTGTAATAATGTTTGACTGATAATGTAATAACGTACTCCTGTCCAATAATGTAATAATTTATGACCGATAATGTGGATTTCGTTGAATTCTTGGACTTAGTTCATTTCGTCCATTTCGTCCAATTCTGCAGATGACTTTATAATCAGTACATACGCAGTCGCCCTTCACATTGACGCGAAAATAGTCACAATACCTTAAATAAACACATTGTGACACAATTTGCAAACTGATTTGTTTAGCAGCTCCGCCAACTCTCTGACTCCTTGCATATCTACAATGATAAGCCTATTATGTTTTTAGTAATGCTCTTGAGCGTAATTATGATAAATTAAAGAGTAACAATTTCCACTCATATAGAAATAATGCATTTTATTTCACAATAATAGCAAACAATTTATCTGCTCTCTCTGAGAAAGACGAACTGATTGTTCCTCAAACGCATCATCACCATGGCCTGATCTGATCACCTGCATCGTCAAAAAATATCAGTTACTCTATACCAACCGAAAGACTCGACTGCCAGAGGAAGCCACTTCCTGGACTGGCCTTCCGCATCAGTCTTCTGATGCTCACAGTATTGTCACAATCAGAATCAAAGTTCAAAGCTTCTGATAAAGTAGACGAAATATGTAATCGCGTGGCCGGTGAAGGGCTGTTAATTCCCTGAAAGTTACAGACACGCGATTTATGATGCCTAACATTGTCAAATCGGATGCGAGTGTCATATGTATGATACGTGAAAATATTTCGCTCGGGAATAGTGACGGACTGCACATTAGATCTTCATCGTCATCATCATCATATCACTGTGCGGGATACTACCCACCCAGCCAACCATCTCTTTGAACTTCTTCCCTCTGGCAAGCGCTATAGAAGTATTAAGACAATGACCACTAGACTTAAAAACAGTTTTTATCCGCAGGCTGTGAGTAACTTGAACCGCGAGATGCCATGATACTTCTTCAGTCTGTTGAGATTTTATGTCGCCATGCTAAATTATTTATTTATAATTGTTTCTTTATTTTACTTACTAACTTAACTACACGTATGTATATGTACAGTCTTAACTGTAAGCTTAATTTTTATATCGCCAGCTCATTTATTTATTCATTTATTTATTTAACTACATGTATACTTTTTAACTTTTTAGGTAATGTTCAGACGGTATTAATATTATGTTACCAAGTTCACTTTATGTCAATAGATGTACGACTGTCTTAAAATGTGTTGGCAGTTGACCTTGGTTTAAATTTATACTAGTTTTAGCATAATTTTATAATGTTTCTGATTGAATATTTCGCGTGTGCATGATGGGGGGGCAGGGGAGACAAGCGTGTACGTATGTTGACGCCACAACGCCAATAATTCCTCGTACATTTCGTTACTTGGTAATAAACAGTCTGAATCTGTTTCTGAATCTGATTCTGAATCTGATTCGTATATGTGTACAGTTTCGCTTCGAGTAATTTCAACAATTTCGAGACTTGTTTTAGTCCTGTATATCGTTATCATCTAAGTCCGGTAAATCGTCGATCTTTGATTTATCGTCAACTGATCTGTCTTTAATATGTTCTTTCCCACTGTCTACTAACCCTCCTCCTCTGCACTCGTCCTCACTGTCAGCTAACCCTCCTCCTCTGTCCTCGCCCTCACTGTCTACTATCCCTCCTCCTCTGCCTTCGTCCTCACTGCTTACTAAGCCTCCTCCTCTGCCTTCGTCCTCACAGTCTACTAAGCCTCCTCCTCTGCCTTCGTCCTCACTGTCTACTAACCCTACTCCTCTGCCTTCGTCCTCATTGTCTACTAAACCTCCTCCTCTGTCCTCGTCCTCACTGTCTACTAAGCCTCCTCCTCTGCCCTCGCCCTCACTGTCTATTAAGCCTCCTCATCTGCCCTCATCCTCACCGTCTACTATCCCTACTCATCTGCCCTCATCCTCACTGTCTAGTATCCCTCCTCCATCGTTTGGAGATATGACATTAAATCCTGATTATCCAAGAAGTTAGTTAGCGATGAAGCATCCCTGAGGTGTGGGTACTGCTCAGATCTCAAAATCCCGACGTGGCTGAGCTGGTCGGGTATTGCCTCCAACTGGCAATTTCTATTCGGTGCTGGTTTGTCCCGTACCCTCAAGTCATGACGATCAAGCCAGTCCATTTCGCCCGTCGGACCCATAGGTATGTAATATGTTTCACGATGTCGTTGGCGTGTGGTTCGATGCCTCTTCTCTCGATATCTGGATCCGGGCCCGGCTCGAGTATAATGTGATTAAAAAGTATTCGTCAAAAATGTGACAGGCGAAATGGACGAAATGGACAAAATGGACGAAATTGACTAAATCCAAAAAATCCACGAAATCCACGAAATCCACGAAATCTACGAAATCCACGAAATCCACTAAGTCCACATTAAATGTCTATGTTATTACATTATCGGTAAAAAATATTACATTATCGGGCATGAGCACGTTATTATATTATCAGTCAATATTATTACAGTATCGAACACTTATTACATTATTGGTTGATTTGATCAGTATCGGGCACTTATTACACTATCAGTCGATCATTACGTTATCGGTTGTAACACATGCTCTATAGGTAATGCGCCAATGCGCTTCACGCTATTAAAACTGAACAATTTGCTATTGTATCCAGTTCCTGGTGTTCAGTAATGTCAGTGGTGTGAAATCTCACGGTTTATCCGTGAGTCTCACGGATTTTTGCGATTTACACAGGCTCATTCACTGCCGTGAGAGACGATGCTCACGGATTTCTGTAATTTTACTACTTTCATTTTTGATCAACCTCGTTATAACGGGCCTCGTTAACTTACAACGCGGATTCGGATATAGCGCGGTCGACCGTGAACCAGAATTTCTGCCAAGTTGTCGCTACGCTATCCATCATCAACATATCTAATACGCTAAATCCGACTTATGGACCGTGCCGCTGGCACACGTACGTCGCATCTCGTTCCCGCAGCGTCCTTGGCTCCGCGGCGCGGGGTTGACGATTACTAGTTTTGATGGCGGCGCCACTGGTAGCATATTTTGAAACACAGTGAAGCGCCTCGCTTACGTCTCATTTCTTAATTGGAACCTGGCCACATACATTCCACTGCGCTAGAAAATTATGGACGCTCCACAACTAAAGAAGCGGAAAAATGATGCGGCTGTATCCCAGCCAGAATTGGTCCAACTATTCGACGGCATAATAACCAAGTAGAAGCTTGGCGAGCATTATGCGTGGTGCGCAGTGTGTTTGCGCGACGTAAAGCCAATAAGGCTATTATACTTCTAATGGTCGCGGCGTCGACCGTACATTATCAAGTCAAAATTGCATGACAGGCAACTGAAATCAACGCGACTATACGCACCGATTACTTCATTTTCAAGGCGAGGACGAAATCTGAGGTGATGTTCGCTTATTTTGTGACTCCATCTGGGCTGATGTAATGGCGTTGAAGACGGCGCTACAGCAACTGCGCTTTCCCTGCCTCGCACGTCTGTTGCAGACCCTGCTCAGTCTGCCACCTAACAACGCAGACTCCGAATGAATGAATTAATTAATTTATTTATTTGGCATAAATACTACAAAGAACAAGGTACATGTGGTAACAATGAATGCCAGGACGCCAGTGATAACAAAACTAGTTGAAGCAAATGGACGCCCTAAATACTACATAATAATAATATACCTGTAGTTAAACATGAAGTACATCATAAATAAGAAATTACATAGATGCCATTCTTCAAACAGGAATAGCAGTTTCTTATTAGGCACACCCCGGAATATGAACTTACAATAGTTTTTTCAGGTTGTACCTTCTATTTAATGATAGGTTAAGTACATTTGAGACATGCAACATTACGATAAGCAGTTTGTAACACAATCCCTGTTTTTTTTATTTCTGTTCGTATCTCATTTAAGTGAATGTTATTGTTTTGCCTGGTAACATGATTGTGAATTTCAGTATTTCTTGTGATAGATGTGAAAAGATACTTAGGGCATTGCTTTTTATTTTTATTTTGTCAGTTGAGCACCTTGAATTATAAATAGGTCTTCCAACTTAAGTATTATGTACATTTTGAAGATGGGATCTGTATGTGCTATGAATTTGCTTTTGTGAATCAAACGTACTGCTTTCTTTTGAAGCTGAAATGGTATATTTATGTTGGTTACATTACCACGAATGTTACTGTACCATACAAGTAAGCCGTAAAACAAATGGGCTTGAATTAATGCATTGTATATGTGTTATAATGTGCATGATTGTAGTAGTGGCCTGATTATAATAATAATAATAATCTTTATTGATACATAATGTTCAGTATAGCACATATGTAGCAGTAATATGATACAGGTATACATTACGTAACAATTGGAACGAAGCAGCACATTGCTTGTGTTCCTTATTCACGTCATATTTGAAATGAAAAATATAATTCGTGTTAAAAAAACAACAACATAATACATAAACATAAACATCTTCATAATAAACTAACTAATTATTTAATTGTGCATTATACGAGTACCGTAATACCGAACACCGGGTACATCTTAACACGGAAAAATTACATTAAAGCAGAATTTAGCATATGTTTGCTAGAATTAGACGCTTGGTCCTTTGTTTGAACATAAGCCAAAGACAGTTGTCTGCAAGTAGTCTTGCAGTATGGTATTTTATAGGTTATTTCCTGCCTTGTATTATATTTATGTGTGGATATTTGCAGGACAAATACATCATAAAATGTATCTGGCAACATACCCCTATTATGCTTGAACAGTAGAATACAACATAAGTATTTATTTACGTCATACACATTCATTATTTGATAAGATGTAAATAAAGGCTGCGTATGATCAATAAATCCTACATGACTTATTACACGGAAAACTCTTTTTTGGAGTAAATGAATTTTAGCAAGGTATATAGTCGGGGCCCTTCCCCAGACGACATTACAGTAAGTGATATATGGGTATATAAACATGTAATACAGATTTAACAATGATTTATTATCTAATTTGTTTGTCACCTTTTTTATAATACCAATATTCTTAGAAATTTTATTTGATATATATTTAATGTGTGTGCTCCAATTCAATGTATTATTTATAAGCAGACCCAAAAACTTTATTTCATGTACAGTGTTAATTTGTACGCCGTCCATGCAAATGTTATTACTCCTTTCTCTTATACTCATCATATTACAGAAGGTCACTGTGTGAGTTTTCTGTATATTCAAAGAAAGTTTATTAATTTTAAGCCATAAAGATAGTTTATTTATTTCAGTATTCAGAGCATTTTCCATTTCATCTATGTTGTTGCCTTGTATAAAGATGCTCGTGTCATCTGCAAACATAATGGTAAACGTTGTGTCAGATAAAGCAGATAAATCATTTGTATAGATAAGAAAGAGTAAAGTTCTCAGAATTGAACCCTGCGGAAAACCACATGTTATGTTTTTAAGGGAAGATTTTGTTCCATTAAATTTTACTCGTTGTTGTCTGTTACTTAGAAAGTTACGAATCCATTGGAGTATATTCCCTCTGATTCTATAATGTGTTAATTTTCTCAATAATATATTATGATTAACGGTATCAAAGGCTTTGGCTAAATCCAGAAATAACCCAATTACGTGCTCTTTGGTATCGATTGCCTTACTAATTTTGTCAATTAGCAGTGAAATAGCCATATCAGTGGAATATCCTTTCCTAAATCCAAATTGGGAATTAGACAATATGTTATGTTTCATTATGTAATTCATTAATCTATTGTACATTAATCTTTCAAACACCTTTGAAAATACAGGCAAGACAGAAATAGGCCTGTAATTATTAATTAATGATGTATCGCCAGTTTTTAAAACGGGAACTATATCAGCTATTTTTAGTTGATTAGGAACATATCCTTGATTAAATGATAAGTTTACAATGTAACTTAAAGGATCAAGTAGGTTGGAGAAGGCCTTGATATATTTTATGCAAATAGTAACATCAATAAACTAAACGAAACTGTATGTAACGTACTGGACCCAATGTATACATGGTTTGCAGTAAATAAATTAACTCTGAACATATATAAAACAAATTATATGTTATTTGGAAATCGTATGCTAAAAAAAGAAATTAATATAAAAATACGAAATGTTAATATCGAAATAGTAAGGGTCACCAAGTTTCTGAGTGTGTTTAGTGATGATGTACTAAATTGGAAAGCTCATATAAAGTACGTACAATCAAAGCTTTCAAAAAGTACTGCTATAATGCATAGATGCAATCATCTACTTGATAGAAATAGTAGACGTATTCTATACAGTTATCTCTT
This sequence comes from Paraescarpia echinospica, assembly GCA_020002185.1. Lineage (NCBI taxonomy): Eukaryota > Metazoa > Annelida > Polychaeta > Sabellida > Siboglinidae > Paraescarpia > Paraescarpia echinospica. Next base: position 51,164,346 of record CM034538.1, on the reverse strand, counting down.
TTTGCCATATTCAAATTACTGTGCAGAGATATGGGGAAACACGTACCCAACAAATACTAACTGTATTTTCTTATTACAAAAAAGAGTAATCCGCATTATATTTGGTGCAAGACGGTTGGATCATACAAGCTCACTTTTCCAACAATACATGTTCTAAAATGTCCAGATATCATAAAACTGTAAACATCATTATTTATGTACAAAGCTTACTACAGCTGTTTGCCATCAAATATTCAGTGTTTGTGTACTAGACGGGAAATAGCATATTCAATGCGTGTTAATCATGACTTAGAACGACAGAGAGTCTGTTCTTGTTCTACCATGCGATCAATGTCTCTTTGTGTAAAGGGAGTGCAATTATGGAATTCTCTATGTGATCATTTAAAAACTACTAATACTATTACTGAATTTAAGCGTAAATGCAAGAACCTTTTATTTGAGAAATATATGGTTGTGGAAATCTAAATAAAATCATACACAAATATAATCATGCCATTGAGGAAACTACAATACGTGTAAAGATGTGTACTTCTCACATACTTAAAATTTTGAATATGCACATATTCCATTACATGTTTTCAATTATTGTAGCTAGATGGTTAAATGAATAGCAAATTCGAATAATATAATATTGATGTCTCAAAATACATGTACGTATGTATGTGAATGTGTATATATAGATGTATGTATAAATGTGTGTATATGTATGTATATGGGTCTATACATACAGGTATATAATTATATATAAATATATGTCAGGGGTAAATTTACACAAAAGTCAATGACTTCGTATTTACCCCCTTCAAACATTGTATATTCTCACTTATATTATAGTTAAACTTGTTTTGGTTGTCTTGTCTTGTATATATATTGTTATCAATGTTCTGAATAAACGTTCATTCATTCAATAATAGGTTTTATGCCGTCCCATCCAGGACTAGAGTTTTTACAATTTTGAATAATTCCCTTTATCTCATCTGGTGTGGCTGGTGACAGATACATTGAATTTTTATAGACTCTTTGGAGGTAATCTTCAGAACTCTCTGACATGACTGGTATCTTATCAGCCATTTCTGGACCTATACTTGTAAAATATTCATTAAATTTATTAATTTGTTGTTAATTTACCGTCAATCAGTAATTTATCATTAGATAAAATACTTCCTTCCTTCCTATAATACTCTTTAAAACTATCCAAGTTTTTTGCAAATTACCCTTGTGCTGTTGAAGCTCCAGTCGATAGTATTCTCTTTCTGCTACAGTAATAAGACAATTTAATTTATTTATATATCTTTTATAATTAGTTTCATTGAAGACAGTCGGTTTTTCAAGTAGTACATATACAATTTGTGTTTAGTTCTAACGGAGTGTCTGAGACCCGTAGTAATCCACGGTTTATTTTTTTTTCCTAATATTTGTCTTAGCTAACGGAAATGAATTATTGTATGCAACTAATATCTCATTAATGAATATAGAATAACTTTCTTGAGGATCTCTGCATGCATAAACTTCATCCCAGCATATTTTATCTATACTCTGTTTGAATTTAGCAGTAGTCTGCGCATTATATATTCTAGTTGCTATTGTCGTTTCTACCTTTGTGCTATTAGTCTGTTTAGTGAGCAAAAATATTGGTAAGTGGTCAGAAATATCTGTATATATTATTCCATGCAATTTATAATTTGCACCAATTAAATTATTGCTGTATATATTATCGATGACAGTGGCAGTTGTTTCTGTTATTCTAGTAGGCTTGCTGATAAGGGGTGTAAATGCTTGTTGGAACATTGCATCTATGTAATCTTGGGTTTCCGTGTGACTACCATAATTAAGTAGATTAATGTAAAAGTCACCCATTATGTAACACTGTTTATTATCAACATTTAGTTTGTATAATATTGATAACATGTTTTGAGAAAGCAGTAATGTTTGTATTAGGTGGTCGATAGACAACACCTACACCTCTCATAGACAGTGAATAGTGTAAACACAGTTGACAAAACTATTTTAAATAGCTAATTAGATTATTATTATTAAATAAATTCTGATATGGCGCCTTGCAAGCGGCAAGTCAAGGCAAAGAGACACTTGGTGTGCGACGACTGCCACAGTTGGGTAGATTTTGCCTTATCCGGCTGTACGAAGTCATGGACAGAAACCAAGGAAGAGGGATTCACCTTTCAGTGCGTGGGGTGTTGGAAGGTGAAATGTCTGGAGAAAGAGGTAGCTAGGTTGGTAGATATTGTGAAGGGGATGGAGATGAGAATCAGCAAGGAGACAGATGGAATGGAGAGAGACGACAGGGATAAAGTTGGGAATACTGTGAAACTGAAGGAGCAGAGTAGTGGCAACAAGACCGAGGAAAGGAGACTGAGAGGAGGGAAGGTGATCGGAGGGGAAGAAAGTGGAGGATCGACGGCAGGAAATGTGACAGGTGTGAAGGTGGCAGGAGAGAAAGTGACCGTAGAGAAAGAGGTAGGAGGGAAAAAGAGACGGGAGAGGAGAGAAGGAAATGCAATGGGAGGAAAGATGACGGGAAGAAAGGAAGTGAGAGTACATGTGACAGAAGAGAAGTCGGGAGGGACGATGACAGGAAGAAAGGTGACAAGAGAAACAGCGTCAGGAAAGAATGGAACGGACGAGATTGTGACGGGAGAGCAGAAGACAGGGGAACAAGATTACAACCAGACAGATGCAAACCGTAGAAAGAGCTACACTGAGGCAGTGATTGAGGGGGCAATGAGGAAAGAGAGGGTGTTTATGGGCGATTCGATTATGAGAAAGACAGATAAGACTCTAAGCGAGGGGGAGGACGTCGTTGTTTGTCTACCGGGGGCTAGGATAGAACATGTAACTGAAAGGGTAGAGAAGGTACTGGGGCATGGCAAGGGAGGGTCTATACTAGTACATGTAGGGACAAATAACGCAGAGAGGGAGGGAACAACTGGGATAGTTCAGAAGTACAGACAGTTAGTGAAGAAGTTAAAGAAGACAAGAGTAGAACAGATTATCCTCTCAGGAATTTTGCCAGTAATGGGAGGAAGGGGGCCGACATATAGAAACTGCAAGAGGATGGCGATCAACGCACTAGTTGAGCAGATGTGTAAAGAAGAGGGGGTGGGATTCGTAGATTTATGGGGATACTTTGTTGGGAGGGAAGATATGTACATGAGAGATGGCCTACATCTAAGTGGAAAGGGGGCAGCAGTTTTCTCAGAGAACTTGCTGCAATCTGTTGACAGTGGGACAGGCTGCATCTATTTAAACTAGATTCGCAGGGGGGATTCACAGAGAAGCCTGAAACTGGAGGCATAGATAAAGACAGCAGAAATAAATCGGCAAAGAACAGCCTGGAAAACTGTTCTAAATCAGGATATAAATGCATTTGTTTAAATGCAAGGAGCATAGTAAACAAAAGAAGTGAACTAAACATTATGGTAGAAGATATTGACCCTCACATAATAGGTATAACCGAATCGTGGGCCACCACTGATATATCAGATGCCGAATTGGGACTAACAGGATATGTAATGTTTAGGAAAGATAGAATAGGAAGAAAGGGAGGTGGAGTTATTTTATATATTAAAGAATCTATCCAGGCTTATGAAATAAAATTAGAAAGAGAAGCAGATTGCGAAGAAGCTGTTTGGTGTAACATAGTTACAGGAAACTCAACGTTAACAGTTGGGTTAGTTTATCGAAGTCCAAACATAAGCATAGAAGAGAATGAAAAAATACAAAACGCTATAAGGGAAGTAAGCAAACGGAACTGTATTATTATGGGGGACTTTAACCATGGGCATATACAATGGAAATCTCTACAGAGTATGGGGAGTGAGGACCACAAGTTTTTAGTTTTAGTACAAGATAGTTTCCTTTCTCAACATGTGCTAGAACCAACCAGGGGAGAGAATGTGTTAGACTTAGTTTTGTCCTCACAGAAAGAATTAGTTGACAATGTCAAGATATGTGAGCCACTGGGGAGTAGTGATCACAACCAGATACATTTTACCATCAAAGTAAAATCAGAAAGGAATAGTAAAAAGCAGTATAGGAGAAATTTCCACAAAGGAAGGTATAAGGACATGAGGAAATATTTAGCAAAGATAGACTGGAATAACACACTGAAGAATAAGACAGCAACCGAATGCTGGAATATCTTAAATAGTGAAATTAAGTGCATAGTCGATAAATTTGTACCTTTCAAAAAACAAGGGAAACGGTCTAAAAAGAAACACTTATCGAAAGAAGCCATTAGAAAAATTAAGTATAAACAAATGATGTGGAAGTCATATAGATGTACTGGAAATGATGAAGACTACAACATTTATAAAGAAGCACTTAATCAAGCTACAGCTGAAATTAGAAATTCAAAGAGAAGCTATGAAAAAAATTAGCTAGTAATATAAAACATGACAGTAAGAGTTTTTATGCGTATATTCGAAGCAAACAGAAAGTTCAGGATAAGGTCGGTCCTCTAGAAGATAGTGCTGGAAATACAATATCAGAGGGATTCTTAATGGCAGAAGACCTGAATGAGTATTTTAGTTCAGTGTTTACCAGGGAAGATATTAGTTCACTGCCAGTACCAGAGGCTAAGTTCAAGGGGGCAGATTCAGACTATTTAGGACAGTTAGTTGTAACCTCGGAAATGGTAGCTAAGAAAATAAGGGCTATGAAGGATAATAAATCACCTGGAGTGGACGGGATTCCGCCCAAACTACTATTGGAAATTGTAGAACAAATTAGCGTACCGCTTGCAACAGTTTTCAATTTGTCATTAGAAGAGGGAGTGGTTCCTTTAGAATGGAAAGAGGCAAACATTATACCGTTATTTAAAAAAGGTTCGAGAAACAAGTCAGAGAACTATAGACCAGTGAGTTTAACATCAGTGATTTGCAAATTATTAGAAAGACTAATTAAAGATCACATGGTGGATTTTCTTGTTAAACATAACTTGATAAACCCATCTCAACATGGGTTTTTAAAAGCGAGGTCATGCTTAACAAATATGTTATGTTTTTTGGAAGACATCACTAGGTGGGTAGATGAGGGATCACCAGTAGATATCATCTATTTAGATTTTCAAAAAGCTTTCGACAAAGTACCACATCAAAGATTACTCCTTAAGCTAAAGGCCCATGGCATAGGAAATGGTATAATAAACTGGATAGAAAAATGGCTGAATGACAGAAGACAACGTGTAGTAGTTGATGGGGAGGCTTCAAACTGGAAATCGGTATTGAGTGGGGTACCACAGGGATCAGTACTAGGACCTATATTATTCTTAATATATATCAACGATTTGGACGATGATATAACAAGCAAGGTGTTAAAATTTGCGGATGATACAAAAGTGTTTAGAAGGATTAAAAGTGATGGAGACAGACAGCATTTACAAGATGATCTTGATAGGTTGATCAAATGGTCTGAAAAGTGGCAAATGCTGTTCAATTTTGGGAAATGTAAATGCCTCCACACAGGTCATGGGAATGAAGAGGTAAAATATAAAATGGGGGGTACTGTTCTAAGTACTACTGTAAAAGAAAAGGACTTGGGGTTAACCATTAGTGCTGATATGAAGGTTTCAGAGCAGTGCGGAATTGCAGCGTCAAAGGGAAATCAAATCCTTGGATTAATTAGGCGAAATATAGCGTATAAGAAAAAAGAATTAATAGTACCGCTGTACAAAACAATAGTGAGGCCTCATTTAGAATATTGTATACAAGCATGGAGGCCATATCGCAAGAAGGACATAGATATGCTAGAAAGAGTACAGAGGAGAGCGACTAAAATGATACCAAATCTGAGGGATCTTAGTTACGAAATACGCCTAAAAGAATGTGGTTTAACAACATTAGAGACCAGGAGATTGAGAGGAGATCACATAGAAGTGTTTAAAATATTGAATGGTTATGAAAATATTGATAGAAACATTTTTTTCTCAGTTAAGAAAAATAGAAGGACCAGAGGACATGAAGCTACATTAGTAAAGGAGCAGTGTAGATTAGATATAAGAAAGTTCTCATTCTCACAAAGGACTATAAATGAATGGAACAGATTATCTCCTGATTGTGTTGGTGCTAGTAGCGTGAATATGTTTAAAAATAAAATCGACACACACCTTAAAAAGGCGGGATACATGTAAATAAAAAGTATTGGACTCTCGATAAGCCAAAAGGCTTCCTTGTCCACCTGCCATCCAGAGTAATTTTCTGGATGGCAATCTTGTTAAATCTTGTTAAAGTTGTTTTGTTATTGCATGTCTTAGACTGAGTCTTGACTTCAATAAAAACGCATTCCAAATATTCAGTTATGATACTCATTTCTGGTAATTCAATACACTCAAGGGAATTACGAACATATAAGGATACATCACATCCCTTCTTGGAAGGCCTAGTCAAATGTATTTTTTTGTACCCTGGCAATTCATATAGATCAATATTGTCATTATGTAACCAAGTTTCAGTTAGACCGATGACCGAGAACCTAGTATCGATCAGTGACAAGAAATCACCCAATTTGCCAATATTCTTTGGCAAGCTTCGGAAGTAGTAATATAGGTTAATCACGACGGGTGACTGGAGCGCCCCTTGTGCAAATCCCATGTTAAAAGATAGGGATTTCCACCAGGGCGCTCCAAGATTAAAAGTTGGTCCAGCGGGGACGCTGGAGCGCCCCGGTGGAAATCCCACGTTAAAAGATAGGGATTTCCACCGAGGCGCGCCCAGGTTAAAAGATAGGCCATTTTTACCTCATGTTAAAAGATAGGCATTTCCACCGAGGCGCGCCCGGGTTAAAAGATAGGCCATTTTACCCCATGTTAAAGGATAGGGAATGTTCCCCATGTTAAAGGATAGGAGCTATTATCGTAAAGGTATACGACGGCATTTTGAGTTGGAGGTATCAATTTTTACCCCAAATCATCCTCTGAAACCTGTCCTACAAAATTTCCTTATGTTAAAGGATAGGGAATTTTCCCCACGTTAAAGGATAGGTTCGTTTCTGAAAAATATACCGGACATCATTTGAACCTGTCACAGACGACATTGCTTGGCCCGTAGGCCGAGGCTCCGCCAAGGGACCGAGCCCTTATTTGGTTGACGATGACATGTCTAAAATGTGGTGTTATAATAAGGCGTAATTCAGCGGAGGTCGTTTTATCTGAAGTAATGTATACGAAATGTAGACTACATATAGGACTATATTATATCAGAACCGATAACCTCGTTTTTTCGAACAGAGCGACAATCTTGGAATTATACCTATCATTTCCGTACGGTAGTACCTAAATTCGTCTCTTATAAAACCCGTACTCGAGACGTGTCTGGACATGTTTGTTTGCGAGCGTGAGCACCCTGTATGACGTCATCAAACTGCTACGCGCATTAATTTTGTATGCGAGGTGATTTGGTCAAACAGGTAGTGATTTGGTTAGCTATCGTTTTGAACTTGCGCGCTTGGATATAATTCCATCATGTGACGTCATGATACAGTGACATCATTAAACTATAAACTGCTATGCGCAGTAATTCTATACGCGAGGTGAGTTGGTCAAACAGGTAGTGCTTTGGTTAGCCATCGTTTTGAACTTGCGCGCTTGAATATAATTCCATCATGTGACGTCATGATCAGTGAGTGACGTCATGGTACGCACAGTAATTCTATACGCGAGGTGAGTTGGTCAAGCAGGTAGTGCGTCGGTTAGACCTTGTTTTGAACTTGCGCGTATGCAATGTAATCCCACCATATGAAGTCATACAGTGACGTCATTAAACACATTCTAATTTACATGTACTTTGACGAGGCAACACCACAGATACATACATAGAGACAGACATAGAGACAGACATAGATACATACATAGATACATACATAGATTCATACATAGAGACAGACATAGATACATACATAGAGACATACATAGAGACATACGTAGATACATACACAGTGCAGACATAGAGATATACATAAATGCAGAAATAGAGATATACATAGATACATACACAGCGACAGACATAGATACATACATAGAGACAGACATAGATATATACATAGATACATACATAGATACAGACATAGATATATACATAATTGGTGATGACCTGTAAATACGTGTGTGTACAGACTGACATAGATACATACATAGAGACATACATAGAGACATGCATAGATACATGCATAGATACATACATACATACATAGAGACATACATAGATACATACATAGAGACATACATACATACATACATACATACATACATACATATATACATAGAGACAGACATAGATACATACATAGATACATACATAGATATATACATAGATACAGACAGAGATATACATAGGGACAGACATGGATGCGTACTTACAGACAAGACATAGAGACATACATAGATACATACATAGATACATACATAGATACAGACATATATTCATACACAGACACATACATAGAGACATACATAGATATATACATAGATACATACATAGATACATACATAGATACATACATAGAGACAGACATAGATACAAACATAGATACATACATAGATACATACATAGATACATACATAGATACATACATAGATACAAACATAGAAACATACATAGATACATACATATATACATACATAGATACATACATAGATACATTCGTAGATACATACGTAGATACATACATAGATACATACATAGAGACAGACATACATACATACATAGAGACAGACATAGATACATACATAGATACATACATAGATACATACATAGAGACATACATAGAGACAGACATAGATATATACATAGAGACATACATAGATACATACATAGATACATACATAGGGACAGACATAGATACAAACATAGAGACATACATAGATATATATACACAGAGACATGCATAGATACATACATAGACACATACATAGACAGACGGGTTATTGCGTGACATTGCACCTCTTTCCAACAATTCGGCGCGTTAACGAGCGACAAGAAACAAAAATTTCACTGTATCGACAGGTTCATCTCGTCAAATTTCACCGCTTCCATCACAAAAAAGGAATGAACGAAAGAAGGAAAAAAGGAAAGAACGAAAGAAGAAAAAAAGGAAAAAAGGAAAGAACGAAAGAAGGAAACAAGGAAAAAAGGATAGAAGGAAAGAAGGAAAGAAGGAAAGAAAAAGAAAGAAGGAAAATTCAACTCGTGGTTCATTTCGTTGTTTGTATTTGAACAGTAAACACGAACATCGTGAGGTTATGGACTAGTCTACCAGCTGCCAACAAGCCCACACCATCGTCACGGGCGGCCTTCCAGTGCCCGGATTGTAAAAGACATTTCACACGTCGGGATAACTGGAAACAACACATTGCCCACAGTCGCTGTAGGCCATCAACAAACACTACGTTGACAAACGCTACGTTGTTCAATTCACTTGTCGCGGCGCCCACTACGATACCTGTGTCTCTGGCCCCAGCAACAAGCTCGACATTCTCGTCTCCATCTCAGGTGCCTACTACGACACATATGCCTATGACCACAGCGACAAACTCGATATTGTTGTCTCGATCTCAGGTGACCATGGACCATACAAAGAAGATGGCGCTGGTCGATCCCCGTATTTTGGAAAACATTCAATCACAACGTCCTTCGACTGCTAACCCTATCGAACGTGAATCGCGCACTGCATCATGCATCGTATCGCGCATCGCGCATCGTGTATCGCGTATTGCATCGTACATTGATACATAGATACATACATAGAGACATACATTTTCTCCATGTTAAACGTGAACTCGATGTATCCTAAAGGTATACGACGACATTTTGAGTTTGAGGTGCCAAACATCATATACCTTCATGTCAAGAAAACTGTGCACGTTCATGAGACAGACGACATCCAATGGCACCCAACGGACATCAATGTAACTACTCAGAATAACGCCATCTACCGACCATGACAGATCTCTATTCGTCGACACACTTCCGGGACGGATGGAACCGTAGAGACCGCCATGACAGTCAAGTAACTTCCGGTATGACGTTACTTCCGGCGTAGCGTCCCTAGTAGAGGCCGCCATGACTTCCGGTAGGACATCACTTCCGGTGCAGCGCCCCCTAGTGGATAATTGACGTACTACATCACATGATGGCGCCATCTAGCGACACACACACACAATACACACACAACACACAATACACACAACACACACAACATACACAACACACACACACACACAATACACACAATACACACACAACACACAATACACACAACATACACAACACACACACACACACAACATACACAACACACACACACACACAACACACACAACACACACAACATACACAACACACACAACACACACAACACACACAACACACACACAAACAATAAACACACGCACAACACACACACACACACACACGCACACGCACAACACACACACAACACACAACACATACACAACACACACAACACATACACAACACACACAACATACTCAACACACACACTATAGACGGGTTATTGCATGACATCCCTCCTCTTTCAGGCAAATAAACTGGTTATCGCATCAAATCACTCCTCTTTCAGGCAATAGACGGATTATCGCGTCAAATCACTCCTCTTTCAGGCAAATAGACGGATTATCGCGTGGCATCCCTCCTCTTTCAGGCAAATAGACGGGTTATCGCGTGGCATCCCTCCTCTTTCAGGCAAATAGACGGGTTATCTCATCAAATACCTCCTTTTCAGGCAAATGGACGGGTTATCGCGTCAAACCCCTCCTCTTTCAGGTAAATAGACGGGTTATCACGTCAAATCCCTCCTCTTTCAGAGAAATAGACGGGTTATCGCGTGAGATTTCACCGATTCGACGGAATTCCACTGCAATAGGCAGGTATAAAACGAGTTGTACAATCCAAACTTAGACCGCCGAGTTCCAAGAGCCATTCCGTTCTTTACGTTTGAACAGTAAACACGTACATCATGAGCTTATGGACTAGTCTACCAGCTGCCAACAAGCCCACACCATCATCACGGGCGGCCTTCCAGTGCCCCAATTGCAAGAGACATTTCACACGTCGGGACAACTTGAAACGGCACAGTCTCCACAGTCGCTGTGTAACACCAAACACTTAGATCAGCGAGTGACAAGAAACAAACTTGTCGCACAAACGAAACACCAAACACTTAGACTAACGAGTGACAAGCCAATATTTGAGACACATAAATTAGTATTAGGCCTAAATGGTGATTAACTTTACTTGACTGATGTGTGAACCTACTTACTATGCCAATAACTAATTATCAGATATGACTATAGTGTTTTGTTTTATGCTATTGACCCCGAATTGAAGCTCCAGCTTTGAGGCGACAGTTTAGCAGGCATGTTATCATACCAAGTTTTTTTCTGATATAGATTGCATGACTGCGAACACCAATCTATGTTATTAATAACAAGGACATTGTATTTAATTTATTGACTTTTGAATGTTAGCCTAACAAGAAAAAAGGAAATAACGTCACAAGAAAAAGCCACAAAGATTAATAAATATATATTTTGTATTTATATATTTCAAATGTTAAACACATTTGAGTGCACATGCATTTGAATCATGAAAATTAAAGATAACACACATATATCCACTAAAATGAAAACGTTGAAAAAGTCACTTGTAAATCGCACTTGTGCTCCAATTTTAATGAATATTTGCAAGATTGTCTCATTTTGTTCATAATATATGACGGAAGTATCCAAACAACCATAGGGCCTAATACCGAGCATAAGCTTCGAAGGATCCAGCGAAGGATTCAGCACGCGAGATTACATTGTCCCTCGTAGTAATACAAATATCACTTGTAGTGCTGCCACGCCATCGACTTGTAGTGTCAAAACATAAAGGAAGTCGGTGGTCGTGTCGCCAGTGCGACACTTTGTCGATGCAGTAGTTAATACAGACAATAGTTTTTTCCATTGAACATTCATCATGACCATGGGTATGCAAAGTTGCCATAGCAGTCCAGCACGCTTTCTCCGACTGACCCTGACCATGGCAATTCTGTCACTGTAGACGACCCTTCGGATGTCCCAGTCTCACTATCGCCATTTTCAGACGATTCTGTCTGCAACAGTGAGAAGAAAAACATTGAAACGAGTGATGCAGAACATGTTGTAGCAGGTGACAGCGATATCACTAATGATGACTCAAGCGGTTCTTACACTAATGGGAAAGAGAGAAAGTTTGCCATTTGTGAGAAAAACATAATTGTACTTTTCTGCACCTGCTAAAACACCAAACTGCAATGAACCACTTAGCCTAGCATCATAGTGACTGCATTTGCAGTGGTTGTGACCACAGAATGTGTTGATGGCCACTCATTCATGTGGCACTCGCAACCCAAGATTCGTAACATTTATGAGAGTAACTTGTTTACACCAAGCGTCCTCTTCCTGACTGGACATTCATTCACTGTGTACAATTTGGTCAACCTAATGAAACTATGCGCCTTGTCATCCCGCCAGTGCTACAACATACAGCGGGCATACATACTGCCAGAGATAGTGCACATGCCATTGAGAGGCTATCATGTCAGCTCTGGTCAGACAAAGCGTGGTCGCATCAGGCGATGCAAGATATGACAATCCAGGACACAACATTTGGCATTTACTTCATCATCACCAGGACACTGACAGCCAACTCATCATTGCTCAAGAAACTTTTTCGGGTCACAGAGGTCAAGAACAGTTACTGGATGGAAGTGGAGGGCTTGAAACGCAGCTTAGACAATCTGACTGACCATGGGGTGAAGATTATCACACTTGCCACTGACAGACATCTCAGCATTAGAAAGACTTTGTTAGAGGACTACCAAGAAATAAAGGTTGTTGTCTGCCCAGAAAGTTCAGGTTGTCCCTTCGATAGGCGCAATTGCCAACCACCTGTAGTATTGCACATCAGCTTGTGATGGTGATCCCCGCTTGATGAAGGAGATGTGGATCTCGCTCCTCCATCACATCAGGAATTCCCATTCATGGACAGCGGGTGCAGAGTTGTATCGGTAGTGCAGTCATGCAACGTATACACAACAAGCAGTAAAAACAACACTATGACTCACTGAAGGCACAGAAGCCTTCACTGTCCAAAAGGCTATCCTGGACTGCCGCCTACTGTATGATATAGAGAGCGTTACGAAGTGCGTTAACACTGGTGAACTGGAGAGCTTACATGCCCTCTTCCTCAAATATGCACCCAACTTCAGCCGTCAAGGCATCATAGCCCGACTCCACTTGACCACCATTGACCAAAACACAAATACAAGGTAAGGCTTGTGATATCATTCATCAATAGTGTTGACATTTTATGTTACAAAATAATGTATCAGTTGCTTGACAAAGCTGCACACTTTAGAAATCCAGTAGTGCATTAGGAAATAAACTGAAAATCCCTGCCTGTACTCAATAGCAAAACAATGTTAGGAATACAGTTTCGAAAATACAATCTCACTGCACAAGAGTATGCATGCAAACAACAGATAAAATAATTATAATTGAGGACATCTGTTTATTGTTACTTGAATTGTTTAATTATATATAAATCGAATTGGAATGGTATGCTTTGGAATTGCTTATTGAAATATAAACTTATGCATATATTATATAATAAATATAAACATCATTGTATATAAATTATATATATATATATACGATTCAATAATAAATATTTGAATGTATTGTGGAATTCCTTGGAAGTTGAAATTGAAAATGATGGCAGAATTAGGAACCGATTAAAAAATGACATTAGCCGTTTGATTTCAAGAGAGAGAGAGCATACAAGCAAGCTGTTTGGTTTACTGTGTGCATGTTACATCTATAGCCAGCTATTCTTCAGATATTTCTATTGTTATACCGATTTTATATTTATCATTTGTTCAATCAGCGGGTGAAAACAGCAGACAACAAGCTACGGTATCAGCTGCAGTATTCAAAGTCTGCTGAGTATGTAGTGAAGAAAGTGATGGCGTCAAAGGACTACAGCTTCCGAGGAGAAATTTTAGAGGGCATTGCAGCTAGATGCACGAGTGGCCCAAAGCTGTGAAGTATGCTCCAAGTTGCGACATCGAGTAAGGAGGTAACTCTAGCAGAGCATGCAGGCATCGAAAAACCAGCAAAAGAGGAGGCTGTGGCAAAGCAAAGAACCCGCTTTAAGGAAAACTAGTTGTATCCGTATCAATTCGGTTTAGTGCCACCAAATTGATACGACATCCAATTTCAAATGACAATGGATTTATATGCTTAAATAACATTGTTTGAACTTCACTGGCAGAAATAGAGAAACGTTTTAGGCAAAGTGGATTCTCACTACTGTATAGGACCTCCTAAAGTAAGGAACATCCACTTGAAAGCTTGTATCCTAGTTGTGGTGTGCAATGTGTTTTATTAGACACTATTCGGTGTAGGGAACTTTGGATATATGTAATTTACTGGAATAGTTTAACCAAGTCCAAACATGTTACTTATAGTGAGTTTTTTGCAACAGACCACCATTTCTCAAACATCACACTGTGTGCTACAAACTAATGAAGTAGCAAAGGATTCAGCTATACGTTTTTTTTATATATTCATACTTCATTGTTAGTATTACATTTGACATTATCACAAAACAACATCTCAAAAAGTACTTAATAATAAAAAGAACACTTATATAGTGCCATAAATCTAAATGAATCCATTTGGAGGCACTTGATAGATTTTGAAACTAGTACTACAAGCTTTGAATCTGTATCTTGAATAATAAGTACTTGTTTTCTTGACAGATGCCCCTAGTGTTGAAAGTTGAAACCCACAAATATGTAAAACTGGAACTGTAATGGAATATTTTGTATGTATTGATTTTTTTATTACAATATTTGTTCATAATGGTGGCCCATATCATCAATAAACATGTTACTTATTGATGTACTATATGTGTACAGGACTGGCACAGACCCAAATTGTAATACAGTTAGATTAAAATGTGTCACAGTGTGAAGTGAATCAACTGAAAGAAACATTGAAAACTGGTGTGTGAATTTGACTAATGCATTGGCACAGTCTGCCATGTAGTCTTATTTATTTGTGAATTGTTTCTCCATATGAATAAACTGTTGATATATTTCATGTTGGCTTCAGTATTACAAATCGAATTATGAACAGGGACATGCAAGACACTACAGATCACATTGTTGTTCCAAAAATGGGACAAGAAGGCACCGAATAATTCATTTTACCTTTTGGTCAATCTAATCTTACTTGTCCAGGGTTTTTATTTTCACTGTACACTCACCTGTATAGTGCAATGTCCATAGCTGAAATGTTCATAAACCCCATTCGCTTCTGGATACAGTGCAGGCTGGTATAACATGACTGTTGACTTTTCCAAGTCTCTCCCTTGACCACAACGTGAAGTGACGTTATGCGGCTAATCGAATCAATCGATATGTTCTGAAAGTTCATTTATTTGCATTAGTTGATAATAAACAACCATTATCTTCTAATTATTGTTATACTGGCAAAACTTTGTTTTATCAATATCGCATCATGAATTCAGTTAATTGGTTCATTTGTTTGTGAAGGGCTGTAATAATTATGATTGTAAGACTACATTTCATGATGTGGTCTTGATAACACACACACATAATATATATATATATAACATTTGTATTATATTAAAAACTCCTGTCTACATTTTTATATAAATTAAGCAAGTTGCTTGAACACATTTAAATAGGAATTAAACAACTGTATAAAAAGGATGCACACGTCCTGTCAAGAATAAAAGCAAGTTTATTAAGAAAATGATCAAAAATAGTTTGATGAAATTCATAGACATAGTATTTTACGAAGATATAATGAACCTGAACATTTGAGGTGGGAACAAGTATAATTGCTCTATTTAAGTTTGAAATAGTTATTGCTAGAATTATCATTCGATACCTGTTGAACTACGTAGTACTTACCTACTAGCTATTGGTCGAATCAACGAGTCTGCACGCAAATCATACAATGACAACAGACTGACTTCCAAGTTCCAACACCGCCCTGTTGGTGCAAACCGTTTCGAAGTCGTCACTCATACTGCAAGTTCTGTCATACGGTGCTGTACGGCTGCTATCTCCCTACAGCACAGCGACTCGATGTGCGTCGACGTTGGGACGGTGTCCACACAAACACCATGCGACATTATTAAGTCGCGTAACGTCTTCGTCGTCGATAGACCAACTGTCACTGTCCGACTCCCACAACTGAACCTCACCCGGGGCCGGACATTATCGGACCGTGGATCGCACACTGTCACTGGGTAAAACCCGTATCACCCGTATGGCACAGGCCTTTTGACTTTGTGTGTGTCAACCGTACCAACCGTAATTTCCGAGTGACAAGTCGAACCAGAGTCTTTATCTGTCGTATCGATTTTCTCCCAAAGTGATACGGAAGTTTTAAATATTACTTTTAATAACTCGTCTCTACCAAAATCCTTCGACGTCTTTGTCAACAACAAAATAAAAATAGTCCCGGTATGCGCGCGCATCTAATATTCTGACCTTTGCTTTGAAAGCACCGCCCCCTTCTGGCAGCTAAAATCTTCGTTCGGGAAGTGCGACGTTAACAACGTTTTCATTGGTTATAAATCGTTGCCATTTAATTTCACCTTTTTATTTCGAACGCGTATAAAATTATTTGTTGACCTATAGAACACCTATCGTGAATAATAGGGCACCATATCTTTGTTTTCGCACATAAATGTCTACTAATGAAGTAAACAAAACAAAACAAATTAACATGGATTAGATAGGAGTAAATCAAACCACTCGTTTGGAACAAAGATGGCGATACGCAGTGCTCTATAGCGACGATTTAGGCATCGAACAAAATCGTTTTTTCAGTTTGTCTTATAAATAAGTACGTTTCTGTTACCATTAATGTATACTTATATAGTATATATTTCAATATGTAGCATGAAACAGCTGCATTTCATTACCCCTTTAACGTGGGGAAAATTCCCTATCATTTAACATAGGGAAATTTGGTAGGACAGGTTTCAGAGGATAATTTGGGGTAAAAATTGATACCTCCAACTCAAAATGCCGTCGTATACCTTTACGATAATAGCTCTTATCCTTTAACATGGGGAACATTCCCTATCCTTTAACATGGGGTAAAAATGGCTTATATTTTAACCCGGGCGCGCCTCGGTGGAAATGCCTATCTTTTAACATGAGGTAAAAATGGCCTATCTTTTAACCCGGGCGCGCCTCGGTGGAAATCCCTATCTTTTAACATGGGATTTCTACCGGGGCGCTCCAGCGTCCCCGCTGGACCAACTTTTAACTTTGGAGCGCCCTGCTGGAAATCCCTATCTTTTAACATGGGATTTGCACAGGGGCGCTCCAGTCACCCGGCCGTCGTGATTAACCTATATTACTACTTTCGGATATTCAAATGCATAAGAGAGAACTCGTCATCAGAGATATTATTTCTTTTTATAACTTCATTAATGTCATCCTCAAAATAATATTTAGTATTTACAAAGTTATCTGTTGTAAGTAAATTACAATCGGGATCTATATTCCGCATTGCAGCGTTACCAGTTTCATAATCATGTACGTCACCTAAGGTAGTATTACGTAATTGGCTCATAGGATTGCAGTATATACATACACATTCACACGGTACAACATAATGCTTCTATATTTGCATGTAGCATTTACAAACAGTTTTATAAAAAAACAACGTTGTGAGACATCTGTTAAGTTGCAGTAAGTTAGTTAGTATACATGATATATATCGATAAAACATAGCAATAAAGTATATATGAGTAATCAAACAAGACACGAACCATATGTAGAATACGAAGGTGTCCATGAATGAGACCATGAATGGTACAGTCCCCACTAAGCCTTTTGTCAGCAACTATTGTAGCAATTCGGCAAGCTAGGGCCGCGATTACGTCATCGTCACCTAGCGCTAACTTGATTTGTTCTACAAGTTCATCGGTGGTCGAGGTCGGTCTCTTCTTGCCCATTGATGCTGTTGGTAGTCTGTTACGCAATAGTTGGGTCTAATCACAGGCCTCAAGCAAACGTTGACGGGTCTGGGCGATGTGGGCGACAATATGGTTGTTACACGATCCGATATATTTGACCGGCGTGCAAGTTCGAAAAATATCACAAATTAACACTCACCACATTCCCGAGTGCCCACTAGTCGACCCTGTTCACTTCAGCACAAACACGGGACTTTTCAATGCATTCCTCTTACATTCTCACCCGAAATCGAGGAGTGCGAAGAAATCGTGCAGTCTGACGCATGGCACACCTCTAAGCATTTATACAGTTAATAAAATGTGTTAGTTATTGGTAATATTTGGGAATTATTTTGGCATTTTTCATTTTTAGTATTTTTTTCCAATTCAGGTTTTGATCAATCCAGATACCTAGAAATGTAAACTGATCAACAATTTCTACTTTATCACCATGTAGAACAATTTCCACTTGATTGTGTAACTGACTTTGAGTGTTTTGGAATAACATGCATTTGGTTTTATCTATATTAAGTGAAAGTTTGTTGGCACTTATCCATTGAGAAATCTTTACTAGTTCAGTATTAACGTTAGTTGTGAACTTGTGATACTGTTGAGGTATTTCCTTTTGAATAGTAGACTTGTGTCATCAGCAAACAGTATGGAATAAGCAGTATTTGATGATAATGGCATATCATTTATATAAAAAAAAATAGTAATGGTCCTAGAATGGGTCCCTGTGACACTCCACATGTTGTCCTTTGATATTCAGACACGGAGTCTTTATTTATAACAGATTGTTTTCTGAGATCAAGATAGCTTTTAAAAAGTTTATGTGGGGCCCCTCTTATTCCATAGCGCCATAATTTGTCAAGCAGAATGTTGTGATCTAAAGTGTCAAAAGCTTTGCTTAGATCTATGAATACAGCAAGTGCATTATGTTTGTTGTTCAACACATTAACTATGCTTTCGATTAATTCCAGATTGGCATGTTCAGTTGAACACTGTTTGCGAAACCCATATTGGGATGCAAATAGAATGTTATACTTATCAAGAAAGCTGTACAATCTGTTATAGATCAGTCTTTCAAAAACTTTGGAGAAAGCTGGTAGAAGTGAGATGGGCCTGTAGTTTGTAAACAAACTGGCATCACCAGATTTGTAAAGAGGTATCACTTTGGCCATTTTTAGGTTATTGGGGAATATACCAGATCGTATCATATAATTGAAAATTTTACTCATGGGCAAGACAATACTTTCCATAGTAATTTTCATCAGTTGTGTAGAAATATTATCAAACCCAGTACTTGATTTTGATTTCATACTTTGAATGATATTATTTCTGCACAAGTGGTTTCTTCCATGACAAAACTATTTGGCAACTGGTTCGGCATGTAATCTGTATAGCTATTTGTAGAGCGTATTTTATTTGCTAACGTGGGGCCAATATTTGAAAAGTGCGTGTTAAATCCATTCACTATTTCTATTGGATCATTGCTCATTTGTTTGTCGATTTGGAATGATGAGGGTAAGTTTTGCTTAGTCTGGACATGCAGTAAGTTTTTAATATTTGTCCATGTTTTTTTGATGTCATTTTTAGATTCTATAAATTGTTTGTTCCAGTATTGTGATTTTGCATTACGTATTACCCTGTTCAATACGTTTCTGTACTGTTTGTATTGCTGGTCAATATTATGAAAATCTGGGGTCAGTTTTGAGTGAATGCGTTTTCTACTCAGATGATCCCGAGTACGTATGGACTTTAATATGGCTTGTGTTATCCAAGGATGTTTTTATGTTTGTTTTTATTAGGTTTTACTATCTGCTCCTCAGGAATGTGTTCATCAAGTAAACTATTGAATTTGTTAACAAAAAAGGTGTATGCCTCATTTGGACACTCAGTTTTACATGCAATTACCAAGTCATCCCAATGTGTTGTTAAAAGGGCATGATTAAAATTGTTTGTATTGGATTTGTTAAAATTTCTTTGCTTTATCATCGATAGGTTTGTTTGAGGTTCCATGTATGAGGATGAAATTAGGGTAATGGTCTGAAATGTCAGTCATAATTGATCCTGCAATATAAATGGTTTGAGGGTTATACTTCAGGAAGATATGGTTAATGAGGGTGGGTGAGGTTAAAGTAACTCTTGTAGGCTTTGTAATTGTGGATATAAAGCCATTTGCAATGAACATGTCAAGGTAGTCAGCACTGTGAATGTTATTTTCAACATATAGCAGGTTAACATTTGCATCACCACAGATAATGATGTGTATGTTTTCATTTTGCAATCGTTTCATTATTAAATCAAGATCTTGAGTAAATACGTTTCGTGTACTTAGGTCTGGTGATCTATATATTGTACCTATTACTGAATTCTTATGAGTGGCATCATGGGTGTTGTTTATAATTTCAATAAATAGACAATCATAGTAGTTTACGTTGTTGTTTAGGAATGCAATATCGTTCCTTACTTTATAGTCAATGCCATCCTCTATGTATATACACGAGCCACCCCTTCTCTCATTGTGGGTTTGTGTTTGAACACCATTTGATATCCTTTAAAATTTGCAAGTTGCATCAAGTTATCATTTTAACCACGACTCATGTATGGCTATGACATCAAATGCTACATTGTTTTTAGTAATTTGTTCATGCAACAATGCTTCCAGTTCTGACTTGTGTTTTAATAAGCTTCGTATATTAATGTTTAGAACAGAGAACAATTTTTTTGTTTTAATTTTGTTTAATTAATATCCAAAGTTCACCTCGGGAATAATTAAGTGATTCAATTATAATACAAGATTGGTCTTAATTGTTTAGAGCCATAATTTTGGTGAATATGTACTTGTTGTTTACATGTCAATACAACAACAGTTGCAATAAGACTAATGACAAACATTACAAATTTGAATGCGTATGTACTATTTGCGTTGGTGTTATATGTATAACATTTTCCAATATTGGAGTTCCCAGGAGTATTTTCCCAAAGATCACTGATGTTATTCACAATTAATATCAAACTCAATACCAGGTGTAATAAGTTAACAGTATGGATGCCAGGTAATAGACAGTAAGAAGTGCAATAGTAGTACATTACAGTCACTGAAGGGATTGATATGACAGCCATTGATAGGACAGCCATTTCACACATAAAACATAGAACAATCACTGAAGACATTGATATGACAACCATTTCACACATTAAGCATAGTACATGCATCTCAGCTCGGGTATAGTCACATCACTCACTTTAGTCCGTTCAATTGACGATCAGTGGTTATGGTCACCTTTCGACCACTCGTCAAAAGACATACAACACGTCCATCAACTGTCCATGTTGCTTTCACTGCTGGAGAGGCACAGATCTTTTTCAGCAGCTCAGTCCGTTTCCTGGTGAGATTCTCGGTTACGACCGTCTTGGAACCATTCAATTTCCTCTTCACTGGGAATACAGAGTTGCGCGGTTCATATGACGTGAATTTCACGATAATGGGTCGTGGCTTGCGGGTGGAATCTTCGTTATTGCCCATGCGACGGCTTCTGTCTATGTCACTTTGTTGGAGTTTCACGCCGAGTAATGTTTGACAAACCCCCATTATCGCTCGGGTCGTGTCGGTCTCTGTTTCTGGAATTCCGTGAAACACAAGGCAGGTTCTTCTGCTGTATTGCTCCAGTTCATCCAGCTCGTCGAGGAGTGACATGTTCATGCTTTCCAGGTCACTTACTCGTGCTTGAAGGCTGGCGGAGTTCTCTTCAACAGTCTCGATATCCATCTTGCACGATAAGTACACCTGTTGCTGAATTGCAACGAGTGCCTCGGTTTCCATCATGTGTTTGACCGGTTTATCAGTGAAAATATTGTCATTGGCAATCTTCTTATTGATTGCGTCGCTGACGGCTTCAACGATCACATGCATGATGTCGGCATAATTTTCTAGCAAGTTCACAATTGCTGTCCTGACGTTATCATGAACGACGCCGACAATCTCGCCATGGCCGGGGATTCGTTCGTCTTGTTCGTTTTTCTTCCGCCTTTGTTTCCGGCCATACTTCTAGTATTGTTCGTACAAACGAATTTAAATTATGTTCACGAATTGCCGAGATGTTGAAAGATTTAACGGCTGCGCAGAAAGTTTCAGGCTTGCGTCAGATGTCACGTGGTTATTCTCTCCGAAAGAGCGTTCTCAGTGGTTCGCAAGGTCCACACCGAGCCACGCAAGAGCTTGCACGCGGACACGAATACTGCTTTCATACAATGCAAGATGAACTGTGACAGTATACGTGCTTGCTATGACGTTGCCGTGTCGCCACAGATGCTGCGCGAGGCCAAGCGGGCATCCCACCAGTACAACCTGGAGCACCCCACACTGCCCACAGGCGACCAATAATTTGGCCAATGCAGTGCATAAACTCATTAATATGCAAATTAGTCATCGCCATTAAAATATATACCTCTTTTCTGAATGTCTCGAATTGTAAATATCCAGTGTCATGCAGCATCATGCAAAGTGGTTGCGCATGTCACATTTATTGCAACTCCTGCCATACGTCGGACAATTTCTGGGTGCGTGTGTTGTACCACAGAATTTACATTACTTGACCTTAGAACCCTGGTCATTCCTACTCGAGTTCTTGGAACGCTGCCAAGTGTCACTAGCAGTGTCACGATTACGGCTACTGCTAGTGCCTTTCAGTGTATGTGTCTGTTCCTGCTGACTCATGCCTGTCATACGCTGACCAGTTATCACACTGCTACGGCAAATGTCTATCGTTTCTTCGAGTTTCTATTCCGCTTTTGATAGCAATTTCTCACGTACCGTGTTTGATGTAAAGTTCATCACAATTTGATATCGTAGGATGTTGTCTCTCTCTTCAGCGTGATATTTGCATGAAGAGATCGGGGGCCGGTTTCATGAAGCGGCTAAGACCGTTCTTAACGCTAAGATGACTGTCTTAGTAAATGACGTGATTTTTTAAATAATATCAGCGAACATAGGAGTTTACGCAAACACGTGACGCTAAGTAATTGCGTAATTTTAAGTACGCTTTATGAAACCGGCCCCAAGTTCTTTTAAATCTGTCAGAAATGCATCGAACAAATCTTACCAAGTTCCTGGTTTTGTTGCAGGAACTTATACCGTTCATACGTCACATTGGTACATAGTGTGAAATATCACTTAGATCCCGTGTTCTAACACCATGTTACGTAGTCACTTGCTGCGAAGTAATGCTGTATCATACAATAACAATGAAGGTAATACTCAACGCTGTGGTACTAGTTTACATGGCTACTTTATTTCGGCAGTTGCCTGTTTACTACAGTACATCAGCCTATAAGGGTAAGTCAGATGGCAGTCGTGCAGAAACAGAACGGCAATTTACGACTGTGTATTGACCCGCAACCGCTGAATGAAGCACATATGAAAGAGCACTACAAATTGCCGAATCTTGACGAAGTGTTGCCAAGCCTGAACAACGCGAAAGTATTCAGCAAAGTCGACGTGAAGGAAACGTTCTGGCACGTCGAGCTTGACACAGAATGCAGCAAGCTGACGACAATGATTACGCCATTTGGTAGATATCAATTGACCAGATTACCATTTGGTCTCAAAGTGAGCAGTGAAATCTTCGAGAAGCGGCTGAATTAAGCACTGGAAGGTCTGACAGGTGTCATATGCGTGGCGGATGATATCCTCGTGATTGGAAGCGGTGACACAAAGGCAGCTGCGGAATGTGACCACGATGAAAACTGGAAACAGTTACAGAAGAAAATTATGCTTAGAAAGACGCATCAAGCTGAACGACGACAAATCCGTGATGAAACAGAACAGAGTGGCTTTCATGGGACACATAATAACCATTGAAGGCATCAAAGCAGACGACGAAAAAGTCAAAGGAATTCTTGACATGCCAGCACCGACCGATGTGCATGGAGTCAAACGATTTTGTGGCATGATTCAATACCTTGCGCGGTTCATGTCAGGTCTAGCAAGCGACCTGGAGCCAATAAGAGGACTGACACAGCAGAATGTTGACTGGAACTGGTCGAAGAAATGCGTGGAGGCATTCAACGACAACGAGGTGAAGAAGACCTTGGCAACACCAGTCCTGGCATACTTCGACCCCGACAAAGAACTCGAACTGCAAGTCGATAGCAGCAAAGATGGCTTAAGCGCTGCACTGATGCAGGAAGGGAAGCCGATCGAGTATGCTTCTCGGTCCTGCTATATTTAGTGGTTGTACAGATACCACTCACGAATACACTCAAGTACTGGTGGCTAACGGCCGCATACAACATTTATTAAAAAGGGAGCGGTTCTTAATTCGCCCAACATAATACGCAGGATATTACATCCCTCCTCACCTGGAATTACAAATATAATTACCACTGTTTAAATATACGCAGATAGGCATGATGTCTATATTAAGATAAAGTTCAATCCTGCAATACCGGATTCATACAAAACGTCCTTTAGCCTGCAATTGAATGTTTCTTCAACCAAACAGTGTTTTTTCAATCACTAGCGTGTCCAATCACGCACTAATTTGTTTAACTAAATAATAATGTGTCCACTCAAACACTATCGTCTCTCTCATGACATGTCATTAATATCAGCTTCCCTGTCTTGCGCTGCCTTACAAGCATCGCCAGTGTCAATCGAGGACGCTGTAGCCCTTGCCTTCCGGTCTGCGTATTCTTTTATTCTCTTCTTGACGATGGGCGTCCTGTTTTCGAACCTTTCGTCATCGGGGGGAGTCGACCGGTACATGGAAGACCCGGGTAACTTGGTGCGCGGTTCCCAACCGAAGAGAAGACGATGAGGCGTGAACAGCGTAGAACTGTGTGGAGTGCATCGGTAGTTACGGAGAAACTGATGCATATCAAGACGCCAATTGCGATGTTTTACATCAGCTGAGCGGACTGCCTTCTTTAGCGGTTTGTTAAAGTTCTCAACTCGCGCATTGATTTAACAAGATTTAACAAGATTGCCACCAGAGAATTAACTCTAGGTGGCAGGTGGACAAGGAAGCCCTTTGGCTTATCGAGAGTCCGACCCTTTTATCTATGTGTATCCAGCCCGTCTGAGGTATGTGTCGATTTTATTTTTAAACATATTCACGCTACTATCACCCACACAATCAGCAGATAATCTGTTCCATTCATTTACAGTCCTTTGTGAGAATGAGAACTTTCTTATATCTAATCTACACTGCTCCTTTGCTAATGTAAGTTCATGTCCTCTAGTCCTTCTATCTTTCTTAACTGAGAAAAAAATATTTCTATCAATATTTTCATAACCCTTCAATATTTTAAACACTTCTATCTGATCTCCTCTCAACCTCCTGGTTTCTAGTGTTGTTAAACCGCATTTTTTAGGCGTATTTCGTAACTAAGATCCCTCAGTTTTGGTATCATTTTAGTTGCTCTCCTCTGCACTCTTTCTAGCATATCTATGTCCTTCCTGCGATACGGCCTCTACGCTTGAATACAATATTCTAAATGAGGCCTAACTATTGTTTTGTACAGCGGTATTATTAGCTCTTTTTCCTTATATGTTATGTTTCGCCTAATTAATCCAAGGATTTGATTTCCCTTTGAAGCTGCAATTCCGCACTGCTCTGAAACCTTCATATCAGCACTAATGGTTAACCCTAAGTCCTTTGCTTTTTCAGTAGTACTTAGTACAGTACCCCCCATTGTATATTCTACCTCTTTGTTCCCATGTCCTGTGTGGAGGCATTTACATTTCCCAAAATTGAACAGCATTTGCCACTTTTCAGACCATTTGATCAACCTGTCAAGATCATCTTGTAAATGCCGTCTATCTCCATCACTTTTAATCCTTCTAAACACTTTTGTAACATCCGCAAATTTCAACACCTTGCTTGTTATTTCATCATCCAAATCGTTGATATATATTAAGAATAATATAGGTCCTGATACTAATCCCTGTGGTACCCCACTCAATACCGATTTCCAGTTTGAAGCAACCCCATCAACTACTACACGTTGTCTTCTGTCAATCAGCCATTGTTCTATCCAGTTTATTATACCATTTCCTATGCCATGGGCCTTTAGTTTAAGCAGTAATCTTTGATGTGGTACTTTGTCGAAAGCTTTTTGAAAATCTAAGTAGACGATATCTACGGGTGATCCCTCATCTACCCACTTAGTGATGTCTTCCAAAAAACATAACATATTTGTTAAGCATGACCTCGCTTTAAAAAAACCATGTTGAGATGGGTTTATCAAGTTTTGTTTAACAAGAAAATCCACCATGTGATCTTTAAATAGTCTTTCTAATAATTTACAAATCACTGATGTTAAACTCTATAGTTCTCTGACTTGTTTCTCGAACCTTTTTTGAATAACGGTATAATGTTTGCTTCTTTCCATTCTAAAGGAACCACTCCCTCTTCTAATGACAAGTTGAAAACTGTTGCAAGCGGTATGCTAATTTGTTCTACAATTTCCAATAGTAGTTTGGGTGGAATACCATCCACTCCAGGTGATTTATTATCCTTCATAGCCCTTATTTTCTTAGCTATCATTTCCGGGGTTACAATTAATTGTCCTAAATAGTCTGAATCTGCCCCCTTGAACTTAGCCTCTGGTACTGGCAGTGAACTAATATCTCCCCTGGTAAACACTGAACTAAAGTACTCGTTCAGGTCTTCTGCCATTAAGAATCCCTCTGATATTATATTTCCAGCACTATCTTCTAGAGGACCGACCTTATCTTGAACTTTCTGTTTGCTTCGAACATACGCATAAAAACTCTTGCTGTCATGTTTTATATTACTAGCTAATTGTTGTTCATAGCTTCTCTTTGAATTTCTAATTTCAGCTGTAGCTTGGTTAAGTGCTTCTTTATAACTGTTGTAGTCTTCATCATTTCCAGTACATCTATATGACTTCCACATATTTTGTTTATACTTAATTTTTCTAATGGCTTCTTTCGATAAGTGTTTCTTTTTGGACCGTTTTCCTTGTTTTTTGAAGGGTACAAATTTATCGACTATGCACTTAATTTCACTCTTTAATATATTCCAGCATTCTGTTGCTGTCTTATTTTTCAGTGTGTTATTCCAGTCTATCTTTGCTAAATATTTCCTCATGTCCTTATACCTTCCTTTGTGGAAATTTCTCCTATACTGCTTTTTACTATTCCTTTCTGATTTTACTTTGATGGTAAAGTGTATCTGGTTGTGATCGCTACTCCCCAGTGGCTCACATATCTTGACATTGTCAACTAATTCATTTTGTGAGGACAAAACTATGTCTAACACATTCTCATCCCTGGTTGGTTCTAGCACATGTTGAGAAAGGAATGTATCTTGAACTAAAACTAAAAACTTGTGGTCCTCACTCCCCATACTCTGTAGAGATTTCCATTGTATATGCCCGTGGTTAAAATCCCCCATAATAATGCAGTCCCGTTTGCTTACTTCCCTTATAGCGTTTTGTATTTTTTCATTCTCTTCTATGCTTATGTTTGGACTTCGATAAACTAACCCAACTGTTAACGTTGAGTTTCCTGTAACTATGTTACACCAAACAGCTTCTTCGCAATCTGCTTCTCTTTCTAATTTTATTTCATAAGCCTGAATAGATTCTTTAATATATAAAATAACTCCACCTCCCTTTCTTCCTATTCTATCTTTTCTAAACATTACATATCATGTCAGTCCCAATTCAGCATCTGATATATCGGTGGTGGTCCAGGATTCTGTTATACCTATTATATGAGGGTCAATATCTTCTACCATAATGTTTAGTTCATTTCTTTTGTTTACTATACTCCTTGCATTTAAACAAACACATTTATATCCAGCTTCAGAAGAGTTTTCCAGACTGTTATTTGCTGATTTATTTGTGCTGTCTTTATCTATGCCTCCATTTTCAGGCTTTTCTGTGAGTCCCCCCTGCGAATCTAGTTTAAATAGATGCAACCTGTCCCACTGTCAACAGATCGCAGCAGGTTCTCTGAGAAAACTGCTGCCCCCTTTCCACTAAGATGGAGGCCATCTCTCATGTACATATCTTCCCTCCCAACAAAGTATCCCCATAAATCTGTGAATCCCACCCCTCTTCTTCACACATCTGCTCAACTAGTGCGTTGATCGCCATCCTCTTACAGTTTCTATACGTTGCCCCCTTCCTCCCATTACTGGCAAAATTCCTGACAGAATAACCTGTTCAACTCTCGTCTTCTTTAGCTTCCTCACTAACTGTCTATACTTCTGTACTATCGCAGTTGTCCCCTCCCGGTCTGCATTATTTGTTCCTACATGTACCAGTATAGACCCCCCCCCTTGCCATGTCCCAATACCTTCTCTACCCTGTCAGTTACATGTTCAATCCTAGCCCCCGGTAAACAAACAACGACGTCCTTTCCCTCGCTCAGTGTCTTGTCCGTCTTTCTCATAATGGAGTCGCCCATAAACACCCTCTCTTTCCTCATTGCCCTCTCAATCACTGCCTTAGAATAGCTCCTTCTTCGGTTTGCATCTGTCTGGTTGTTGTCTTTCCCCCCTGTCTTCTTCTCTCCTTCACATTCTCTTCCGATCCATTCTTTCCTGTCGCTTTTTCTCTTGTCACCTTTCGTCCTGTCAGCGTCCCTTTTATCGACTTCTCTTCTATCACATTTGCTCTCACTTCCTTTCGTCCCTTCATCTTTCGTCCCATCTCATTTTCTTCTCTCCTCTCCCGTTCCATCTTCCCTCCCTCCTTCTCTACGGTCACTTTCTTCTCTGTCACCTTCGCGCTTGTCACGTTTTCTGTTGTCGATTTTCCAATTTCTTCCCCTCCAATCACCTTCCCTCCTCTCAATCTCCTTTCCTCAGTTTTCTTGCCACTGCTATTCTCCTTCAGTCTTGCAGTATTCTCACCTCTCTCCCAGTCGTCTCTCTCCATTCGACCTGCCTCCTTGCTAATTCCCATCTCCATTCCCTTCACAATATCTGTCAACCTAACTATCTCCTTCTGCAGACACTCCACCTTCCAACGCCCAATGCACTGAAAGGTGAATCCTTCCTCCATGGTTTCTGCCCATGACTTCCCACAGCCGGACAATGCAAAATCTACCCAGCTGTGGCAGTGATCGCACACCAAATGTCGCTTTGCCTTGACTTGCCGCTTGCAAGGCGCCATATCCCGATCAGAATTTATTTAATAACTTAACTTAGTCTTTATAAAGACTGTTTCCTGTGTACTACAGCACACTTTAGGTTACAAATTTCAATTACACAGCCGACTATTTATCCTGACACGAACGCTAACATTACCGGTAGTGACCTAATTTAAATACAATCAATTACATTACGTTAGGCTGCTTTATTTATTTAGGTTACGCCGCCCGCCTATCGCCCTTGCTTAATGTTAACAACAATGCTACCTAATCAAAATATCTAGCAAGTACTGGCTTACACAGATATTATCTTATGTAATTAGTTTGATGGTTGTTACTTTATCTCCTATATATTCTACCACATAATCAGGTTTGTTAAATCTTGTTTACAACTTACCGAAGGCTAAGCCCTAAGTGAGTTACCCTATTATCACTCACTATACTAAGGTGTTCTAAAATACTTTAACTAACTAACTTTAAGGACAACTGCTACTCAATATATGTTTATTGCAACTTTATGAATGATATTAAGGCAAGAATAATACTTATCAATCAGTAATTCCACTTGTTTATCGACTTTTCTGCACCACCAATTTCTACGATCTATCTCCGCCAAATATAGCCTCGATCTTGTTGCCCTTGGCCATAGTGGCGTGATTTTGCGGTGTTGAACTCCACATGATTGAAGGAAGCCGGACCATCTTTTGCTTTGAAAAAGTGCTCCATTGTCGGACTTGATCGTGTCCGGATAGTAAAACATAGCAAATATTGCCTCCATGCACTGAATCACTGTCTCGGCGTTTGTACTTCTGAAAATTCTTTGCACCACAGGGTATCGGGAATATTCATCAATGACGTTCAATAGATATTCACCGACGGCAACGGTCCGCAGAAGCGAATTTGTCTATTCGTGACAAATTATAATTGTTTGTTCTCAGTTCAAAATTAAATGATGTCGAATCTATTTGGCGCTTGGTCGTCACATATCATTTGTATGCTCACTGGAACGCTGTAGTTTTCGTGATTAATGCATTAAGCCACTACCTTTTTATAAGTCTGAAGTGTGTGCCTAACCTTGGTTTCTTTCAAAAGATAACAAATGCAATGACTCTATTTCCTGCTTGCACAGGGAGCCTATAGTAACTCGTAGCCTGATCCTTAATAGTCCTCGGTATCACGTACAGGAATGGAGAAATCGAAAGAGGACTCGGAAGTTAGGGGCTTCAATATCGGTGCACTTCCCCTACATTGATAACGATAATTTTTATTGATTTTATGATGTATAATTATAATGATACTCATTTTATAACTTCTAGAACGTTGCTCTTAAATTATTATATTTTAGAATAGTGCTTTTACAAATCGTCAAATTCACCAATGGTAAAATACTGTGCAAGCGCCCATGAACGCCTCTACGGCGAATACCGGCGATATACAAGATTTAATTATTATTAATACATATCTGGTAAAAAAAATCTCGTTAAAAGACGATATTGGTCTATTTTGGTTAATCAACGGTATAAAACCGGTACAAAATGTTCAGCTTCCAAAACAATTTTTCTCTGCATGGTGATCTGGCGCTCACATCATTGAAACCACGCTCAACGTCTGTGCTGTGTAACTGTCTGATGGTAGACCTATGTAATTGCAGTGGAGAGCCCGCATTTTTGCAACTGAGAAGGGCGGGATACACGTAAATAAAAAGGGTTCCATGGACTCCCGATAAGCCAAAAGGCTTCCTTGTTCACCTGCATCTAGAGTTAATTATTTGGGTGGCAATCTTGTTAAATCTTCTTAAATATCAAGTCATTGTGATATTCGTCGGAAACTATTTTATTCGCGTTTTCTTTATAGACTTCAAGAAGTGTCTGTGGTATGTGCTAAGGCGTTTCAACATTGAAGAAGGCATCACTCAAGTCATCAGTGCACTGTATAACAACGCCAGCAGTGCGGTCCTTCTCAACAGCCAAATAGGGGAGTACTTCAGGACCACAGTCGGAGTCCGTCAAGGTTGCTTGCTGTTGCCGGTTCTCTTCAACATCTACATCGAGAACATCATGAGAGAAGCCTTCCACAACTTCAACACCACCATCTCTGTGTGAGGCATATATGTCACCAACCTGCGATTTGCAGACGATATAGATCTTCTTGGAGGAAGCAACAACGAGCTCCAAGATCTCACCAATAGACTAATGGATAGAGCAGGCGCTTACGGTATGGAAGTAAGCAACGAAAAGAGCAAGGTGATGGCCAGCAGCACTAAAAATATCAATGTTGACATCACGATGAACGGCCACAAACTGGAGGAAGTGGATGCGTTCAAATAAATCGGCTCCACACTCACCAACGATGGACGGTCGGACAAAGAGATCCAGATCCGAATAGCCCTTGCGACAGCAGCAAAGACCACACTCAGTAAGATATGGAGAAGCGTTAACATCAGTTTCGCAACTAAGATCAGACTGTACGTACAGAGCCCTTGTTGTCTCTATCCTGCTCTACGGCTGCGAAAGTTGGACACTGACGGCTGCAATGACGAAGAAGGTACAGGCGTTTGAGACCAAGTGCTTCAGACGCCTGCTGCACATATCTTCGGCCGAGCACAAAACCAATGACTTTCTCCGAAACCGGATCACTGTCCTGGCAGGCCCACAGGAGCCACGCAACAATGAAGAGGAGAAAGTTGGCATGTACGGCCATGTCACACGCCGTGCACGACTCCCTTGCCAAGACAATCATACAGGGAACTCTGGAGGGCAGCACGCGGAGGGGCAGGCAAAGGAAGACCTGGATGGACAACATACGGGAGTGGACCGACCATGACGTCCAAACGCTACTGAGACTTGCATTAGACCGGTCAAATGCAAGTCTCAGTAGCTGTAGACCATTCGCTGCGACTGCGTCCCTCATGTCTCCCCTTCGACCTGACAGGTCTCGGGGAGACATTTTTCTACTTCCCAAAATGTAGCATTTTGACCAGCTTAATATGTATATACATTTATGTTGAATTCCGTGGTTATAAAGATTATAAATTTATACAATTATAAAAAATAATCGAGCGCGCCAGGATTCGAACCTGGAATCTTCTGCTCCGTAGGCAGACGCGTTATCCATTGCGCCACGCGCCCACGTTGTCATTTGTATCATTATTATGTCATCACCCCCTCGCCTGTGTAGAGGGACCCCCGTGTAGACGGTGCTCTGTAAACCGCGGAACAATGAAGAATTAATTTGTGTAAAATATCTGTCAGTTGTAACATTTGGTGTGTGCTTCATATCAGACTCATACTTCATGCATAGTTAAACATTTATGTTATACAACCTGTCTGGCAATATGACGGCGTAATATTATTAACAACTCGTGTTAGGTCATTAAACAGCTTTATTCGAGCAGATCCATTTATGCCAAATGAATCCTACAGTCCTTCATCCAGATGGACGAAGTTGCAGTGTGAGTATTCGGTTCCCTTGTGTCAGGAGCATCCGGTCGTGTCCCCGATTCAGGGCGTTTTTTATTGAATTTTCACTGGGGGGCAATGTCCGAAAAGGGCACTTCTAATGGATAAAAATGGCAGTTTACGCATACTTTAATGATTATGTATATAACTCTTAGACTTAAGCATGTATGAAAGCTTAATATAAGGTTTCATTATCTTTGTATCCACATATAGTTGTATCCACATTGTGGGGCCTACAGTGACGAGTGACTGCCAGTGACTCTAGATCTAAAAATGGCGATACATCATTAATTAATAATTACAGGCCTATTTCTGTCTTGCCTGTATTTTCAAAGGTTTTTGAAAGATTAATGTACAATTGAATTACATAATGAAACATAACATCTTGTCTAATTCCCAATTTGGATTTAGGAAAGGATATTCTACTGATATGGCTATTTCACTGCTAATTGACAAAATTAGTAAGGCAATTGATACCAAAGAGCACGTAATTGGGTTATTTCTGGATTTAGCCAAAGCCTTTGATACCGTTAATCATAATATATTATTGAGAAAATTAACACATTATGGAATCAGAGGAAATATACTCCAATGGATTCGTAACTTTTTAAGTAACAGACAACAACGAGTAAAATTCTATGGAACAAAATCTTCCCTTAAAAACATAACATGTGGTGTTCCGCAGGGTTCAATTCTGGGACCTTTACTCTTTCTTATCTATATAAATGATTTATCTACTTTATCTGACACAACGTTTACCATTATGTTTGCTGATGACACGAGCATCTTTATACAAGGCAACAATATAGATGAAATGGAAAATGTTTTGAACTCTGAAATAAAAAAACTATCTTTATGGCTTAACATTAATAAACTTTCTTTGAATATACAGAAAACTCACACAGTGACCTTTAGTAATACGATCAGTATAAGAGAGAGGTGTAATAACATTTGCATAGACGGCATACAAATTAACACTGTACATGAGATAAAGTTTTTGGGTTTCCTTATAAATAATACATTGAATTGGAGCACACACATTAAATATATATCAAATAAAATTTCTAAGAATATTGGTATTATAAAAAAGGTGACAAACAAATTAGATAACAAATCATTGTTAAACCTGTATTACATGTTTATATACCCATATATTACTTATTGTAATGTCGTCTGGGGAAGGGCCCCGAATATATACATTGCTAAAATTCATTTACTCCAAAAACGAGTTTTGCGTGTAATAAGTCATGTAGGATTTATTGATCATACGCAGCCTTTATTTACATCTTATCATATAATGAATATTTATGACGTAAATAAATATTTATGCTGTATTCTAATGTACAAGCATAATAGGGGTATGTTGCCAGATATATATCATGATGTATTTGTCCTGCAAATATCCACACATAAATATAATACAAGACAGGAAGTAACATATAAAATACCATACTGCAAGACTAATTGTAGACAACTGTCTTTGGCTTATGTTGGTCCTAAAATCTGGAATACATTTATTACAAATAACTATTTACAATATTGTACATCTATTCATATGTTCAAACAAAGGACCAAGCGTCTAATTCTAGCAAACATATGCTAAATGCTGCTTTAATGTAATTTTTTCATGTTAAGATGTACCCGGTGTTCAGTGTTAGGTACTCGTATAATGTTGTCGTGTTAAGATGTACCTGGTGTTCAGTGTTACGGTACTCGTGTAATGTTGTCATGTTAAGATGTACCTGGTGTTCAGTGTTACGGTACTCGCATAATGATGTCATGTTAAGATGTACCTGATGTTCAGACTTACGGTACTCGTATAATGCATTATTAAATAAATTGTTAGTTTATTATGAAGATGTTTTTTATTTTTATTTTTATTTTATTTTTATTTATTTTTATTTTTTATTTTTTTACACGAATCATAGATTTCATTGCATATATGACATGAATAAGGAACACAAGCAATGTGTTGCTTCGTTCCATTTGATACGTAATGTATACATGTTTCATATTACTGCTACATCTGTGCTATACTTAACATTATGTATCAATAAAGATTATTATTATTATAGAACGAAATTCATATTGGGGGGGGGCTAACGGAGCTTCAGCACCACTGAAAAATGTTCGCCGCCGCATATCTTCACATCTATTTTCCCTCACCTTGTGGCTGTCTCGATTGGCTCGACTGTCATTTATTGTGAACTCATGACATTCGAACTAACACAGAACAGTGCTATTAAAAAAAAATTGCGCCTCTACTGTCAATTTACTTTCTCTTCTCTGCTGTCTCCAACATCCGAAGGCCGGGGGGGGGGCTTTCAACAATTGTTTTCGCCACCACGCCTCATATTACTAGTGGGGCAGAAAACAACAATATGTCTACCCTCCAACTGCACACACCTTTCACAGTCAACAAAAATACACATCATTAATCGTCTCATCAAATTTTCATTTCCATCCGCCATTGACGGTCGCCGCAAAAACAAACATTCACGCTCACATTTAAAGGGGGACAGAGAAATGCAAGGGGCAGCTGCCCCTTTGCCCCTCCCCCCTGTTCCCGCGTATATGGTGACTGCATCTTGGTATGAACATAAATGTTACACATATATCCTAGAAACATGTTTTATTACAACCAATATATGCAGTAGTCATAGAAACATTAGACGTATCCTGCAAGTCAGAACGTTTGACAGTTGTTTTAATTCGAGTCCCGTTTCGCGGGTGAATTTCTTAACGAATTCGATCACGCTGTCCGTAGATTTCCCAGTCTGGAGCCCCGCATCTTCTTGTCTTCTCCAAGAATTTGACGACAGTGGGTCGAGGGACATAGTAGGCGGTGCTCACACTATTCAGTGCCACCACGTGTCGGGCGTTTCTCGTGTCCTCATTCCTACTGGTGAGGTGATTATCGACCACGAGGTTGTGGTGGCTGACAATCCTTTCGGTCTGCATAGAGTGTGGACTCATGCAAGCCAGAGATGCCAACACCTTCTGAACTGAACCTGTTGTGACTGGCAGAAGTTGGCGCAGTCTGACAGTCAACTTACAACCGAGATCACAGCCATCAGGCAGGAATGGCACATTCAACATGTGTTCCCACTGCTCGGCTGCCCCGTCCGCAAAGTCAGATGCCTCATCTATGAAAAGGCGCCTGACGACGCGCACACCATGCTCAACGAATGATCTCAGACTGCGTAACATCGCTAACTCCTTCGTGTCTTTGAAGTCCTGCTGCTCCAGGTATTCGTGCGATGTTTGCACGACCTCCAACAAGATTGCGCGCGTCCATCGCGGCGGTTTGTACAAACGAACTGGTCATTATAATTCCGTTGTGTTAGGTCCTCCTTTATATTATCGGTTGGACAACTCACTTTCTCCTCCCTTCTTCCCGGAAATGGTCTATGCTTCATTAGGTTCAACTTCTTGATTGCCGCATCAGTCACAGTGATAAGATCGCTGATGAACAAATCACTCTTTTGCAACTTATTCTGAAGTGTTTCAAATATCTCTAGGATGTTGTTATTCAGCACAGCTGCAGCTCGTGCTGGGCAAACTTAGCATCGTGGTGCCGGGGGGAACTGTTTGACATTCCCGGCCTGCGCTAACAAAATATTCATCCGTCTCGTCGTCCGAAAGAATCGTAGTAGTAGTAGTAGTAGTATTTTATTAGAGTCTCACTCCACGTATACATGCATTAAAATACAAGACAAATAAATATATTACATTCAAAGTTAGCACTGTATACAAAGACCACTCAAAAAGAGTTATGAGAGACTTGTAAAAACAAAAATGTACAAATAAAAACAGTAATAATTTAATAAACATGTGCTATTATTTTGTTGTATTGTGTAATCTTGTGTGCAGTATTTTTTGGAGGATGCTGGCAGTTTTACTTATTATATTGTAATTACTCAATAAATATACAAATTTATCTTGATCATTCATACTGGAAAAAGCAGGATCATTAATTGTTGCATAGCCTATTAGTTATTTTCGTTCGTTAACATATAAAGGGCATTTCATTAAAACGTGAAACTCATTTTCTATTTCATTCGTGCAATTATAACACGTCCTAGCTTCAGGTGGGGGGTAATTTCGTTCAAAACGTCCAGTTTCAATTCTGATTAGTGCCACGCCACATCGAAATTTTGCAAGTGCTGATCGATTATTTATAGTCATGATTTTCTTAACATAATGCTCAGTTTAAAAAAAAAATTTGAACTGTTTATAAGTTCTTAGTTTATTTCTACTACCATTTCTGCCCTCTTCTCTATTTATAATAAGAAGCCATTGCTGTTCCTGTAATACAGACAGGCAAACATCGGTGTGTTCTATTATAGTCTTTACATTAACATGGTCTCTTATATTAGTAAGATTATGCATATTTAAGTCATTATAACGATGGTATACTTCGTAGCCCCAATTTCGTTTCCCACTTACGGCCATTTCCATCATCCATAGAAACACACGTTTTGTCACTCTAGATACATCCATATTGATCAAACGACACCAGAGCCTAGTAACAGATAGCCATTGTTGGTTAGTCGGGGTTTTCCACCCCATTTCACCCTGTACTGCTGCTGATGGGGTATATTTACCCACACCTAGGAAAAATCGACAGGCTCTATTATGTATGCTATTTATGACCGAATATTCCTTTGTACCCCACACAGCAGAACCATAGTTAATAATGGAGAGCACCATACCATCGTATAGTTTTGTAAAACAGTTAAAAGGCATTCCTCCATTACATTTTATCTTAGCCATTAACAAACCCAGAGCTCTGTTTGCCGTAGTAGCTACTGTTTTTACCATCACCTTATAATCAAGATATTCAGTTAAAATCAAACCTAAATATTTATACTTATTTACGATGCATATGCTTTGGTCACCTAGTAGAAAATCGCAAGTAGTCTCAGATATCGATGGATTATGAAAATGTACAATTTGAGTTTTGTCTTTGTTAATAGACATGCCCCAGTCATTGCACCATTTCCAGATAACATTTAGCAATGTCTGCAGTTCTTCTGCTGATTCGGCCAGCACCACAATGTCATCTGCGTATGCTAACATTGTAACAATTTCGTCTCCGATCTTAACACCTTTACCCGTGCCTGTCAATTCAGCTGATAAATCGTTTATAAACATACTGAACATGATAGGTGATATAACACATCCCTGCTTAAGCCCGCATTCAACATTGAACCAGTCAGACTTTAAGTTGTTGACCCTAACACAACATTTGTAATCAACATATAATGATTTCAAAGCCTCAAGCATTTTCCCTTGTATGTTGAAGTTCCTAATTTTGTTCCAGAGGAAATTTCTATTGATACGGTCATAAGCTTTACTAAAATCTACGAAACATGCAAACGTTTGCTGGCGGCATTTCTTTCTAGTATTGATTATGTTTGTAATGGTAGATAGGTGGTCGAGACAACTGCGACCTGGCCTAAACCCATTTTGTTCATCACACAAAAGGTTGTTGCCCTCTACCCACGATATAAGACGATAATTTAAAATAGAGTAGTATATTTTATACACATGGGAACTAAGCGTAATTCCCCTATAGTTCAATGGCACTCGTGGATCAGACGTGCAACACTTGGGTATCGGGGTTACAATGCCCCGACGCCATGCTTCAGGAACCATGCTGTTGTTAAAACAGTGATTAAATAGTTCGTAAAGGAAGTCTATGGCATTTTCGTTGACCAGCGTTTCGACTGGGATGTTATCATCACCTAACGCTTTGTGTTTCTTGGCCTTGTTTAAGGCCAGGCGAATGTCCTCCTTATATATAGGCCCATCAAGGTGTTCATTGTGACCCAGTGAGTGGGTCTCCACCGGCGGTTGATAGTCAATTGTTTGTTCGTAATTGACCGGGTTCAGCAAAGTGTGAAAGTCAGTTCTCCATTTATGTAATATCACGCTTTGATCAGTGGATGTGGAGTCGTCCTCTAGCATCACTTCCATTGGTATATCATGGATGCGTTCTTGTTTTATCCCTAATTTTTCAATATGCTTCCAGAAAGCATTTGGATCATATGACGGCAGATCAAGTAGTTTGTCTTGTTGTTGACGCCAGAATTTGCGTTTGGCAGCTTGCACATGTCTATCAAACAGTTTCTGGACTACCTTCATTTCCGCTTTCAGGTGCGGTTTATTTTGATCGTCGCCCTTAATCCACAATTGTTCACTTGTTGTGAGGTTATTCCATAGGTGAGTAAGTTCATTTGTCCACCATTGTTTCTTGATCCGTCTACGCTTATTACTGAGCACTGAGTGGTTTACATGGACCACTTTTTGAAGTTTATCTTCCATCACCGTTTTAACATGTTCGCAGAAACTATCATATACATTGTTCAGATTTTGTTGTGTTAAATTATATCTTTAAATAAACTGCATGAGCGTAGCACAATATGTCGTCATCGAGAAATGACTGGTCAATGCCTTCAAATTTATATCTCGTTGTACATGGAATTTTTGGGTTCGGATCTGTATTATCGTAGCATTCCATGTAATCCAGGAGTAAAACCCATGTCAATATTGAGTGGTCTGGGATGGACTTGTGTGGGTCAATAATCGATACACACCCAGAGTCATTAAATATCTTTCGTGCTGAAGTTATTTTAAAGTCGGTAAACGACGCCAAACATTCATGCGGTACAAGGCAATAATCAACGACAGCCAAACCTTTGGTTGAAACAGATGTGAAGTCGTTTATCGACAAACCGCGACCGTTCAGCATGCAACAGTTTGATGATATTAAAAGGTCGATGAGGTATTGTCCATGTGAATTCACTTTAAAATCAATAACTTTTCTCTCAGGAATGTCATCCACACCTTCAATGTAATCAGGCTCACTGCCACAACGGCCATTGAAATCGCCACATATGAAGAATATTCCAAGTTTCTGGTATCGGTATATGTGATAATAGTTCGTTGTAATAGGTTTCGGGGTCAATGTAACGTGATGATCCGTCAGGAGGAAGGTAACACACACACATCCTAAAACTAGTATCCGAGCTCTTGCTTGTGAAAGTTATCCACATTATTCCTTCCACAGATGTGTCTAGAATTTTCACATTAAAATCATGCAGCAGAGCATCTTTTATAAAAATGCCTACTCCGCCTGACCCTGACTTGGCCCGACAGTTCAGGTTTGTGCGATTATGCCCCCACCATTTATATCCATTCATTTCCAGCGTGTTTACATCTGTAAGATGTGTTTCCACCACGGCGATTACATCCGTGTTGAGGTGTTTAAAGGCCATATCCTGGGATAAAATGTGCTCTGTCCCTTAGTAACAAATGGTTGATACCCTTTCAAATGATGATATTGTCAAAATGTTTAAATATCGTATATGAGCATACGACATAAAAAGAGCCTTTAAATTTGCCATTTTACGGAAATTCCCGAGCGATGCCGGGTTTGCATTTGTTGCTGAAACGTGACGTCAGTCGTGGTTCCGCCGTCAGTTAGTGCAGCAGCTTCACGCCTGCGGCCCTGCGCAATCGCGCGGTGTCATGTAAACAACTCGATACAAATGGCGGCTTACTCGAGTAGTTCAGAGAGCGATATCAATTTTGACGCGGATCACGAAACGTTTGATCATATATATTTCGGTGACAGTGAGGATGACATTGCCGAGATCGACAATGTTGATATTAGTCAGCACGTTATGGCACCGTATAGACACGAACCAGTGAAGAAGCTCCGACAACTGATCGGGCCCACCTGCGCAGATTCGCCGGTAACCGATTCGCCTTCGGCTTCGCCTCTGTTGTGTTCTTCGAAGGAACGGCATATTTCTTTACATCTGACTTAGGCCTGAAACCCATCTTCCAGTGTACGAAGTCTTCGAAGTTGTCAGGCGCAACGAAATGCGAACCACAAATAATGCTAGTTGCCGTAGCATGCGTCCAGCCGGCCCTGCCGTTTCAAACAAAACGGTCCCATTTCTGCCGAATAACTGGCTCTTTGGGAAATTTGTGCACATAATGGCCAGTCAGATTCGAATTGTTGCAGTTTCCATCAACACATTTGTTCACCATTTCTATATGTGAACGAATGTATACCAGTTCAAACATCCACCAAAGAAATCCAGCCGCCGAGAACGCTTGCC
Organism: Paraescarpia echinospica; assembly: GCA_020002185.1. Lineage (NCBI taxonomy): Eukaryota > Metazoa > Annelida > Polychaeta > Sabellida > Siboglinidae > Paraescarpia > Paraescarpia echinospica. Next base: position 51,123,557 of record CM034538.1, on the reverse strand, counting down.
ATCCCGGGAATGTTTTCCACAACTGACGTCACGATTCTGCCCCTCGCGGCATTTCCGGAAAATAGACTTTTCTAAGCCTGCACCAAGACAGGTCCCGTTTAATGTCAATTTTAGAAATGTTTCAGCAAACATGTGGTTTCGCGGTTGTCATTATATTGCAGAACACATATGTACATGCATATTTTTATACTTATTAGCAATTTTTTTGTCTCCCAGGATATGGCCTTTAACACATTCTGCCCTCAGTTGGTAGTTGTCGGTGTTTTTATTTAGCTTCCACCCGTTAACATTCCAACATCCCACGGACACCTAGCGACGACCGCGCACATCTGATCTATTGTCGCGCTCCCGACGTGTCCCTCGATTTCTTGGGTTTCGACCACGACTGTTTCCTTGTTCATTGTTCCTGGTGGTTGATGGGGAATTGTGAGCGCGGTTGTTGGCGTTACGAGATCCGGCGTCACATCTCGTGATTCTGGAGCCGCGTAGTTCCAGGTTGTTGTTGTCAAGAGCTTTCACGAGGATTCTGAAGTTCGATTCGATTACACGTTGCTCTTTTGGCTTGTCGTGGACTATTATGATGTCACGATATTTCGCACTTTGTCGTAAGTCTTTTTTTGTTTTCATTACTTTCGCTTTGTCATTAGCGGTTTTAAACGTCGTTATTACGACGCCAGGGTAGCCGTTTCTGCTGGATGTTTTGCGTACAGCTTTTTCACATTTTACATCTGTGAGCTTGAGCCCGTCTCTCAGTATTTGGTTTATTTTTTCCACTACGTTTTTGTTCTCCGATTCGGATAGGTTAAGAACGACACTGTATGAGTCCCAGTAGATTTGACTTCCAGATTCCCAACTCAGGTACGGTGCTGACGACCGACTCAATGGCTAAGTCACACCGGTGGGCAGCACACCAGAATGTTGCCAAACCGCATTTGGTCAGCAAGCCATAATCCACCTTGTCTGCCGGTGATTACCGCCTCGCAGTCAGTGGTGACACCAACCAGCTTCGTGTCTTTACTTCCTGTCAGAACCAGAGCTTTGTTCACCGCTTCAAGTTGTTCAGGGGCACCGTTCGGTTCTGGCGGTAATACGCTGCCATCACCGTTAGCCATCCGTCCACTTACAAACTTGTGGTCCAATTAACATTTGCCTGTCACAGCTGCCAACGATCTGCACACTGAAGACTATGCATCGGCTGAACATCTATTTTCATACCAAGATGCAGTCACCATATACACGGGAACGGGGGGTGGCAAAAGGGCAGCTGGCCCCTTGCAATTCTCTCCCCCCATTAAATGTGAGCGTGAATGTTTGTTTTTGCGGCGACCGTCAATGGCGTTATCCCCCCCAATATGAATTTCGTTCTCGCGTCACTGAGAGTCACTCGTCACTGTAGGCCCCACAACTATATGTGGATACAAAGATAATGACACATTATATTAAGCTTTCATACATGCCGAAGTCTAAGAGTTATATGTACATATTCATTAAAGTATGCGTAAAGTTAACCCGTTTTTACCCATTAGAAGTGCCCTTTTCTGACATTGCCCCAGTGAAAATTCAATAAAAAACGCCCTGAATCGGGGACACGACCCGAGGCTCCTGACACAAGGGAACCGAATACTCATACTGCAACTTCGTCCATCTGGATGATGGACTATAGGATTCATTTGGCATAAATGGATCTGCTCGAATAAATTAAAAAGCTGTTTAATGACCTAACACGAGTTGTTAACAATATTACGCCGTCATATTGCCATACAGGTTGTCAGACCTGCCATTTGATATGGATTACCCGTATCCGATACGGATTTTAACGATTTTTTTAGTAATACGGCCGTACTCCATTTTGATACAGATTTCAATGAAATTTAGAGAGAGAAAAAACTTACTTTTATATAGCCACACTATTTACTTGTACGCTTCACAAAACCATATTGAAGTCATATCAGTCGAAAATAAACAACAGCTTTCGATGTAATGAAGTAATCGTTTATTTTAGTGACTAACTTCATCGAAAGAACGAACTGAATCACTTACAATAGTCAGTGATTTAGTTCGTTGTAGCGCGCAATAGCCAATAGATAGCGCGCTCGTAAAGTGTAGTTCTGAAAAATGCGACAGGCGGCTCAACGGCGGGAAACAGCGTTTCAACGGCGGGAAATCACGTTTCAAAATGGCTTCTCTTGCGAAACGGCGAAAGTGTAGTGGAATGTTTCAAAAAGAATGGTTAGAGAAGTTTGGAGAAATGATTGTATCAAGTAAAGCAGGCGAGCAGTATGCCAGGTGTAGTTTATGCTCACGCGATGTTAAGGTGGCCGCCTCACGACGAGCACTTAAAGTCGAATCTACACAAAACGAATTTGAAAAATCACGAGGAAAGGGCAACCGTGAGGGCGTTCTTCAAGCCGCAGACGAACTCTAGCGACGCTGCCAACGAGGTGACTCATACATCGTCGCCGAACACAACCTTCCGGCAACAATCGGGGACCATTTCACCGACTTGGCTAGAGCGATGCTTCCCGACAGCGCCATCGCCAAGCGTTTCCGGAGTAAACGCACGAAGACGACCCAAGTTATGAAGAGGACTTTGGCGGCGGTGTCGACGGCGGCAGTCGTCAACCGTTGCAAGTCGGGTACTTTCTCGCTTATGATTGATGAAAGCAATGACAAGAAGGCCGACAAGCGACTGGGGATGCTCGTGCGGTACTTTGATACAGACATCGGCCGCTCCGTCACTAGGCTCCTCGACCTGCCGGTTTGCAACCGCGGGAAGGCAGATAATATCTTTACTACGGTAGACGATATCTTCAGGTAAGTAGTTCCACTATTTAGGATTTTTTCTTATTACCATGAATTTGTGTTGCTCTTTCAACCGTGATATTGTTGTCCACAATTACTGTTATCACAGTTTTGTTTTGTAGTTTTGTTTGCGGTAAAAGGTTTAATCAATCTAAAAATTGATAAGCCATATTAAAGTTGTCAATACACGTACTTATATGTAAGGATATATATACTTTAAATTATATATATATATAATGTTCTGTTTCAGTTCTAAGCGACGCGCGGACTACAAAAGTTCCAGGCGTTCACAGAAGTAGACGACTCTGTCATCCTTAAGCACTGCCAGACGCGCTGGCTGTCGCTCGAGAGGGTCGTCAACCGTGTTCTCAACCAGCTGCCTGCATTGGCTAGCTACTTCGAGAGCCACGACGAGGTGGAGCGGCCTGGGCGCATCCGGCGCATCCACGAGCGACTGAGCAAGCCACTGACGAAGATGACACTGCTTTTTTTCCAGTATGTCCACCTTTCCTCAATGAGTTTAACCGACTCTTCCAGAATGAAGATTCTATGGTCGGTATTGTCATTCCGGAGATGGATCGGCTACTGCGGAAACTGCTTGTGAAGTTCGTCCAGTTCCGCCACATCCGCAACGTTGTTGACTTGCGCACCATCAACTTCGACGATCGCTCCATCCAGCTCGATGACTCGACCGTCGCGGTCAGTTTGAAGGTGCGCTCCTTCTTCGAGGATGAAGATGTCACGCCAGCCGTCCAGGCGTCATTCATCAACGATGATGTGCGCGCATTTTACTGTGCGGTTGTGCGCAAGACGGTCGCAAAATTTCCGTTCGGCGACCAGGTGTTGCGCGACTTGAGTGTTCTCGACCCTGCAGCCCGTGTGAACCTCACGTACGAGCCGATTGTTCGTCTGGCAGCCCGCTTTGCCCGCGACGTTGATGCCGAACAGCTGAAAGATGAGTATGAGGACTTTCAGCTGTTGGCCGACGACATCATTGTGCTGGAGGAGGATGGCCAAGCGCGGCAGATCGACCACGTCTGGTTTGAGATCCTCTCAATCAAGACGCCGTTGCAGGCCGTACGCTTCCCGCTGTTGGCAAAGGTGATGGCACCGCTTCTCTGCCTCCCACACAGCAATGCTGATGTAGAGAGGCTGTTTTCCATCTTGCGAAATATACACACAGACGCACGCCACAGCTTGAATGCGGATACCATTACTGCATACCTTCAGTGTAAACTGAACATCGACAGCCCCTGCCACCAGTTGGCTGTGTCAGCTGAGATGCTGAAACTGGCTAAATCTGCACCCCATGCTGAGTCACAGTGATGAATGTAGTTTGTGGCAGATGTTGGGTGTAATGTAAGAGTTATACAATTACGTACTTGCATTCATATGTAGTTATGGTATGCGCACTAAATATGTATACATGAATGATACGGATTGATACAGATTCTTACAGAATTTTAGGTCAAAAATACAGATTGCAACCAAAAAATATGGCAGGTCTGGGTTGTATAACATAAATGTTTAACTGTGCATGAAGTATGAGTCTGATATGAAGCACACACCAAATGTTACAACTTACAGATATTTCACATCAATTCCTCATCGTTCCGTGGTTTACAGAGCGCCGTCTACACAGGGAGTCCCTCTACACAGGCGAGGGGGTGATGACATAATAAAGATCCTAAAGTCAACGTGGGCGCGTGGCGCAATGGATAACGCGTCTGCCTACGGAGCAGAAGATTCCAGGTTCGAATCCTGGCGCGCTCGATTGTTTTTTTATAATTGTACAAAATTTATAATCTTTATAACCACGGAATTCAACATAAATGTATAATATATACATATTAAGCTGGTCAGAATTGTCAAAATGCTACATTTTGGGAAGTAAAAAAATGTCTCCCCGAGACCTGTCAGGTCATAGGGGAGACATGAGGGACGCAGTCGCAGCGAATGCTCTCCAGCTGGGGCGGTCTAACGCAAGTCTCAGTAGCGTTTGGACGTCAAGGTCGGTCCACTCCCGTATGTTGTCCATCCAGGTCTTCCGTTGCCTGCCTTTCCGTCTGCTGCCCTCCAGAATGCCCTGCGTGATTGTCTTGGCAAGGGAGTCGTGCATGGCGTGTGACATGGCCGTACCATGCCAACTTTCTCCTCTTCACTGTTGCGCGTGGCTCCTGTGGGCCTGCCAGGGTAGTGATCCGGTTTCGGACAAAGTAATTGGTCTTGTGCTCGGCCCAATATATGTGCAGCAGGCGTCTGAAGCACTTAGTCTCAAACGCCTCTATCTTCTTCGTCATTGCAGCCCTCAGTGTCCAACTTTCGCAGTCACAGAGCAGGATGGAGACAACAAGGGCTCTGTACAGTCTGATCTTAGTTGCGAAACTGATGTTAACGCTTCTCCATATCTTACTGAGTTTGGTCATTGCTGCTGCCGCAAGGGCTATTCGCATCTGGATCTCATTGTCCGACCGTCCATCGTTGGTGAGTGTGGAGCCGAGATATTTGAACGCATCCACTTCCTCCAGCTTCTGGCCGTTCATCGTGATGTCAACAGTGATATTTTCAGTGCTGCTGGCCATCACCTTGCTCTTTTCGTTGCTTCCTTCCATGCCGTAATGCCGAAGAGAACCGGCGACAGCAAGCAACCTTGACGGACTCCGACTGTGGTCCTGAAGTACTCCCCTATTTGGCTGTTGAGAAGGACCGCACTGCTGGCGTTGTTATACAGTGTGAGATTTTTTTACTAGATATGTATTAATAATAATGAAATCTTATATAGCGCCGGTATCCGCCGTAGAGGCGTTCATAGGCTCTTGCACAGTATTTCACCATTGATGACTTTGAAGTAGTAATTTTAAGATTTGTAAAAGCACTGTTCTAAAATATAATAATTTAAGAGCAACGTTCTAGAAGTTATAAAATGAGTATCATTATAATTATACATCATAAAATCAATACAAATTATCGTTATCAATGTAGGGGAAGTGCACCGATATTGAAGCCCCTAACTTCCGAGCCCTCTTTCGATTTCTCCATTTCTGTACGTGATACCGAGGACTATTAAGGATCAGGCCACAAGTTACTACAAGCTCCCTGTGCAAGCAGGAAATAGAGTCAATGCATTTGTTATTTTTTCAAAAAATTGCAAAACAAGTGTTTTCTTAATTGGTCCAATTTGAGTAATGGGTTAGATATATTGGACTACAGTGGTCCTGATATTGGACCAGGTGGTCCAATATAGGTGCTTCTGATTCAATATGCGTCATCCGTCAATTATTGATGCTTTGAAAGAAACCAAGGTTCAGCACACACTTCAGACTTATAAAACGGTAGTGGCTTAATGCATACATCACGAAAACTACAGCGTTCCAGTGAGCATACAAATGACATGTGACGACCAAGCGCCAAATAGATTCGACATAATTTAATTTTGAGCTGAGAACAAACAATTATAATTTGTCACGAATAGACAAATACGCTAACAAAGTGATTGCCATGATAGAATCTGTCACGGATGAACGAACAAACCAACGAAATTCTGGCCAGTAGAATGTCTAATAATGGCAAAAAGATACCAGTCAGTAATTGATGGTCCCTGATCATCAAATTAGGAATACGATCTTATACCGACACAAGTCACATCGATAGTTATAGGGATGGCCTCCAGCACAACTCATGTGTACCCATGTCCCACAGTGTACACATTTCACCATGGTTTCTTTTCGCTCTTCGTCACACAGTACACAGTGCCAAGACTCGTTGTCACAATGACCGCTTTTTCGTTTTGGCTGGAAGAAGACAGCTGCCGTTTTTGTCTTTTTCCTATCTTAATTGGATCTGTTGTCTTTCTGTTTCAGAACTCAGAATCAATTTATTTGACCTATACATACGATACATATACAATGAATAACGTCAGTAATAGATAAGGTCGGGAGACTCCCATTAAGATATATAATATCGCTAGCACATGCAGGAGCCACCCCATAAATAAATGCGTTTTTGTCAACTATTGAGTTATGCCTACTTTTGTTTCTTTTGACTTTTGTTGTTATAGTTTTTTATATGGACTGGAGGTTATGATTTCCGACTTGGTGGTTCTTTTCTTGGCCCTAGAAATCGCTGGTTTTGAGTGTTGACCTTTCTACCCAGCTCTGGTTGATCAGTCAGCTGCCCCGTGATTGGGACTAATGCTTCATAATGCCCAGCATCTTCACTCACATTTAGGTATTTGACCATAATTGCACCAGACTCCGGAAATTCCGTCCCAAATTCAAGTACACTCTCTCCAACGCCGACATGCACTGGTCGTCGTAGACAGCGTGCCGTCGCAACAATCTCTATCTCTATCTCCCCAACCATTTCATTCGCCATGGATGCGATTCTGTCCTCGATAGATGCGTAACACAGTCTCTGAGGTAGATCTGTGTCCACTATCTTCTCGTCAATGTTTTCATAAATGCCAAAGTTGTCTAGCATAATGTGCAATCATGTTGAATCGTAGTGCATCAGCGGAAGTCATTTCTCGTATTCTCATTCGTAGGTCCTTTAAATTGCCATCGTTGTCTCTTTCTGCATGTTGCATATCGAGATTTTGATAAATAACAACGGCTCGGAAGAAGCAACATCCAGCTGCATGCGTTCGTTGCGGCACACCTGAAACCACTTTATCTGCTGCTTGTAGACGGGCTTGGGTCATTGGACTGTTGCTGCTCACTCGCGGACAGACTTGGCTTGTTAGACTGTTGATTGCCCCTGGGTGGGCATGGGTTGGTTGTGACATGCCTGAAACTATTCTGCCTGGTGCTTGTGGATGAGCTCAGCTCATTGAGCTGTTGTTTGTTTGTGGGCGGACATGGATCATTGAATTGTCGGTCGCTCGTGGACAGGCTTCGGTTGTTGGACAGTTGCTTGCTTGTGGACAGACATGGATCAGTGGATTGTTGCTTGCTCGTGGACAAGCTTCGGTTGTTGGACTGTTGCTCGCTCACGGGCGTGTTTGTTGTATTTGACGAGTTGTCATTCTGCATAGTGGAATCTCTGGCAGAATTCGATGGAACATCTATACCAGTTTCCGGGTAGGACAACTCGAACTTTCCAGTCGCGGCGAAATCTGCATCAGTCCATATGTTCCAATCACAAGGCCAAATGCATGTGCACTTGAAACCATTGGCAGCAGTTGCCATGGAAACAGAGCGTATGTATGCCCTTCCGAAGATACGGCAAACTGAGGAGATGGTGACTGTAGTTTTTTCGGTCCTCAGCCAACTGTCACAGTCCTCGTTGTAATATGTTATCAGAGGTTTATAGAAAACCCGATCAAGGTGTTGGAGACGGTGCGTTGTGTGTGGAGGAAGAGGTAATATGACGACTCCACGGTCCCAGGCTTATAGGATTGCTACAGTATTTTTCGGGTGTGACGAATAGCCGTCAAGAATCAACTGAACATGTTTGTCTTTGATGCAGCAACATGAGATACAAAGTGCTTCAGCCAGACGACAAAGAGTTCCTTGTTCATCCAGCCTGATTCATTACTCACTATGACGGTGGGGCGCCTTCCTTCAGTGATTCTATCATGCGTTTACGCCTGAACATTATCATTGGTGGAACATAGTTGCCCCCTGCACTCATGCTGCACACCACTGTTATAGTAAAGCCTCTCTCACCACTAGTAAGAGATCCGATTTGCTTTTCCCGTCTTTTTCCAAGGACCCGGCCACAGTTGTTATACCCGATTAATCCATGTTTAAGGTGTTTGTAGCATCGAATCCGTATGTGTCAACCAATGTGTCTAGTTTATCGTAGAACTCGTGCACACTCTCACAATTGAACCCTTTGGCTCTCGCAATAGAAGTTGCCTCGGCTTGACGGAGGGAGAGTTCAGGGTGTCTCCTCATAAAATCACGGTACCAATATCTGCTAGCTGCTTGTTTTTCAGTGTTGAAGCAATGCCTTATCCCGGTCACTTTAGCCAACTCATATGCCATATCCATGAAATGTTTCCTGGTCAGTGGTGTGTATGCTCCACTAGCATTTTCTCCAACTCTGGCGGCAGAGTGCAATGGCGACAAAAATACTTTCTTGGACCATTAGCGATTTTGTTTTTGTTGTTTAGGAGCCGCTTCAGGGTAGCCTTCGGAACCCCATAGGTCCCGCTAGTTGCGTTGAGGCCGGCGTCTCCATTTCTGAATGACATGACCGCTCTATCCAGTTCCTCTTGGGTCCACTTTCCGTATTTGCCTCTGGAAAATTACATTTGTAGCCTTAATTAGTCAAACAGATCCGACATTCCCAAGTATTTCCTTGATTTAATATGATATTGTGTATCTAAAACTAAATAAACCCATTCTCATGTCTTAGTTTTGATCGTTCTGACGGGGGGGGCTAGGTTAGAATACGGGATGTTTTTGCCCAAATGAGGGTGATCGACTTATGATGCTTGCTATGGGTTATGTATACGTGCCACATTTGCAAACCTACACATTTGACAAAGCTCATATACTTACCAATCAAATGTTGGTATATGCGGTGAGATTTTGCAAAAAAATATAAGAATTGTTGCCACGGTAATGCAATTATTGACCATTGATGAAAAAAGTAAGAGGCAGTTTCACATTCTTGCTTGTCTGTGAAAATAGTAGCCATGCCTATCAAACTTTAAGCAACTTGTGATGATTATATTATAAATAAAATAATGAGGCCTTTTGAAGAAACAAATATTATTTGTTTAACAATGTAGGCCTCCCCTCTCACTCAACAAGGCCCCGAGCCATAAGTAGGAGTCTAATATACACATTTTTTTCTTATGTGTGTTGGGATGGCGCGTATAGTGGACCACGGGTGCTTTATATTGGACCAGTGGTCCAACCTAGGGCACCCGGACTGGTCCAGTATCGGTCGAAGGCATACTTAACTTCTTCGATGTGATTCTCGGAGACTGTACAGTTTTAACAAGATTTAACAAGATTTAACAAGATTGCCACCCAGAGAATTAACTCTAGGTGGCAGGTGGACAAGGAAGCCCTTTGGCTTATCGAGAGTCCGACCCTTTTATTTATGTGTATCCCGCCCGTCTGAGGTATGTGTCGATTTTATTTTTAAACATATTCACGCTACTAGCCCCCGCACAATCAGCAGGTAATCTATTCCATTCATTTACAGTCCTTTGTGAAAATTAAAACTTTCTTATATCCAATCTACTCTGCTCCTTTGCCAATGTAAGTTCATGTCCTCTAGTCCTTCTATCTTTCTTAACTGAGAAAAAAATATTTCTATCAATATTTTCATAACCCTTCAATATTTTAAACACTTCTATCTGATCTCCTCTCAATCTCAGTTTTCCGTCTTCATGCCCCCATGCACGTTATATAGACCTCCAACGACAATCTGCTGTAATCGTGCACAATCTACTCTGTAACAGGCTTTGTATCACGCCTTCAAAGTTGGTTAAATATTACAACGAGATGGATAAAATACATTTTTATCACTTTTTGCGCATCTCCGCGCTGGACGCCATTTTTCGCTCTGCGTATAGATGGTAAGTTGTGTGAAGCATCCGCTGGGCGTCACTGCGATCTAATTACTATATATAGGACGCAGGACGGGCGGTGGTCCAATTTAAGTACAGGTCCAATATCGGTGTACTTCCCCTAATGTAGACTAGTTAATACAACCTTTTTAGAAATCGATATATATTTATATATATATATATATATACATAATAAATCTAAATATTTACATAATAAATGTTACGATATTATAAGTAATATAATAAATACAATAAAATTATATTCATAAATAAGATCAATATTATACAATGTCCAGGATATGTCCATATGTCCACATCATGTTTTAGTCTAAGTATACTTTAAAGAGGTGGGTTTTCAAGGCTGTTTTGAAGGTGTTGATTGTTGTAGTAGCTCTAACATTGTTTGGAAGCGCATTCCAGATCTTTGCTGCAGATACTATAAACGATCGTGCTCGACACGAATTTTTCGGTTTGTGTTCTACTAGGAGTAACTTGTTTGCAGAGCGCAGATTTTCACGGGATGGCACTTACTGTTTGACGAGGTTGCACAAGTAGGTAGGAGAGACAAGGTGGATTGTCTTGAATACAAGCATGGAGATTTTGTAGATGATCCTCTGTTTGATTGGCAGCCGGTGTAGTTGTTTGAGGATAGGTGTGGTGTGTGTGAATTTCCTGGAGAGCGTGACCAGTCTGGCAGCAGTATTTTGTAGTCGCTGGAGTCGTTGTAGTTGTGATTTGTTGAGGCCGTGAAGGAGAGCATTGCCCATGTCCAGTCTAGACGTAATGAGAGCGTGAGTAAGTAGTTCCGCAACCGGCTGATTTATGTGCCTACGAATCAGGCCAATATTACGAATTGACAGACAGATGGCTCTGGATACAGCGGCGATATGTTTATCCATGGAAAGGTTATCATCAAAGGTAACACCGAGATTCCTGACGCTGTCCGAAGGAGTAACCATGGTGTCGTCCCCTCTGATCTGTGTGATGCTGACCTTTGATCTCTGTTGCTTGGATCCGACGACAATAAATTATGTCTTTCCGTCATTCAGCTTGAGGAAGTCCTGCGACATCCATTGACGTAGCTTGTCAAGGCAGGCTTCAATTTGCTGTATTGCGTCATTAATTTTGACTGTGTGGGATCGGCTGAGAGATATATTTGTGTATCGTCAGCGTAGTAATGATAACTGAGGCCATGTATTTCCTGATGATATCAGCAATGGGTATCCTATGCATTAAGAAAAGTATTGGCCCTAGGACACAGTCTTGCGGGAGACCGTATGTTAGTTGCGGTGTATCCGACGTTACATTGTCTATGCGTACACAGCAGGTTCTGTCGCTCAAGTAGGACTGGAACCAGTCAAGTGCAATGCCGCATATTCCGAAGTAGCTGGTCATGCGAGATAAAAGTATAGAATGGTCGACAATGTCAAAAGCTGCGGATAGGTCGAGTAACACAAGAAGGGTAATCTTGCCGTAGTTCATGGCCTGCAGTATATCATTGTGTGAACGTTTACTATTGCAGTTTCTACACTGTGGTGTGCACGATAGGCTGACTGGTATTCATCCATAAGATTACTGTCGGCCAGGAATGAAGACAGTTGTTTGGCTACCACTCGCTCCAGGGTCTTACTGAGGAAACTTAAGTTTGATATAAAACGATAGTTGGTCATCACAGTTGGGTCCAAGTTTGCCTTTTTCAATACAGGTCGGATCTGCACAGCTTTAAGAGAGGGGAGAATCTCGTCCGAGTTCATTGAATTGTTGATAATGTATGACATCGCCGGCAATTCGGCATCGGCACACTTCTTCAGTAGTGAAGATGGAATTGGATCCAAGTCACAGGTGGTTCCTGGCGACTTTGAGAGTATCTTCTGTATATCTTCCTTAGACACTTCATGAAAGCTCGCGAATTCGGGCGATGGGAGATCTCTTGTAGGAAGATGTATATAATATACCATATCAAACTCCTCTCGGATCCGCTTTACCTTCTCGGTGAAGAAGAGATGGAAACAATGAGGCAAATCCCGCTGAGATTCACACTTCAGAAGTTGAAGTGGTGAAGGAGTTTGTCTGTCAGACGTTAGCTGGGAAGCATGAATAAGTCTTATTTTTAAAAATATATTGTGGTTTAAAATGCATCACAAATTACTACCTACAAATTACTATATATGTATATGTATATATATATATATATATATATATTACACAGTGTTTCCCCTGGTATATGACAACCGAGGCGAGCCGTTTTTTCTAAAATATGCCGAAATTGCCGCCTCGTAGCTATTTCGTGGGCCCATTTTTTTCGTTCTTTCGCGATATATTTAGCGTCGGCGAGCGGTGCAAAAATGACACCACAAAATCACTTATATTCTTGCAAAATCGCAGATTTGTAGCAACATCGTATAGTCATCATAACTTCACTCAGGGCAGGTTAGGATTTACCTCTTGGAATTAACTCCATTGGACAACGTGAATGACATCATTTATCAGTTGTCCAGTCACGGAATATTCCAGCGGGATTCCCGGTGTCTCCAATGGTGACACCTTGCGGAGTTTTGACATACTAGAAATCTGGACATTCAAGTAACATGGCGCCCAAACGGTAACTGCGTTTGGGAGACATGTAGAACTCGGAGAAAAAAATATAAAGGAAATGGTAGCTGAACTAAGATGTCTTTTGCGCTCAAATTTACTATTATAAAAAGTGCTCACATTAAATCAGAATGCTAGTGTAGCTGATGTTGAATTTCTGTGGTTGGAGTAAAAACCGTGCAGGCTGATGGCACTACGTCACTAATCGGCACTTGTGTCGAATCCGGACCCTTTTGAAGCCCAAATAAAAACCGTGCATCCTATTCACTAGTCAGCACTTGTATCGAATCCGGACCCTCTTTATGCCCAAATAGCGACCCGGTTTGCAGTAGTCTGCGCCGATGCGGCCGTGCGTTACCGCACAGCGCGCATAAAATGAGCGATATAGCAGCGTAAGTTTATACAAACCGGAGCGCTATTTACGCCTCAAATGGGCGTAAGACGCAATATTCTTAAAAGTTAAAAATGCCTATGATAATGTTGAATGATGGAACTATCTCACTGAGGTATCAAAATTAGGCAAAACTCAAGTTATAACGGCGAAATCGAGGTGGGTCCGGATTCGACACAAGTGCTCACAAGTCTATTCAACTAATGTTCTATGCCGATTTTGTTTTAGTAAAATAAGGAATGTTATTCTATCCTTGTGCTAAATATATAATACATATTCCGACAAAGTTGTGCAAACAAACTTTTAGGAAAGTTGATTTGAGTGAAGTACTTACGAATATAAACCATCGAAGTTCACATCTCATAAAAGACGCCTATTCCCCAAACCCGTGTATACTAACGGGTTATCAATAACTTCGGCTAGACAATGATATGTTTGCACAGAAATTGGATATGTCTAACAACTTATACTGTTTTATAAAAAAGGACACCATTTTAGAAACTTTCTTGCGATTAATAGAAAAATAGTTTTGTGGCATTCCAGAAATGACTGTTTAATTAATTGCATATCATGCTAGCAACAAATAAAATATAATCTTTGGAACACAATCCACCAATTTACCATAATATTATGATATTATGATCATTCAAAAGTGATAACGAAAGAGTCTTCAGATGATACCATTGGATACCATTCCCAGAGGAGTCGAGATGGTGTTCGACTGAACAGGTCTGCCAGGGAGTAAAGTGTAAAGTGCTTTGAGCAGTCCTTGCGCTATATAAGAACTCACCTTTTATTTTTTACTGACTATGTCAACGTGGTAACAAGTCCTATGGTTAGGGCAAGACAAACATCACTACAATCAAGTACCAATCGTCAAGTGAAAACCACACCTCAACTGAGTACCAGTGGTAAAATGGAAACCACACTTTAAAGGAAATAAAAACATATATTGCTTGAATTCATGTTATATTACATCCTGCTATCTATTTCCACATCCACCAAGCCAAAAAAATTCAATGAATTAGAAATTCCACATTTTATGCTGTGCATCCGGACATTTTCGAATATGCATATTTTTGGCGCGCTTTTCGGGAAGCCGATATGTGACGTCACTTATGACTCAAACTCGCATCAGGCCGACCCTTTCCATGCATTCAGAGCATGTTTACAAGTATAGCTTTTGGGTCGAAACGAGCGTCAGAATGAGATATTGTGCAATATTCCGACGTAATACAAACACTAGTCATCATAGGGGAACAAACAGTTATCCTACGGTTCCACATGAATCGAATTTTATTCAAAACAACGAATGCGAATGCGCCTACAAGTCGACTACGTTTCGCCGAGCTTGGGCTCGTTTTCAGAATAATTAACAAAATTTAACAAGATTTAACAAGATTGCCACCCAGAGAATTAACTCTAGGTGGCAGGTGGACAAGGAAGCCCTTTGGCTTATCGAGAGTCCGACCCTTTTATCTATGTGTATCCCGCCCGTCTGAGGTATGTGTCGATTTTATTTTTAAACATATTCACGCTACTAGCACCCACACAATCAGCAGATAATCTGTTCCATTCATTTACAGTCCTTTGTGAAAATGAAAACTTTCTTATATCTAATCTACTCTGCTCCTTTGCTAATGTAACTTCATGTCCTCTAGTCCTTCTATCTTTCTTAACTGAAACAAAAATATTTCTATCAATATTTTCATAACCATTCAATATTTTAGACACTTCTATCTGATCTCCTCTCAATCTCCTGGTCTCTAGTGTTGTTAAACCGCATTTTTTAGGCGTATTTCGTAACTAAGATCCCTCAGTTTTGGTATCATTTTAGTTGCTCTCCTCTGCACTCTTTCTAGCATATCTATGTCCTTCCTGCGATATGGCCTCCACGCTTGAATACAATATTCTAAATGAGGCCTAACTATTGTTTTGTTCAGCGGTATTATTAGCTCTTTTTCCTTATACGTTATGTTTCGCCTAATTAATCCAAGGATTTGATTTCCCTTTGAAGCTGCAATTCCGCACTGCTGTGAAACCTTCGTATCAGCACTAATGGTTAACCCTAAGTCCTTTTCTTTTACAGTAGTACTTAGTACAGTACCCTCCATTGTATATTCTACCTCTTCGTTCCCATGTCCTGTGTGGAGGCATTTACATTTCCCAAAATTGAACAGCATTTGCCACTTTTCAGACCATTTGATCAACCTGTCAAGATCATCTTGTAAATGCTGTCTATCTCCATCACTTTTAATCCTTCTAAACACTGTTGTATCATCCGCAAATTTGAACACCTTACTTGTTATTTCATCATCCAAATCGTTGATATATATTAAGAATAATATAGGTCCTAATGCTGATCCCTGTGGTACCCCACTCAATACCGATTTCCAGTTTGAAGCCTCCCCATCAACTACTACACGTTGTCTTCTGTCAATCAGCCATTGTTCTATCCAGTTTATTATACCATTTCCTATGCCATGGGCCTTTAGTTTCAGCAGTAATCTTTGATGTGGTACTTTGTCGAAAGCTTTTTGAAAATCTAAGTAGACGATATCTACCGATGATTCCTCATCTACCCACTTAGTGATGTCTTCCAAAAAACATAACATATTTGTTAAGCATGACCTCGCTTTAAAAAACCATGTTGAGATGGGTTTATCAAGTTTTATTTAACAAGAAAATCCACCATGTGATCTTTAATTAGTCTTTCTAATAATTAGCAAATCACTGATGTTAAACTCACTGGTCTATAGTTCTCTGACTTGTTTCTCGAACCTTTTTTAAATAACGGTATAACGTTTGCCTCTTTCCATTCTAAAGGAACCACTCCCTCTTCTAATGACAAATTGAAAACTGTTGCAAGCGGTACGCTAATTTGTTCTACAATTTCCAATAGTAGTTTGGGCGGAATCCCGTCCACTCCAGGTGATTTATTATCCTTCATAGCCCTTATTTTCTTAGCTATCATTTCCGGGGTTACAATTAATTGTCCTAAATAGTCTGAATATGCCTCCTTGAACTTAGCCTCTGGTACTGAGAGTGAACTAATATCTTCTCTGGTAAACACTGAACTAAAGTACTCATTCAGGTCTTCTGCCATTAAGAATCCCTCTGATATTATATTTCCAGCACTATCTTCTAGAGGACCGACGTTATCTTGAACTTTCTGTTTGCTTCGAACATACGCATAAAAACTCTTGCTGTCATGTTTTATATTACTAGCTAATTGTTGTTCATAGCTTCTCTTTGAATTTCTAATTTCAGCTGTAGCTTGGTTAAGTGCTTCTTTATAACTGTTGTAGTCTTCACCATTTCCAATTATATCGAATGCAACCAACGGGAGATAATCAACACTAATAAACATACATAGCAAACATTGTATCCAGCTACAGAAAGTAACGTGTATAATCTCATAATATCACTAGAATATCGATATATGAAGCAGAAGTTGTACAATTTATCACAACAACTTAAATCAGTCAGTGAATTTCTGTTGGTGCCACTAGCACGGTTGGTAGACGCGTTGGTTTCTTGCCATTTATTTTACAATCGGGCGACGCCGATTCAATCCTGACAGCATGCAAACCATTGATTTTCTTTACACCTTTTTGTTTATGTTTTCACCAAGTAATATAAACCAAATCATTTAGTATACTATGATGCACTGTTTGTAAATATTTATTTATTTTGGTAGTAATTAAACATTTATCCAAAGTGGACACAATTAAATGACATTGCTGCATGGTAAATTTCGTGACAAAACACGTCGACGATACAGATCGAGCGTTGCGTGTGTATGGAACAGCACAATAGCATAA
Source organism: Paraescarpia echinospica (assembly GCA_020002185.1). Classification (NCBI taxonomy): domain Eukaryota; kingdom Metazoa; phylum Annelida; class Polychaeta; order Sabellida; family Siboglinidae; genus Paraescarpia; species Paraescarpia echinospica. The sequence continues at coordinate 51,106,420 of CM034538.1, read as the reverse complement.
TGACCGGTCTAGTCTCATTTCATTAATTACGCGCACTGTCAAGTCTGCTAATTGGTTTGTTTATATTTGAGCACTGAGACCTATTTGCTTACGGGCGTCCGGTGTGCGTTCTACTTGCCCAGGGCGTTCTACTTGACATAGTGAGTGAGTGAGTGAGTGAGTGAGTGAGTGAGTGAGTGAGTGAGTGAGTGAGTGAGTGAGTGAGTGAGTGAGTGAGTGAGTGAGTGAGTGAGTGAGTGAGTGAGTGAGTGAGTGAGTGAGTGAGTGAGTGAGTGAGTGAGTGAGTGAGTGAGTGAGTGAGTGAGTGAGTGAGTGAGTGAGTGAGTGAGTGAGTGAGAGAGTGAATGTAGGGATCTACAACAACAGCAATGACGACGACAGCAACCCCCAACGTAGCACATTGCGGAGGCTATGAACCTTTGATGAGCACTCACTCTAATACTAACACTGTACAACGATTGGTTCACCGGTGTAGAGCTAGTTGAGGGTTTCGATAATCAAGGTAGGCCTATTTTTAAGTAAACATAATGTGTGGCCACAGGCAATTCTTTGCAGTTCTGAATGTTTTTCAATAAAATAGTAGACCCTATGCCTTATACCGGATATACACTTTTTAATGTGCACTTCAAAATATATACTTGAAAGTATTTATTTTATTTTATTCGCTGACTTGACACTGAGTCGTCAAATGGTTAAACACCGGTAAAGACGGAAAGCCTCATGGTCTGCCCGGCGACGTAAATCCTCCCCTCTGTGCTCAGTCTTGGCAGAGTGTTACTTCACACTCCTCCAAATAATAAGCTCAGCAGATCACTGTTATGTTTTTTGGAAGACATCACTAAGTGGGTAGATGAGGGATCACCAGTAGATATCGTCTACTTAGATTTTCAAAAAGCTTTCGACAAAGTACCACATCAAAGATTACTGCTTAAACTAAAGGCCCATGGCATAGGAAATGGTATAATAAACTGGATAGAACAATGGTTGATTGACAGAAGACAACGTGTAGTAGTTGATGGGGAGGCTTCAAACTGGAAATCAGTATTGAGTGGGGTACCACAGGGATCAGTATTAGGTCCTATATTATTCTTAATATATATCAACGATTTGGATGATGAAATAACAAGCAAGGTGTTGAAATTTGCGGATGATACAAAAGTGTTTAGAAGGATTAAAAGTGATGGAGATAGACAGCATTTACAAGATGATCTTGACAGGTTGATCAAATGGTCTGAAAAGTGGCAAATGCTGTTCAATCTTGGGAAATGTAAATGCCTCCACACAGGACATGGGAACGAAGAAGTAGAATATACAATGGGGGGTACTGTACTAAGTACTACTGTAAAAGAAAAGGACTTAGGGTTAACCATTAGTGCTGATATGAAGGTTTCAGAGCAGTGCGGAATTGCAGCTTCAAAGGGAAATCAAATCATTGGATTAATTAGGCGAAACATAACATATAAGGAAAAAGAACTAATAATACTGCTGTACAAAACAATAGTTAGGCCTCATTTAGAATATTGTATTCAAGCGTGGAGGCCATATCGCAGGAAGGACATAGATATGCTAGAAAGAGTGCAGAGGAGAGCAACTAAAATGATACCAAAACTGAGAGATCTTAGTTACGAAATATGCCTAAAAAAATGCGGTTTAACAACACTAGAGACCACCAGGAGATTGAGAGGAGATCAGATAGAAGTGTTTAAAATATTGAAGGGTTATGAAAATATTTATAGAAATATTTTTTTCTCAGTTAAGAAAGATAGAAGGACTAGAGGACATGAACTTACATTGGCAAAGGAGCAGAGTAGATTGGATATAAGAAAGTTTTCATTTTCACAAAGGACTGTAAATGAATGGAACAGATTACCTGCTGATTGTGTGGGTGCTAGTAGCGTGAATATGTTTAAAAATAAAATCGACACATACCTCAGACGGGCGGGATACACATAGATAAAAGGGTCGGACTCTCGATAAGCCAAAGGGCTTCCTTGTCCACCTGCCACCTAGAGTTAATTCTCTGGGTGGCAATCTTGTTAAATCTCCGAGTATTAATTCGCTCAACCGTTCCGCTCCACTGCTGCGTGTTTATACTTGCCCGCTCACTGAATCGACGTATTGGTAGAGCCATCAACACGTCTGAACCTGTCGCAGTTCATTCTACATTAGCAGCCAATGACGACAAAGTTTGGTCAGTGCTTCTGAGTAAGAACAGACCTCGCAGGGGCAAATGCAGGTGCTACAATGAGAAATATACACAATAAAAACAGATCAAGAACACAAACAATGTCGTTTTGGTAATCGCCAGGAAGAAACGGGATTATAGATCTGCGCTGTCAGTCAATACAGGTTACAACCTATAGCGGCGTAGTTGGGATTGGTGCGACGCAACTGCACGTGCAATACAGTGGATTGGTGCGACACCACACACGTACAGTACAACGGTTTGGTGCGACACCACTACACGTGTAATTTAGTGGACTGGTGCGACACGATGTTCTGTGGATGGCTGAATGGCAGGTTCGAGATCTACTTCGCGCTATATTTCTTTGTGAAACAGTTTACATTTCCACTCCTCATTGAGTATATTCGAGCAGTGAAGTATGGCTTCGCAATATTACCGGACGGCGTCAACCTGGAGACGACCCCGCTACAGATACGGCCTACGGTGGACATCTCACTACACAACTCTTGCATGACGGACAACGCGTCATTAGCCGTGTTGAACATACAACAGGAAGTGGACGTCGAACTGACAAAGGTATTATACGTTCAATACAATATGCCCTACTAACTATTGCATAACAATATCATTAGAGACCATTAGCAAGCCCAATTAAGCACGTGCGCGGATGCTAATGCTGAACGCGTGCGCGGAGTTGCTGAATGTTACGTCACAGGTTTTGCGGACCAAGCAGGAGTAAACGCTAGATTTGTGGTTTGATTTGAAGTACGTACGCGATAAATGAATATTCGGCATATGTGCACAAACGCCGCACGATTCGTTTCGTACATACATAGATATACTAATTTAAAAGTAATTATGTAGTGAGACAGTGTGACCTCTCGGACCCACTGCGTCTGGTGGATTATTCGAGCCATCTCAGGGCCAGGCATGAGATGATACATGCAGGATAGAGCGCCACAGACTGCAGTTATTTGAAACACGATTTAACAAAGGTTGAACTACTCCCTGTCAGGCCTACTTCTCTCCACCACCTTACACTGTTAAGAAGATATGACGAAGTAGGCCTATCATTCAAATGGTGACACAAGCATGAAACTTGGTTTACATATTCCCATTGAGCCATTCTTCAAATCCAGTCTACCAGGGTCCTCTGTAAACCGCGGAACGAGGGCGGAACGAGGGCGGAACGAGGGCGGAACGAGGGCGGAACGAGGGCGGAACGAGGGCGGAACGAGGGCGGAACGAGGGCGGAACGAGGGCGGAACGAGGCCGGAACGAGGCCGGAACGAGGGCGGAACGAGGCGTAACGAAGCGGAACCGATGCATTCGATGTGTGCTTTGTATGAGATTAGTACATCTTGTGTAGTTATAATAAATGTAATACAACTTGTCTGACAATATGAAGGCATAATATCTAGCTAAATGTGTATTTTTATGCGATGTAACGTCGCGGAATAACAGAAAAAACTGCATTGGTGATTGCCGGAACCGCCGGTAAGTGTTAATTGTTCCATCGACGTTCCGTCTCATAAAAGTGTAACTTAATCTAGATAGTATCCCTTCGTATTGTCGGACAGGTGTTATTACATCAATATTTAACTAGGGACGAAGTATGAATGTGTTTCGAAGCACATACCAAAAGCTACAGAGATTTTACATCGGTTCCCCCTTGTTCCGCCTCGTTCCGCGATTTACCGAGGCCCGTCTACTAGCGAAATGAAAATCAAAGGTGGCAAACATTTTAAGTGGCTACTAAAATTGTTAGTTGCCTTTTTAGATATAAAAAGAAAACTGTAATACCTAATTTTCTTTTCAACTAACGGTTATTTTGGTCTTTGGAAAGCGGGATTTTTATTTGTCAGACACCATGTTGGACCATGACGTGATTGGTTTCTCCCCAAAAGAAGGTCAAAACAGTGTTTGCGGTGCCGTAAAATGAGCCTTGTACTAAGTGTGAAAGTGAGCGCAGGAGTACAATTTGATTATTTTGCGAGCCTTAGGGGGGTGCAGCTGGAGGTTTTTGGAGAGCCTCAAGGTGGTGCAGCTGGAGGTTTTTGGAGAGCCTCAGCCCCCTGAATATTCACCACTTCAGACACCAATGACCGGTGTATGCTTAGTGGGTTTTTCATGAGCATAAGTTAACTGGTATATAACAAAATTAGAACGGGTAATTTCACAATCCTGGTTTAGGGCCTGGGTGGGAGGATATAGTCCAATATAACTGTCACGTGCCCCTTGCTTGGTTCATCCCTAAACACCAGTGTGTCTAGGGCCGTAGCTAGCGTAAAACAACTGGGAGGCAGTAAACAAATTACAGTAAAGCATATAAATTCACAGAAAATGTTGAAAATGTGCTTCCTCTTGGTGCAATCTAGCGTATTTTCTTGAGAATTTCGCCCATGGCTCAAGTATTGTTTCAGTGTCGGTCGCATGCTGCGTGTGATCGAAAACAATACATGAGAAGAAATACTTAATATCAAATGACAATACATTTATCAACATCGACAGCTATGCATCATACACGGAATATCGGTCCAACAGTTACACGCGTCTGATATTGTTTTACAAGATCACTTCCTCTCGCCGTCGCGTGCATTGTGCAGTGATTCGCCAATTGGCTGAACACAAATAAACCACTTTGGGGTGGGATGGTAGTTTGATTTTCTATGGACATATAACATTCCGAGGCCATTGAGGCGTCGCAGGGCAAAAAAAGTCCGCTCGCAAGCAACGCTTCCGACTGGTGTAGTCAGGAAGATGTTTACGATCTTGCTGATGACGGCAAATGTTTGACCACACGCTGAAATCAGTTTACGCGAAGGCGACAGTCGTGGAACTTAAGGGTCGTCGTACCTCTTTCGTTACTTTGCGATTTCGACAGGAAGCTCGTTTTGTTCACCTGAACTGAGATAGCTATTGTAATACTCAGTTAGTTCTGTGTCATCTAGTTACTGTAGGTTGGACGGCAGGAGGTCTTGAGCTGCAGTGAATCCATGGTGGTCACTCGAACGTTATACAGCCAACTCGTCATGGCCGTGATCAATAAATGAGTAAAATGTATTGATGCGATAGTAATCAGCTGTTGATTGATCTGTATAATTTTAAGAGTAATTAGATACAAAAAAGATTTATTCGCTTCTACGCACATATGGCCTTGATCAGAGGCGGATATGACAGGTCGTTTTCAGGCACGGATCCAGGATATTGGCTGATGTAGTGCGGGCCAATTTCTTTAAATAAGACACTTTGACCAAGAAGTGGGCATGGAATCACAAAAACGGCAATTACATCAGTAATATAGATTAAACAAAAAGGGCACTTTTAAATTAAAAGGGCATTTTTGTATTTGTTCTGGAGACAACTGCCCCCCGCTAGCTAAGGCCCTAGTGTCTGACTGGAGATTAGGTGCCTGACTCCCGATACATCCTGCCTGGTGGAGAGCACGTTTTGCGTGTTGCTTGAGGGAATATCGTGTTGGTGGGCGTGTGTGTGCCTGCGCGCGCGCGCGCGCGCGTGTGTGTGTGTATGTGTGTGTGTGTGTGTGTGTATGTGTGTGTGTGTGTGTGTGTTCTTGCGTGTCTGTGTGTATATGTGCGTGTGTGCGTGCGTGCGTGCACAATAAAACTGCGCCATGATATTGATTCGCAGTGGTCAACTTGTTATATGGTTGTTATAGGAAAAAATGGCAATGGTATTTTTCTTTTGGCATACCTACGTAGGTAGTGGTGGTGGGAGACGTTCTCGTTCGTGCCACTGGAAGTGCGCGGGCCTTGTAACGGTCATCACCTGGTCTATGATGACCTGCCCATGTACTGCTAACCTTACCTCACCTTAACCAGCGATGCCCTAACTCGGCATCCTGGTGAAATGCATGTGTGGGGCCTGACCAACCCAGTACAAGCACCCTCGGTTAAACAAGTCACATTAAATTCTTTACGATCGGACAGTCTACGGAATCGACCTCGAACCGCCAACGGACATGATTACGGACATGATATTGACCTGCGCAAACACACTCGAATAGCTACGTGGAATGTGTTGACAGTCAACACTCCAGGCACAACCTCTCTCCTATCAAGAGAACTAAAGAAGTACAACATTAGTCTTGCTGCCCTCACAGACGGCAAACAATCGATGGCTACACCTTCCTCTGGTTTGGCCCTGACTGTCGTTCTCAGGGTGTCGCCGTAGCCCTCAATCTGAAGTCATACGATGCCCTCATTAATTGGGAGCCCATTTCGTCTCGCCTCCCCAAGGCTCGTCTGATCATCGACATGGCAAGTTGACTGTCATTGTGTGCTACGCTCCAACTAATGTGGCCTCCGATGCTGACAAAGACAGATTTTATTAATCACTTCTCGGACACTCTCTCAACCGTTAGCCGTCATGACGTCACTCTCAATCTCGGCGACCTCAATGCAACTGTCTCCACATCATCTACTTCAAGAAACCTCTGACACAATGTTATTGGGCCCATCTCTCCCAACGAAACAAACGACAACGGTGAACGACTTCTTCAAACGTGCTTCTCAAATGGCCTCGCCATAGCAAACACCTGGTTCCCTCGTAAATAGATCCACCAATATACGTGGTACAGCAACAATGGCAGGACAAAGAAGATGATTTATTACATCATAATAAATCGCCAGTGGCTCTCATCAATACACAATTGCCGTACGTATCGTGGTGCTGAACTCTCCAACACGGATCATCGCCTACTGATTGCCAAGCTCAAACTCAAACTGAAAATGCCTGCCAAATGCAAACCTGCACCGCGGTACAAAACTAGTTTTCTCTGTGAACCAAATATTCAAAATGCCTACGCCATTGAGATCTCTAACCGTTTTGGTGCGCTTGCTTCTCTCGACGAAACAGATCTCGAAGACAGATGGAATACTTTCAAATCAGAAATGTCCCAAGCCACTGAAATTACCATCGGCCATGTCAAAACTGCTCGTAAACCATGGATCACGACCCATACACTCTCAATCATCGACGAGTGTCGTGAAGCCAGACTCTCAGGCAACACTGACTCCTACCGAAAACTGAAACAGTCTCGAAAACGCGCACTCAAATAGTATCAAGAAAACTACTGGAACTGTAAAGCGAAATGCATCGAGAATGCTGCCATTCACAACAATCATGCCACCATGTATCGGGAATTCAGAACCCAGGCAGCTGGTCACATAATTCACAACAAAATCAATTTTGTTAAGGATAAATACGGCTCTAATCTTACAAACAAAGAAGACTGCCTCAATCGCTGGAAAGAACACTTCAGCCATCTCCTCAACAAGCCCCCGCCGGAACCGCATCCTTGTGACAACACGTCTCATACTACTGTTAGTGTACACCACAGTCCCCCTATCTTAGAGTCTCCTGTGACCATCGAGGAAATGACAAAGGCTCTCTCCAAACTGAAGAATGGACGCGCAGCTGGAATATGCAATGTCACCGCTGAAATGCTCAACGCCGGCGGACCCTCTATGATTTTGTGGCTTCAAAATATCATAAACTGTGTTTGGGTAAACGAAGAAATCCCTACTGATTGGAGACATGGTATCATCCTGCCATTCTGGAAACACAAGGGCTACCGCCTGGTATGCAGCAATCACAGAGGAATAACACTTCTATCGATACCTGAAAAACTTTTCGCACTCATCTTGTTACATCGTTCTATTGACGCTATTGGGTCAACAAGAAGAGTCCAGCAGGCTGGTTTCGTTCCGGGCCGCTCTACGGTTGATCAGGTTATCGAAAAGCTAAATGAATTTCGTCAAACCGCCTTCATTGCTTTTATTGATTTTAAAGCTGCTTTTTAAAGTATTGACCGCAAGAGCCTCTGGTTGCTCCTTCAAAACACTGGCCTGCCCCCAAAGTTGTGTCGATTGTTCATGCTACTGTACAGCGACAGTGAGAGCTGTATCCGTCTCGGTAATGATTCCTCAGATCTTTTCTCCATTGACTCCGGTGTACGTCAAGGATGTGTGGTTGCCACTGACCTGTTTAATCTCACCATTGACCATATCATGGTTCAACTTGAGAGAAATGCCGGTTCTTAGAATTCCCTCGGCATTAGACTTGGAGACACTGTTGTGACAGACCTGGATTATGCAGATGACATTGCCATCTTCTGCACATCGCGTGCTGACCCCGTCCTCATCCTCAAAGAACTCTGCTCTATAGCCAGTGTTGTTGGCCTTTCCATCAGCTGGGCCAAAACGAAAGCGATGGCAATATGCGCAGACGTCGATTTACTCAACCCCATCACCATTAATGGCGAAATCTTCGACTTTGTGGATGAGTTTATTTACCTGGGCTCCGTTAAATCTGCTAATGGCTTTGTCGACCACGAGGTCGCAGTTAGAATCGGCAAAGCAGCGGGTGCAATGAAACGACTGTCAACTGCTCTGTGGCGCAGACGTTCCATCTCGCGGGGTACCAAGCTAAAGATGTTCAATGCTTTCGTCATTTCCATCCTTCTATATGCCTCTGAGACCTGGCAACTGACTATTCAACAGGCCAAGAAAATCGATGCTTTCGCCATGAAGAGCGAATGGTTCGGCCACCTGCAACGTATGGCACCAAACTACACTGCCGCTCTATTACACCGATTCCACCCACAAAACACCGGCTGGAAACGGCGCCGTGGGCGTCCTCGCCGTCGATGGATCGGCTGTGTTAAGCACGATTTGGATGGCCTGGGCCTCACGCTTGAGGCGGCCGAGCAGCTGGCCGATGACCGCCCCACCTGGAAGGCGATGATAAAGAATGTGATGTGACCTCTACGCTGGATATCCGGCAAGAGTTCTAAATCAAGTCAAGTCATACCTACGCAAAATGTAACTGCATGCATGTCAAACGTATTGCTTGCATCATTGTCTCACTAAAGTAGCACATCCTTCCAAAGTTTATATATCTGCTTGGTTATCAAATATTAAAGAGCGCAGATTTTCCATTAGTGCCGAATTACCGGAGTTCGGTGGTCGCGCGGGAGTTGCTAAGGATTAGTGCAATTGGTTTCCCCAGATCTGATAGTGCAACATGATAACAAGCTTCGAGCAACATTTGGGGTGCGTTGCTGTGTGCGAAATGTTTGTTTAACAGGTCTACTTGGCCGCCTATCTCCCAGTATGTTGCTGTGTGCGTTATGTTTGTGTTATGGTGGTTGCGACAAGTCTCCTTGGCCCAGTATACGCAGATATGTTGTTGTGTGCGTTATGTTTGTGATGATTGCGACAGATCTACTTGGCCGAGTATCTGCCGTCGCTTCTCGTCATCTTTTTCTTCGGGGTGCGCACCGACAACACGGGACGACGGCGGTTTCTCCTCGCCGTGCCGCTCCTCGGCCTCGCCGCTTTCTGGCTCGGCTTCGTGATCGACTACTACATACACCCCGGCACACTGTCGTACATCTATGCAGGAGCCATCACCTCGGGACTGACCGGAGGTGACGGCGCTGTCCGCATCGCCATGACCGCCTTCGTTTCTGACACGTCGCCAGTTGAACGGCGCACGCAACGTCTGGTCGTCATGGAGATTCTACGACAGGTGGCTGCGGCGACGGCATCGCTATTGGTTGCCACGTGGTTCAATAAAAAGGTGAGACGTTTGATATATATTTATAGGTATAAGTATAAGTTCTGTATGAATGAGTACCTGGTTATAGACAGTGGTGATATTTGTGTACGAATAGTCTTCGCGCATTAATTGCAGCCAGCGTAGCTGGATGCTTTCCAGAGAAGTCGAGATAGTGTTTTATTGAAGGGAGGGAGTAAAGTGTAAAGCGCTTTGAGCACTCCTGAGGACTGGATACTGCGATATAAGAACTTACATTTAGGTGTGCGTATGCGCGCGTAAACGTTTGGTGTGCGTGCGAGCGTGAGTGAGTATGTGATCCCATTTGCCTATGTGTACGTTTACATAATTACCTATAAATCAACATGTTGTATGATCAGCAAGAGTAGCCTTACTGTCTTATGTTGTATGATCAGCAAGAGTAGCCTTACTGTCTTATGTTGTATGATCAGCAAGAGTAGCCTTACTGTCTTATGTTGTATGATCAGCAAGAGTAGCCTTACTGTCTTATGCAGTGCAGGTTTTAATAGGCTTAATGGGTGCTTCCCAGATATGTCCAGATGGTATTGTAATGAAAATATTTACCAGTGGAATATGTATGTTGAAACAAACGGTTTTCTTGCAGGCATAGTTTAACAAATTAATGTAATAACAAACGATAACATTAATAATGGATTAATGTGGTCCTGCCTATCCCAGGGCTTCGAACCATGTATGTGGATCGGCTTCGCGTTCACCATTATGCTCCTCAAATTCGTCACTCACCTAATGAACGAGTCGAACCCGCTCGATCGTGAGTTCCGTGCCGGCGACTTCGCCTCCTTCCTCGAGGCGTGCGCCTGTCGCAACCTGCGCACCGTCGCCAGCCGCGTCTACGTGATGGTCCTCATCGCATACAGCTGCTTCGCATTCGTCGAGGGCGGCTTCTTCTTCGTCGTGCTGGCGGTGGCGGAGAGGGAACCTCTTTGTGTGACGCCTCTCGTCGGCTGGCACTATCTCGGCGGCATGCAGGCCGTCTCAGTCACAGGTGTGTCTCGCTTCAACTCTCTACAATGTCAACGTCAAAGAAAATCGTGTGTGTGCGCGCGCGTGTGTATTTTTTGTACAGGCTGCAGGTGGTAAACGTAAGCTTACATTAAGGATATACCACATAATGACAAGTTGTGACATACAAAAGTCGTTCAATATAGTTTAACGACTAAATGTATAAACAAATGCAGAGATGCAGACGGATATGCATGCATACGTTCACGCACGTTGCACGCACGCAGACAATACACACGGACACACGCACGCACGCGCACACACACACACACACACACACCACATACACATAGACACACACTCACACACAAACAAACACACACACACATATAATGTAGAAGAATATAACACAGTACTTTTATTTATTTTTTATTTTTTTATCTTGACTCACCCTCGGTACTGTTGCCCATAGGATTGCTGCTAGTTACAATGTTCACATACTTCTTGGATGATTACAAGATTGGACTCATTGGAATGACGTCAGCACTGGCCGGCGGAATCCTTATGGGCTTCTCCAACCATTCATGGGAATTACTTCTTGGTAAGACACTTCATCTGGTTGGTAATTGGTTGGGCACGTCATGCAGTTGGTTAGACATTCGTTGTAGTCGAATGGTGTTTTAAGGCTTAACCAAACACACGAGCACATATATAAAATTATATAATATTATGCAATACGCATATATTCTTAATAGATCAACGTTTTTGTTGCAGTTTCTATATATGTGATGTGTCTTTATAAGGATTCCGAATGACGCCATCCGTTCACCTTGAGCATTTTTCAAAATATGCAAATTAGTATCGCCATTATCAAATATTCTATTTTTGTTAATATTTCAGTTATTATTAACAATAGCACAACAAAATGAGCTGTCTAAACCCATGTTTTGAAGGTAGGACGATTCTGAATCATATTACACTTCACTAATCAAAGTATGCCAACTATGCCAGATTTGGCTATTACCAAAGGTCAATGTAGGTACTATACCACGCCATTCTGCATAGGTTCATGAATGGGTAACGTGATGCAACATGAATCAGGACTGTGGAATGTCATATGATATGATACATTCATAGAAACCACATTCATCAGTTATGGATATGGCCCAAATGGAATCAAACCATCCACAACGAGGCTGTCCAAAATAAAATAATTGCATTCATATCCCTGGACCTTCTGATCAAATGTAAAACAATACACTGACTTAAACGTAACAATGACGAGTACATGAAACACAACATAATTGCTATGTTTTGTTTTGTCCGACAGTCGCCGCTTTGCTTCTCTTCCACGCTGTACCCTACCCAGTGTTGTTGTCCATTGCGTCTAAACACACCGAGCCGCAAAAACGTGGTAAGGTACAACTGTTGGTTTCAAGATCATTAAAAGGCAAACAATTCTTGCCTTAACAGCAATGGTTCTGTTTTCATATGTGGATATAGTAATAACTTGCTTGACTGCATTACACACTAGTAACGCTAAAGAGCTGATTTAAGGTTGTTAATTTAATTCCAAGCGGATTCGAGTGTTTCTTCTAAACCTTTCATAAGAACATCGTTTCGTTCAGTTCATGGTCTACCCGTTAATTTTTTAAGTGTATTATGCTTTTCCGACCAATTTAACAATTTTATTGTTTCAATTGCATTCGGCCAACACAATGTATTACACAAGATGCTAGATGTTTGCCTGTCGGTTGTGTGCGTGCATGCGTGCGTGCGTGCGTACGTGTGTGTGTTTGTGTGTTTCCAAACTGCCACTTTTTTCAAAGTCATGACCATGGATCTGCTACGCCAATACCACTTTCACCAAACTGCCACCTTTTTGCAACTTAGTAGTTACGTGGTGTGCTTGCTGAGATATTACACGAGATGCTAGATGTGTGCCTATCGGTTGCAGGCATTGCCTTCGCGTTCATATCGCTCGGTGAGACGACAGCCGTATTCCTCGCCTTCATCGTCTACCCGCCACTCACCGAGATGTCCTTCACCTTCGTTAACGCGCCCGTCTTCTTCGTCGGCGCACTCTTTCTTCTCGTCCCATTCTTCATTTTCGGGCAAGTATCATAGGCGGATCCAGGGGGACTGAGGGCACATGTCCCCTAGACCTTTGTAATTTGGCCGCACTATGCCTGCGCTACAGTGGCGTGCCCCAGACCTTCTGAATGTGCCCCCAGATGTTTTGAAATGATGGACGTCGCTGCGGCCCTGAGTATTGTTACGCACCAGAGCCAGTGGTATCCAGATAGTGGTTCCGTTAGTTCAGTGTCAACAGGTTCGAAGACCCAGTAACAGGATTGATAAGACCCACATCACACCTGTTCATAATTGTTTTTTCCAAACGTGCACTTTCATGGTGACAGAAGACCACAGGAAAAGGGAACGCGTATTGCTAGTTGAGTCCGTCACCTCGATTAATTACGGAAACAACTATCCCAACTGAACTAAACGGTCAGTTTAATTTTATTAACGAAATGGTCACCTAAACAAACTGATTCACCTTAAGTATAATTAACATCGCTGTATGGAACAATCTTTCTAGTTTCATTTTGGCAAAATAGTAGCTTGATATAAGCGATCGGTTATATATATGTTCTTCCACACATAATTGAGCCCACACTGTGTGTGTGTGTGTGTGTGTGCGTGTGCGTGTGCGTGCGCGCGCGCGTACGTCGTGCGTACATGCATTCGTGTTTGGTGCACTCGACCGTGTAATTAGTTTACTGAAAAGCAGACCCCCTCTGGAAATTCTGATTCACACATACACGCACGAACGCACACACGAACGAACGAACGCACACACACACACATACACACACACACACACTCACACACACGTACACAAACGTGCCCGCGCGCGCGCACACACACTGGTCTGTATATGTGTGCGTGGGTGCTTGCGTGCATCATGCAAAACTACCTTTACAGCATACTAGATTAAACCATTACCTACCGATGTGTAAAACAAAAATAGCACAAGAATGCTTATGAACTGCAGACATGAAGGTACTTACTTAGTTCTCTTCGCGCGGGGTTGCGCATAAAGGCCGCCACCAGAGCTCGCCACTGTGGTCTGTCTATCACATATCTTTCTAGGTATCCCCGGGTCCATCCCAGCTCCATCATTTCTCTCTCCACCGTCCTCCTCCAGCTCTCTGTGGGTCTGCCTCTCTTTCTGTGGTCATCAGGAGTCCATCTGAGGCCAACTCTGGGTAGGGTTGTAGGTGACATTCGGAGTACGTGTCCAATCCATCATTCTTGTGTGATGTGTTTGTAAGCTTGTGATTGTGGTTTCGATCATCTTCCAGGATTCAGCTCCATACCGGAGGGTACTTAAAAAGTTACTCTTGAACAGCCTAATCTTGGTCTTCATGCTGATGCAGCTTGAACTCCATGTGCTTCTGAGTGCTACAAACGATTGGTTAGCCTTCAAAATGCTTGTTTTTATATCTTTTTCTGTATCTCCATTGGTTGTCATTTTGGAGCCCAGGTAAGTGAATTCATCTATATCCACAATTTCTTCTCCATTAAGGATGATGACTGCGTCCTTTCTGCTGTTCTTTCTTAAGTACTTGGTTTTCTTGTTGTTGATCTTCAGTCCAATCTGTCCAGCTGTTCTTGCCATGTCGTCGGTCTTGGCTTGCATATCCTGATGTCAGTGTGAGAACAATGCTATGTTGTCTGCAAAATCCAGGTCTTCCAGGGGACTGGCAAGGGTCCATCGTATACCTCTCCTTCCTTTATTAACCACACTCTTCATGATCCAATCTATTCCAAGAATGAATATAAAGGGGGAGTATACATCCCTGTTTCACCTCGGTGCTGACATAAAATGTGTCGGTCAATTCGTTGTTGCAGATCACTTGTGATGAAAAATCGCTGTACGGCATCTTCATTATGTTTACAAGCTTTTTTGGAACGTCACAGTGGCCTCCACAGAGATTCACGATGGAAGCTGTCGAATGCCTTCTCCAGGTCTAAAAAATTTGCATATAATGGTGCGTTCCACTCTTTGCTTTGCTCTAAAAATCTGCCTCAGCGTGAAGATGTGGTCCGAGCAAGATCTCCCTGATCGAAACCCCGCCTGTTCTTGTCGGATATGCTCCTCCAGTGTCTCTGCCACTCTCTTGTAAAGGATCTTGCTGAAGACCTTGCTGGTGAAGGACAGCAACGTGATGCTTCTCCAGTTATTACAATTTGACAGGTCTCCTTTCTTGGGCAGTTTAACTATCCGTCCTGTCTTCCATGCATCTGGTGTCGTTTCATTTTCCCAGATGTTTCTGAAAATCTCTGTCAGTAACCTTGGGGTCTCGATTTCTTCTGCCTTCAGCATTTCTGCTCTTACTCCGTCCACACCTGCTGCCTCTCCATTCCCTTGATTGCTGCTTTCACCTCTTCCATGGTTGGTACGCCTATGTTGATGTCCAGATCCTCTGTTGCCGCTAGGATTTCTGCCATGTCAATAAGCTCTGGGCTGTTCAGAATGGTTTGAAAATGTTCTTTCCATCTTGCAATCTTATCAGCTTCACTGAATATGATGTTGTCATCCTTGTGTTTCACTAGTATATCATTGTTGCTGAATCCTCCATTAAGAGCTTTGGTGATTCGGTACAATGTCTTGAGGTCTTGTCTTCTGGCCGCTTCAGACAAGAACACTGAAACGTAAGAAACTGATTTCGGACTGCTGTCCTCGTAAAGACAAACGCTGGACTGATTAGAGAAATCCATTCGGAGAAAGACTTTGATTTCGAGTAACGCGACGGTGGTCTTGATTGAAGACCCGAGTTTCGCGCGACCGAGCTGCGGGTTGATCCCGCCTTTGCCCTGACACTCGCCATCCAACGACTAAGATGTTAGTCGTCGATGAAAAACATGTTCATCTTTTCTCCTTCTTTGTTTATTTGTTTTATAAGTATGAAAACATATTAGCCAGCAGGCACATTATTTTCATATTTCTAAATAGTTTATATATATATATATATATTATTTATTTACTGGAAAGCCGGCCAGGAGGGGTTTATTTTGGAAAAGTCATTAATGAACTTTTCATCATTCATGATGTTACTTCATTTAATGTATATCTTCTTTTCATTTGTTTTTTCGTTGTTGACAATGATCGCTATACATACAACTATATATATAATTATGTTGGACTTAAGTGACATCATTACATACGACTTGTATATTAGCGTAAGTAGTTTAAAAACGTATTTTCATTTATTGTTCTTTAACATGTTGGTATGTCCTAGAGTGGTACATAATTTAAGAACATTTACTTATTGTTCTTTAAAATGTCGGTACGTATTCAGAGTGGGGTGCAAACATCAGTTGCATGGTAAGGTTTTGGCGCCCTGTTATTGGAGTATAATGGGGCTGTTAAAAAATATGTTGTACTTACGTAACCTCAGCACAATAGCGTCTTCGTTATATTATGACTTAACAGTGTACTGTCTGATTCGTAAGCTAATTACATTCAAGAAGCAATGGATGAAATGCTAAGTAATTATACCGAATTAGACATAAGGCACTTGTTTGAAAACGAAGAGGTTGAAGTAAATCTTTTTAACCTAGCTGATATAAAAAGTAATTACTACGATGTTCATAATATTCTTCCCGCTAAATTTTGCAATACCCGTTTTCAGCACAAAGTACTCCATCTCAACATACAAGAACTTTCATCAAACTTTGATCAACTTAAAATATTATTATCACAGCTAACTGATGCACATGTTGAAATTGATTATATCTTATTATGTGAAACCTTTTTAAATGACAACAATGCGCATCTTTTTAAATTGCCTAATTATAATTTTATTTACAAGAATAGGAAATTTAAATCTAAAGGTGGTGTCGCGATGTATGTACGTGATAATATTCAGTATAATCACCGCGAAGACCTTGATATCTTCGTGGAGGGGGAATTTGAATCTGTATTTATTGAATGCAGCATTAATGGTCAAACCTCTGTCGTTGGTGAAATATATCGGATCCCTAACTCAAATGTGTCTTCATCTATCCAAAGATATGAGACAATACTAAATAAGATTCAGCACTCAAACCATCAGATCATAATTGGCACTGATCAAAATTTTGACTACCTAAAAATGGACTCATATAAACCTTCATCCGACTTACTATACTTACACCTAGCTGCTAACACAATTCCAACAATTACCAAACCAACGCGTATCACCCATACATCCGCTACCCTTATTGATAACATATTTGTACGACATACAACTCCATTTGTTCATTCTGGCATATTATATAGTGATATATCTGATCACCTACCTATATTCTGTTTAACTGGCAAGCAGAAGCCTTGTAAAAAAATCAATGAGCCGTTAATATTCAAACATAGACCTATGTCTGACAAATCCATTGGTCATATAACATCTACACTACGCGAAATTGATTGGACGTCTTTACACCAGTTAGATACAGATAATGCGTTCAGGAAATTCACTAACAAACTTAACTATGTTATTCAAACATTCGCGCCGGAGAAAATTGCTAAAGTTAATCCCAAATACGTAATACGGAATGAGTGGATGACTAAAGGTCTATTAAAATCGTCAGTAACATCAAACAAACTCTATAAGAAATGTATCGGCAAATCTAAGACACATCCTACTTATATCCGTTATGTACATTATAGAAATATGTATAATAAACTTAAACAAATTGTCAAAACGACATACTATGCGAATGAGTTAAAAACATTTAAGAACGACTCTAAAAAAACTTGGAAATTACTTAGAACCATGATTGGGAAAAACAACGATAAATCAGGCATTTCGTCACACTTTAAATATAATAACGATATAATTAAGGACCCTCATAACATTTCGAATATATTCTGTAATGTTTTTACTAATATTGGCTCAAACCACGCAAATGCAATCCCTCAACCTAAAGAGCAATTTACTAAATATCTTCAGAATTGTCCTAAACAAAATCCAGGAAGTCTCTTCATGAGTCCGACCGATGTAAATGAAATCAGGCAAATTATAATGTCTCTCCAACCTAAGACCAGTTCTGGATATGACAATTTTAGTCCCCGCCTCATTAAATTATTTGGTGAACAAATAGCGTTACCAATAACTATTTTAATAAATAAATCAATAGGAGAGGGAATAGTGCCTGACGAAATAAAAATAGCAAAAATGATACCTGTTTATAAGTCTAAAGCTACTGATGACTTTTCTAATTATAGACCAATATCTTTGTTACCTTCAATTTCTAAAATACTGGGAAAAGTTGTACATAGAAGAACTTATGATTTTATACAGAAAAACAATATATTGAACAATAACCAATATGGTTTTCGTGAGAAACATTCAACAACCAATGCTATTACCGTTTTTACTAGTGACATTATTAATGCACTAGAAAAAAGGGACTCGGTCCTTGCTGTTTTTCTGGATCTAAGTAAAGCATTCGATACTATCAACCACCAAATCCTATTACACAAACTTGAATATTACGGTGTAAGGGGTACTCCACTCAAATGGTTTAAGAGTTACCTTTCAAACAGGAAACAGTATGTTAAGTACAGTTCTAGCGACTCACTTCAGCAGGATGTCACACACGGTGTCCCACAGGGGTCTATCCTCGGTCCGCTTTTGTTTATATTATATATTAATGACCTTCCATTGTGTGTATATATGTGCAAAACTATATTGTTTGCTGATGACACTACTATATACAAAACTGAAAAACGTATTAATGAAATATATAAAGATATGAATAACGAACTTGAAATATTAGCTGACTGGTTTCGTGCCAATAAACTATCTTTAAACATTTCTAAGACAAAATGCATGTTATTTTCTAGATCTCGTCCTGCTCAGAACGAAGAATTATTATTAGCGATAGCTAATAACATAATTCAGCGAACAAAATGTATAACATTTCTAGGCCTTCATGTAGATGACAGACTTGATTGGCATGAACATATAAATGCATGCAAAAACAAGCTAACTAGTACTTTATACATAATTAATAAAGTTAACCGCTATCTTCCAGTAGCTGCACTTAAAACAATTGATTACACTTTAGTTTACCCCTAGTTGACATACGGAATAATTTTGTGGGGATCCACATACAAAACACATATCGAAAAAATATTCATTATGTAAAAAAAATAGTTCGTTCCATTCTTAAAACAAACTATTGGGACCATTCACATCCCCTCTTTACATGTTTAAATCTAATAAAATTGCATGATATTTATGAAATTGAAGTTGGAAAATTCATGTATAATTATGTCCACGGTAGTCTGCCACATTCATTATCGGATATTTTTACATTTACCTATGACATTCACTTTTACAAAACAAGACAAACCTGTAATATACGTCCTATTATCAGTTCTACTCAAAGATCTTCGAACAGTTTACTATGTAAAGGTCCGATGATCTGGAATACAATTCCAACTGTTATACAAAATAAACCCAATTTAAATAGTTTTATATTATTATTAAAGGCAAATGTTGTAAGGGGGTATGGTGTTCTAGTTTAATTTCATTCCAACCCGACATGTCTGACATAGGTGTTTGATATAATGCTATTCTACTGGTTATACCATTGCTGAAGCTTGGCATAACCACATGTTTTTTTTCTCGCAAGACTACTCATGTATCATCTAATATTAATGTTAGTAAATTTACATATATGTTCTATTGATTATAGCAACGTAACCAACACACTACACGTGAAATCATTGTTAATAATAGTTATTTTTGGGATGACGGCGACTAGTTTATGTAATCATTATCATTTTATATTGGAATAATTAAAACAAACTGGTTACAGCCTTAATTGGCTCCGCTGTCATCCTGGAATTGTATATCATTTTGTCAATTGTTTTACGGATTGTTTATATTTGTATGTATGATTTATACAATTCCAAATAAAACCTACTACTACTACTATTACTTCCTCTGCCTCATCTGCAAGTCTTTCCACATTCGCTTTCTTGTCTGCCTTTGCCAACGTTTTCACTTTATCTAGTGTATCTTCCCTTAAGTTGGTGTTTAACCCTCTCTGATCTAGTTGAGCTTATTTTCTGTTTGATTTCTTTCCATTCAGCAATTTTCTGCCAAGTTTCTGCCTTGATCCATTGTTCCTTCTCCTTCTTTTTATATCCTAGCTAAGAATTTCTCGGCTGCTTCTATGAAAGCTTGATTATAGGAGTCATTGTTCATTTTTCTGTTCTTCTCCAAGAATTTGGAAGCGGTTATTGAGTTCTTGCCTGAAGGCTTGCTTTATTCCAACATTTTTCTGTCTGGCAGAGTCGATCAGTCTTCCCCTTTCCTCTCATCTTTGTGGCTTGCGCAATTTCAGGGTGATGTTTCCTACAAACAGACTGTGATCACTGGCTATGTCAGCTCCTAAACAGGCCTTGCGCTAGTATAGAAGGGAAAGACTCGATAACGACGAGAACATTTATTGAACAGACTTATCTCAAAACGGAAGTCGAGGCAAGAGAGCGTACAAGAGGAACAAGGTATGGAATTAACCAACGCAATAATACAGGAAGCGGAAATGTGATACTTATCCAATATGGCGTGACCATAGCTTGTAAGGTTATAACGTGATAGTCCATATGACACACAAATATGCAGTGGAGTCAATATGGGCATATGTCACACAAAATATGCAGTAGAGTCAATAGGTCCATGGCACATGTATTATAACTCATAGTCTTGTAGATATGCATGTTTATTACGTCTGCGGATGGGCCGAGTGGGCCTCACGTTGTCACTGGGTGTGGTTGGTGGTTTCGGTAGCGCGGTTGTAGGGGCCTCAGGTGGCGCTGTGATCGTCAGTGGAGCCTCGGGCGGTGCTGCGATCACTAATGGGATTTCGGGTGGAGTTGCATTCGCTTGGACATCAGGCGGGGTGTCTTCCGTGTCATCTCCATCCTCACGATGGCGCGTGGGTATTGTGGTCGACACATGACCGGGTACTAAATAGCACTCGGATAGTCGCACCTTGTATGATGAAGTGCGTAGTTGAGATCCGCTAAATTTGCGTATGTAGCACCAGCTATCTTCGATAGAGGTGACTAGATAGCGGTCTCAAGCTTGCGACTTATTGCGGTCGGATAGTACGTAAACCAAGTCACCGACATGAATTATCGGTACAGGCGCCTCTTTGCTGCGAGGAGCCTTCGACGTCTGGCTGTGTGCGTGATTTTGTAGGCGAGACTGATGTTGTTCAGCGATGATGGCACGATCTATAAACTGCGCGTTGGAAAACTGGTCTCGTTGGAACCATATTTCGCGTGCCGATAGGCCGCGACCGCGGATTCGTTGGAGGTAGCAATTGCCAGTATAAGAGGTGACACCGGTCCCCCGCCAGGCTCCTGTCGTAGCAGCTCATCTTCAACCTCTGACACAGCTTTCTCGGCTATGGGGTTTTTGTTAGAGTTTTTGATTCTCCCTGTCTCCAAACGAATACCCAAACGTAGCATAGTTGGGTCGTTCACGAGAGCGATGAACCCTGGGGCTGGATCCACGCGGATGATCGCAGGGGGCCCGTCGAGGGGTCGAAACTCTGTGCAGAGTCGAGCGAGGCAGTCACGTAACGCGTCATGGCGTTCGCTCTCGATGATGCACGTAGAAGTGTATGAGCTAACGGTTTCGCGGACGACAAATATGAGTTGTCGGTTACGCTTGATAACATCTGCTGCGAACGAAACACCAATCGCTTCGGGAGCGTCGGTCGTTGTTTGTTCGATGAGTGTAGTCGGGATATTTTTTAGTGACATGCGTGTATGGCATGCGTCGGTCACTCGCTCAATCGCGTTGTCGATGTCCAATGCGAAGAAGTTGCGACGAACTACGAGTTTGAGTTGGTGTTTTGATGGGTGGCTCAGCTTTAGGTGGATCGCTGTTAGTAAGCCATCTAACACTTGTCGTGGAACTACGATAAGTTCTTTGGTTGGCGCGAATGGTATGTCGCACTTGACAACGATGACGCCGTCGCGAGCCAACGTTGTAGTAGATAAGTAACGTTTTACGTCCTTGGCGTTGGTTACTTTTTTGGATGGACGCGTGCCTTGTTTTAGGTGAGCTCTGATGCGCCGTAGGTCAGAGCACTCTGATTGTGTAGAGAGCCATGCGGACCTGCTCGTGAACGGAAGGCGAGTGGAGCCGGATATGATATCTTCCACAGCAACACTCATAACGACAGATTGTTCGATTTGCGATATGAAAGAACATAACTGGCAATGTGGTTCATGGCATTCCGGTGCGTTTCTGCTTGCGAAGTCGGATGGTATGTTTGATGAACCCGCCAGGTGGCGCACTGTGACTTGGTATCGGGCGACAACTGACAGAAACGATGTCACGCGAGGGCTAGATGAAAATTCGCCACGGCATAGTTTGTCAATGGCCTGCACACACGGTTTGCTGTCGGTGAGTAGACACGGCTTCGACTTTGATTGTATGATGTACGGGCTGAAGTGTTTGACTGCTGCAGTAATGCCCAACGCTTCGATTTCGCAGGGTAACCATGTAACTTGGTGTTTCTTTAGTTTGGCGCTGAAAAACTCGGCAAGACGTGTCTGTCCATTTCGCGAAACGTATAGTGTGGATCCGATGCCACGTTTGGTAACCGAACCGTCGGTAACGATCCATAGTTGGTCACTGGGCAGCGGTAATGTGATCGATCTGTTGGTGGAGAGTGTGTTTTGGGCTACACGGAACGCCTCGCGGATGTCATCAGTCCATGTCAATGTCTCCTGTGATTTCATGCCCGCAATGTACGACTCGAGGGGTGCAAGTACTTTGGAACACTGAGAGATGACGCGTCCAAACAGTTTATATGCTCCAACGAAGGAACGAAGTCCCAGAACGGTTTGTGGCGGTGTGCACGATGCCAGAGTAGCGATGCGGTGAGGACTGGCATGTAGTGTACCTTCTGACCACACCCAGCCTAGGATGGTCGTTGATTTGGGGCAAACCCTGGTCTTCTTTGCTGAAAGTCGTAAGTCGCATCGAGCAAGGGCATCAAGGACACGACTCCAGTTGTCTAGTAGTTCTTGTGGCTAGTTGCCCCCGCAGTACAAATCGTCAGCCAATTTGGCGACGTCGCCCTCTTGTAACAGATCACCAAAGACTCGGCACATGAGTTCTTCCAATGCCGTCTCAGAGCCGGGCATGCCCATGGCACATCGTGTGTACACGAGAACTCCACGAAAGGGTGTTGCAACTCCGCAGTATTTGAGTGAGTCCTTCGATAGATGGATCTGATAGAATGCATTCGTCAAGTCTGATACAACGATGTACTTCCAGCAAGCTATGGATCTTAGTGTCGAATCCACGTCTGGCATGAGAGAAGGCTGCGGCTTGCTGTAACGTCCTACTTCCGTGAAGGCAGTGACGAGTCGTGATCCTCCATTAGCTTTGCGTACGAGAAATGATGGGTTAAGGTATTCGACCACCACCCCGATATTTTCTGGACGACGGAATACACCGGCCGCCTCCAAATCATCAAACTTTTCCTGAAGTTCGACGAGTTTGTCGCGAGCGTATTGCGAACATCTCCCCTTTCGCTGCGGGGGTTGGACTGGTCCCATGTTTACAGTTGCTGTGAATGGGCCCGCATGCCCGTTGTATCCTACGATTTTCGAGTTGAACACGGTGTCAAATTGTTGATGCAGATTGCGGAACTGGTTGCGCAAGTCGTCAGACAAGAGGTTGCCACTGTCTAGTTCGATAGTGTCTGGAAATTGCACGTCTGCTGCGTGTGTGCTTGTGTTTTTGATTACGATGTCTTCCACGTAGTTGGTGTCACATGCTGTGGTACCACGCACTTGGCAAAATTGCTCGTTGCGTCCTATTTTCAAGGGATGTGAACACGTGTTTAGTAAACGGATTTTGTCCCCGACTGCCTCGACAATGGCAGGTTGGGGCCAATCTTGGTAGTGCAATGTTGACTTATGATCGTTACGAGGTTCGATCGCCACTACAAGATCGTCGAGTGCTGATGGAATAGACAGTTCTATGTAGGCGCCTGGCCAAACAGTAGTGGACGCGGGTGGCGCACGCAACACGTAGGCCTGCGCTCTGCGAATCGTGTGATATTGGGAACGGTTGACGTTCTCCATCCCGTAGTGTGTCACAGTTTCGTCAATGCTGATCTGATTTTTGGCGGGACGAACGGATATGTCATTGGTTGTCATGAATGGTGTTCCCGCAAGTACATCGACATCCAAGTCTTTAACGACAAGGGCATCGAGGTGTAGGTCAAGATTATCCCGCGATAACACGAGCCTTGTTTCTCCGACTACATTGAGTGGGGTTACACCATCAGCTTGTCTTGCGAGCTGGGAGCTTTTGGTGATTTTTGCACCAATTGACCTGGCCACCGTCTCTCTAATCATGTTGGTTTCGGCCCCAGTGTCGAGGGTAAGACGTATTGGGTGGTGACGATGGAACGCCTTGAAGAATGGAGACTGTTTCGTATTTACGCGACAAGTCACCGACACTTTTTGTACGTCATTGACGTAGCCGTCATTCACCGGTGGTTCCTCGTCTCCGCTGTCTTCGCAGTTTAGTCCTGTCACGTTGCGTGCCTTAGTCATTGTCATAATGCCGTCCCATTATAATTCCGACGCACTAATTACAGGGACAATCATTCGACGAGACACCTCGTAGCTCCCGGTTATTCCGCCCGTTGGCCTGTATATTTTCGTGTTTAATAAAGCCTACGTTTACCCATACACGTTACATTACATGGTGTCTGAAGCGGTTTGCGGGTGAGTTAAGCGCAATATGCATTAACTTACTCAGCGAAAAAAAGTTATAACGTACGGCAACATCGACGAAAAGCGACATTGTCGTCGCGAAATCGAACACACGACAAGTCCATCGCTACGCCAAGACAGCGCTACGCCTACAGCTACGTTGAGCCAACATGGCAAAATTCGACCCGCCAGCGAAGTTTTCGTTCAAGCCGAGTGAATGGTTGGAGTGGGTCGAGGAATTCGGTCGATTTAGAACGGCGACTAAGCTACATAAAGAAGACGGCGAAGTCGAACGCGACTCGTTACTGTATGCTATGGGTGGCCATGAGGCGAATCGATGCGTCTGGCTTGAAACTCAACTGTCAAAAGTGCGTATTCAGAAAGACTGAACTGAAATACTTTGGCCATATCATCAGTCAAGATGGCGTGAGGCCCGACCCAGAGAGGGTCACAGCATTGCTGCAACTTTCACGACCCAACAACGTCAGAGAATTGAGAACAGTACTGTGGATGTTCCAATATCTGTCCAAGTTTGCCTACGACTTGTCATCGGTGATGAAGCCGATGACAGACCTCTTGAAGTCTGACGTCGTCTGGTCATGGGATCACGCACAACAAACTGCATTCGACAAAACAAAGCAACTGCTCGTCAACACTCCGACGCTGGCATACTATGACGTTACCAAACCAACTGTAGTATGCGCGGACGCAAGCAGCTTCGGTATCGGAGCAGTTCTGTTGCAGTTGACCGATGGCGACTTAAAACCAGTGGTCAAAAAGGAGTGTCTCGCAGGAATGTGGGCATGTGACAAATTCTCAAGGTACCTGGTCGGTCTAACAGAATTCAAATTACTGACAGACCATCGGCCACTGGTACCACTCATGAACACAAAGCGCATCGACGAAACACCAATCAGATGTCAACGACTGCTAATGAGAGCGATGCGGTATAATCCAATAGTCGAATACGTCCCGGGCAAGCAACTGGTCATCGCAGACGCACTGTCGAGAAAACCACTGGAGGCATACAAGCCTCAATGCGACGACATCGAACTCTCAGACGAGATAGCAGCCTACTTCGGCGCCATCGAACAGAGTTAGCCCGCGACCAAGGATCGTCTAACTGAGATACGAATCGAGACGTCACGCGATCCGACAATGAAATCACTTTTCGACTTCATCAAGAATGGGTGGCCGCGTCACGAACGATCGGTCCCACAAACGGTAAGAGAGTACCATCGTGAGAGAGCAGCACTATCAGCCGTCGACGGAGTAGTCGTGTATAAACTGCAGATCGTGATACCTGCAACAATGCGCAACGACATACTTCACAGGCTACACGAGTCCCACCAGGGTGTTTCGAAGTGCCGAGAACGAGCAGCAGGCGCCGTCTGGTGGCCGGGAATCAGCCGAGACATCACAGCGTTCGTCGAGCATTGCCAAACATGCCGACGGAACAGGCCGTCACAGCGCGAGCAACCTCTGCGCCCTGTCGAAATCCTAAAACGACCGTGGGAGAAGATCGCAATGGACATATTCACGTTCGAGCGCAAGGACTACTTGGTGGTCATTGACTACTATTCACGCTGGATAGAAATTAAGAAGCTGACCAGCCTAACGTCTGACAGTGTGATTACTCGTCTCAAGGCTATCTTCACCACACACGGCATTCCGGACATCGTCGTGTCAGACAACGGCCGACAATTTATTTCGTATGAATTCTGTCGGTTTGCCAAATCGTGGGGGTTCATACAACAGACAACGAACCCATATTTCGCACAGGAGAACGGCATGGCAGAGCGAGCTGTGCAGACAGCGAAACGTCTGCTCCTCCTTGACGACCCGGAGATCGGCCTACTGAACTATCGGGCGTCGCCTCATAGCGCGATTGGCGTGTCGCCTGCAGAGGCCTTGATGGGTCGCCAACTCGCCACGAGATTGCCAGTCATCAATCAACAACTGCAACCATGTCATGGCCGCGACGCAGACATTCGCGAGTCTGATCGCAAGGCAAAGGCGATCTACAAACGTAATTACGACAAACGCCACGGCGTGCGCAGTCTGTCTCCTTTGCAAATTGGTGACCGAGTTTTGCTAAAACTCGACAACGAGAAGTCGTGGTCTCAGCCAAGCACCGTCATTCGAAGTGACCCGATGAACCGGTCATACATCGTCAGGACGGAGGATGGCATCGACTATCGGCGAAATCGACGACATCTTCAGGGTGTGTCATACGTCGCCCTACCTGATGACGAGGCGCCAGAGTCGACCGACGACATCCCCGCTGCGCCCGACGCACCGCTCGCGGTGAACGCCCCAGCTACGTCGCAGACGCACACCAGATGTGGACGGATGGTCATCCCGCCAATGCGATTTAGATAGTGTGTTCTTTTTATGTTTACGAAGGGAGATGTCATAATGCCGTCCCATTATAATTCCGACGCACTAATTACAGGGACAATCATTCGACGAGACACCTCGTAGCTCCCGGTTATTCAGCCCGTTGGCCTGTATACTTTCGTGTTTAATAAAGCCTACGTTTACCCATACACGTTACATTACAGTCATGAACAGTCTGTCTTGCTCGGGCAAGTACTTGCAAGCGCTTAGATAGTGGTCTACTATCGGTCTACCAGCCTGCTTACAGAGTGGGCATTGTTTTGCTCGTTGGGGTAGCTGTTAGCTTTGTGGGCGAGCGGGACCAGAGCGTGTGCGTGTGCGTGGTAGTAGGTTGACTGTCTCAGGATTTTTGTCTCTGACATAGAATGGATCTCGTCCAGTAGGGACCCCAGGGCCTGAGAGATCTCTGGTTTAAGACTGGCTAGAGTGCGGCTCTGCAATTCGGTTCCGTAGCGCTGTTTTACGAGTCTAGGTAGCTCCTGATGGATAAGTCTAAGCCAGCTCGATACAACCATGTTCTCTAGCGACGGTGATAAGTCCTCATCTACGGTCGGGAACTCGTCGTGGTGTGATATACCGCCACCCACTGTCAGCAGACTATCATCAACGAACGCCAGGAGGCGTTGGAATAGGTCCTCGTGGTTTTCGTCTGATTCAAGTTGTATGTCGGCGAAATCTATGAAGTGAGCGCCGCTTGTCTGAAACCCGAAGTGAAGTCTGATTGCCTGCCATATGGAGTTGACGGATGTCGAGTTTTTGACGATGGTATTTCGCGATATGATCGGACAGAAGTTGGCAATCTGCCCAAGCATTAATTCTAAGTGCGCGACTTTTTGTTGTGCCGTTCGCCTAACCAAGCCTGGTGTGTCTTCGGTATCGTCAAGTAAGCCTCTGAGTGGAGAAGTGTTAGTTTTCTTTCCCCATGTTACCTGGTCGAGTAGGAATGGTGCAAAATTCGCGTCCAATGATAGAGTATATTGGAGGTTTTGGCGCCAGCTCTCATATGACGTCAGTGTTTCGTGTTTTGAAAGAGACCACTGTTTTGGAGCTCTCTGTGACTGAGCCATTGTCGCGTTTGACGTGTAGCTCAATCGTGTATGCAAATGCCGGCAATGTTCAATGTTAATTACTGCGTACAGAAAGTAAGCATTCGTCGTGCCGTTTGTTTGGCTATACCAGTATCTATCCACTTCAGTAGTGAAAACGCTGCCACCACGCCATTATAGAAGGGAAAGACTCGATAACGACGAGAACATTTATTGACTTATTTCAAAACGGAAGTCGAGGCAAGAGAGCGTACAACAGGAACAAGGTATGGAATTAACCAACGCAATAATACAGGAAGCGGAAATGTGATACTTATCCAATATGGCGTTGACGTCTTGTAGAGAACTTCTCTATTTCCCATTGATGAAGAAATGGTTGGTCAACCTGACTCTTGGTTGCTCCATCTGGCGATGTCTACGTTGTCTTGTGGATATCATTATGTCGAAACAATGTCCCTCCAACAATCTTGTCATTCTCTTCGCAAAAGTCACATAGCCGCTCTCCATTGTCATTGATGGTTGCAAAACCATGTCTTCCCATCACCCGCTCTCTGTCTCTGTTGTTGTCTCCTACACTGGCAGTAAAGTCTCCAATGCAACATGTCGGGGCTTTTACATCCTCTCTTGCTGCCTGTAGCTGTTCTTAAAAACTATCCTTATTTTTCCTCTTCTTCATTCTTAATCAATGCGTAGCATACGATCTCTGTTAATTTGGTGTATCTTGAGTTGAATCTGGCATTGAGAAGTCTTGGTTCAAGTGGAATCCATTCTGTCAGTGCTTTATCCAGCTTGCTACCGATTATTAAGGCCACTCCGTTTGTGTGTTGATTGTCTATTCTTCCTGGTGCTAATTTCCTCTTCCCAGCTCCCGTCCATCTTGCTTCGCTGATTCCAAAGATGTCTAGTTTGTAGTTGTCAAACTCCTTCACCACCTGAGCGAGCTTGCTGGTCTGGTACAGTGTGCGCACATTCCAACATGCTAGTCTGGTCCTCCTCTTCGGTTTCAGGGAATCCACCATCAGGGTGCCAGCTCCTTGCTGGGTTTGACTGCCACCCGTCATCTGTCCGATATCCTGGCATGTTTCATCCCTGTCACCACAAATGCTTTGTGCTCTGGTATTAGTTTCCGTATCCGTAACAATGTTTTTTTACGAGGTGGGGTTGTTAGCCCCACGATCAACCCTCCTTCTTTATCCGAGTTTGGGACCGGCGAGAGTCTTCGAGAGGAGAACTCCAGGCGGAGGTCATGAAGATACTGACATCCACAAAATGCCACTAGTCCTACGCTCATTTAAATACAATGTGTTAAAAGTAGACAGATAGGATGGTTCAAGGCAGAAACAGGAGTGCGCCAGGCTGTCTGCTTTCACTTATCCTGTTCACGTCGTTCCTAGAGTTCGTCTCGGCTGACTTGAAGGGCTTATCCAAAGATTTCAAGCGCTAGATACCGACCGCAGTTTTGACATCAAATACACAGTTGATACAGCACTAATGTCGACTGTGTTGGAGAAGTTACAACTTGCGTTGAAGTGCGTCAATCTGTCGGTAACAAATGGGGCATGAAATTCCACCTCTCCAAATACAAAATCATCACTTTATCAGATAAGCATGTTGTGATAGAAAACGAAGAACTCGAGACTGTGAGAGATGTCACATTTCGCACAGAAGCATCTCAACAAGACACGAAACTAGTGGCTTTTTAGTACTGTTACACCTTGAGCAAGCTAACAAAATCATAATTACCTCTCCATTTGCAAATATACCAAACTCGAGAAAAGTAAATGTTTTAAAGATCATTTAGTCACATAATTGAAATGTTCAATAATGCATTATTAAAAAATAACATTACCTATACCTTGGCCACCTAGCCTTTGAAATATGATCAAACACATTACAATACTTTACAAATGAAAGCATGAGTATGGTTGAAGTTGCATTTTCTTGGTAAGCTTTGAGATGCGAGGCTGCTTTGCTACAGCTAGAGCACATCACAGGTCATCAACATGGTCCAATATGTTTTGTGTTTCGGTTTTAATATTGATCCTTGTAGAAATGCCAGTTCTCCACAGCAATACATTGAGATGAGGATAATGAGATGGGTGTTCACAATCAGCCTTTTGTCAAAAAGTTACCAGGTCAGAATCCTGAAAGTCTTCTTTCAGTAGGACTTATGCTCTCTTCTCGCAAGCCAAGGAACTCTGTTGTCTTTGGTGACTCTTTTGTCCACTGAAAAAGTATCAATATCCATGCATTCGTCTCACAGTGTTCCATATCCGGGAAGTATCCAAAGATGGCCTCTTCCACGGAAATTGTGTGCATTGCGATAAGGACACTATATTCTTCGTTCTCTTCAAATAGCGTCGACAATTTGGAGAACATGGAGACCTCGTGTTGGTTGAATTGGATTTGCGAAGTGAGCTGGCAACCTTGCCTTGCGCTTTGACAGTATTCAACATATTAATTTCTTGTGATACGTACAGCTGATTGATCTCACCAAAAGATGTGCAACATAGCCTAGCTCAATAATAACTGTTTGGCTGGCCACTTCGTCTCACATCGCCAATCACCTGACATGTTGGTCTGTAACAATTCTCCCATTTCGTGAAAATGATTATTTGTTCTCTTAATTCGAACATATATTGAAATGTTGTCTCTGTGATAACCATCGATCCTCCACATGGAAGAGAAGCACCCTGTTGTCTCCTGTCAGGTACAAGCAGTTGTGCACAATAAACATTATGTGCATTCATTCAAATAAAGGCGGTAGCATCTGCAACTACAACGGCCTAGTCCAAAAGCGACCTCGCTTTTGTCATAATTTTAATTTTCACAGTTGTGCCCTACAGCGATATCTAGTTCATATTTCATATGTCTCCCTTGTTCCTTGCCAAAGACGAGCCTCAACGCTTCAACTAGACATGCTTGATGAGATCCTCTCCGATTGTAAGGGATTGCTTACATTCAGCATGAGATATTCTTCACTTCGTATACATCTTTCTAAAACACATCTTCAATGTAGCATGCTACAAGAGCGTAGTTGTGATGATTTAATTACTGGAAATCCATACTTTAAAAAACTTTGTGTTATTCCAAAAATGCCCGAATTACCCCAACGGGGTAATTACACTCAGGTTAAATATTGCTACACTAAACCATGCATATTATTTGTGGGTCCCTTATATATTGCCTATAACAATCTAAGGTGCAGAAACCGGGACACTAAGATAACGAGACTTGTCTTGAAGGTTTTGAGATGGTTTGTCTGCGGGTTATCAGAGGTGTTACTAGGGCAGCCTACAAGATATAACTGGATTAGGAGACATTTGTTCCAGAATCGATGTCATCAGACATAGACAACTACACAAACAATTTATATTATACAGAAGAACAATTTAAAAACAAATGTGTTGCATCGAAAGAAGGTGTTGCAAGCTTTTCTATAATAATATTTCAATTGCCAAAATTTAGCATGTAACTTTAATAAACTAAAAGACAGCATTAAAGCGTTATATTTGCAATTTGATGTCATTGCTCTATCCGAGACTTGGTTTAATGGCGATGACAATGAAAACTTTAACATTTATGGCTACAGAATGTTTACCTGCTCAAGAAAAAAGAAAAATGGAGGTGGAATTGCACTATATATTAATGACACAGTACAACACAAATACCTACCGGAAATCTAAATGCATTGATACTTGTGCAGAAGTGGTGTCTGTAGAAATTGCTCTTAAAATGGTAAAAAAAAACAATAATCTGTTGTATTTATCGTGCAACAAACAGAACTGGAGCTATTGAGTGATTATATAAATAACATTTGTAGAAACATACGTAATAAAATGGTATATACGTGTGGTGATTTTAATGTTGATCTCCTGCAATATGATCACAATGATGTTACAAATAACTTCATTGACCATTTGTACAGTTTTGGATTACACCCATTAATAACAAGACCAACCAGAATAACAAGCCTCTCCAAAACTTTTATAGATAATAAATACACAACAAACTTGTCAAATGTACAGAATGGGTTGTTAATAAATTATGTGAGTGATCATTTGCCCATTTTCCAAATAACGGAATCCGTCCATAAAAACCGCAGCAGTGCAAGATATAATGCAGGGAGAATAGTCAGTGAACAGACCATAAATGCTATAATGAATGAGCTCAAAGAAACTAACTGGAATGAAATTCTGTAAAGTGAAGATGTAAATGGTATGTATAATACATTTACTGAAAAGTTAAAAAAATTATACAGTACAACTTGTCCTATCATTAAACAGAAAACTGTTAACAAAAGGCCAGACAAGCCATGGATGACCAATTCTTTAATAAATGCATGCAAGAAAAAAATCAACTGTATAAACAGTTCCTGAAGAAAAGGTCAATTGATAATGAAGAAACTGACAGGCATACTAAGGTACTGTGAGAAACTGACAGGCATACTAAGGTACTGTGAGAAACTGACAGGCATACTAAGGTACTGTGAGAAACAACACTTTACAGAACGTCTGGAAAAAAATAAGGGAAACAAAAGAAACATGGAAAATTATAAATAGTCTGATCAACAAAAAAACTAAAGGAACAAAATATCCCACTGAATTTAATAACAATGGAGCCACAGTCACAGGTAACAAAAATATTATTAATAGTTTTAACAATTTGTTTGTAAATATAGGGCCATCTCTACCGGATAATATTCCAAAGAGCAATGATATGTTTACAAGTTATTTATCTGATGTAGTTGAATATACTCTGTTTCTAAAACTTGTTACTGAAGAAGAAATCATTAACCTGGTGAATAAAACAAAAAGAAAGAAATCTAAAGATCACGATGATATTGACATGTGCCTAGTTAAACTAAACAACTAATACTGTATCTAGTAAGACCCCTAGCGCATATTTTAATACCTCGTTACAGAAGGGAATTTTCCCAGATGGTATGAAAATTGCTAGAGTTATCCCGTTATTCAAAAATGGTGATATTAATAATTATACTAACTACAGACTTATATATATTATCTCAGTTTTCAACAATCTTAAAACAGATCTACCACAACAGGATAATGTCATTTATAGATGATAACAAATATTGTATGAAAGCCAATATAGGTTTAGGAAAAATATGTCAACATCACTGGCCTTAGTGGAACTCGTAGAAGAAATTACTACCGGGGTACTTCTACTGATGATTGTAAATCTACTGTTGGTGTCTTCATTGACCTGAAAAAGGCCTTTGATACAGTTGATCACAACATTCTCGTCAAACACTTGAGCATTATGGAATAAGAGGAATAGTTAATATGTGGATCTGTAGTTATCTTAATAATAGAAGCCAATATGTTTGTATTAATGACACAACTTCAGAATGAGTGAATGTTACATGAGGGGTTCCGCAGGGATCTATATTGGGTCTTGCGTTGTTTCTTATATATATATTAATGATATGTGTAACGTGTCATTGTTAATACAATCAGTTGTCTTTGCTGATGATACTAATTTCTTTTACTCAGGTGACAATATATCACAAGTGTTTGAAACAGTATCAACAGAATTAAACACATTATACAGATGGTTTTCAAGTTAATAAGCTCTCCCTAAATTTGGCCAAAACAAACTTTATGATTTTTGGTAATAGACGAAGTGACAACAACACCTTGGTCAGTATTACAGTGTAATGGCAAGAACATTAATAGAGTCTATGTTACAAAATTTCTTGGTGTACACATTGATTCCCATTTAAATTGGAATTAACACATTAGCCACATAAAAAGTAAAATCTCAAAAAATGTATCTGTAATGAATAAGGTGAAACATTTATTGAATAAGCCTTCATTATACTCATTATACA
Organism: Paraescarpia echinospica; assembly: GCA_020002185.1. Lineage (NCBI taxonomy): Eukaryota > Metazoa > Annelida > Polychaeta > Sabellida > Siboglinidae > Paraescarpia > Paraescarpia echinospica. Next base: position 51,072,554 of record CM034538.1, on the reverse strand, counting down.
GTACTCTCATCATGCCGTATTTAAATTCCTGTTGTGAAATTTTGGGCAATACATGTAAGACTTGTATACAACCCTTGCATATTATTCAGAAAAGAGCTATTCCGATTTGTCAAAAGGCCGACTTCATGGCTCATACAAGACCAATTTGTTATCAATTAAAAACTTTAACTGTACAGGACATGGTGGATTTCAATAGCATGGTGTTTATGTACAAGGTTTATACAAATTTTTTACCAGCTGTTTTGTTGTACTTCCAGGGAGTTAATAACAGTCATCATCATAACTCGTATGAAAAACTGCAACTTCAAAATAAGATTTAGTAGGACTACTAAAAAAGCGGAATGTATCAGGAATGTAAGGGACCCAAGATGTGGAATGACCTGTGTGCTGACATTAAATTGTGCAATTTTACTTATCAATTCAAAAAGATTATACAAAGCTTTACTCCTGCAAAGATATGATGACTTCATGTTTTGATTTTATGTTTGTTATTATGTATCAACTGCAATACCTTCAAGTAGTTTAAATCTAGCCTAATTTTGAGTAATATATTGTGTATGTATTGTATCAGTGCAATTGTATAACATGGTGAATGCTATTTATAAGTTTATAACTTCTTGCATTTCCCTTCAACATTTTCTTATTGTTCAATGTTTAACTGTGTTTCATTGTTCCCCTGTTTATGGTGGAGTAGCTTACAAATGTGCTCGTTTACAACTTATTTGAACATTTTTTACTTACGTTGAATAAATTCAATTCAATTAACGGACAAAGGAAAGGAGAAAGACAGACGAGGTGGGGTTACCAAATCAAACATGACACTGGACTCCCGCTATTAAAACCGGAGTGGTATACTCTGGATCGCTAAGATGGAGGGGTGTGATACCCAGGAACACAGCGAGTGGTCTGATCAAGTTGGGCTACCAGGTATATGCATTTAAGTCAAGTACTTCCGTGTTTGTGCATGCGGACAGATGCGATTCCAAAAAGGCTAGAAAAAGGTACATTTTAAAATGTTGCACGTCCTTGCAACCACAACATCATTGCGTGAGCTGTGTAGACATTTCCAGGGTGTTCATCCTGAGATTAGCTGTGTAGGCATTTCCAGGGTGTTCATCCTGACATTAGCTGTGTAGGTATTTCCAGGGTGTTCATCCTGACATCAGCTGTGTAGGTATTTCCAGGGTGTTCATCTTGAAATCAGTTGTGTAGGTATTTCCAGGGTGTTCATCCTGACATCAGCTGTGTTGGCATTTCCAGGGTGTTCGTGCTAACTTCAACTGTGTTGGTGTTTCCAGGGTGTTCGTGCCGACGTCAGCTGTGTTGGTGTTTGCAGGGTGTCCGTGCTGATGTCAGCTGTGTTGGTGTTTACAGGGTGTTCATGCTGACATCAGCTGTGTTGTGTTTTAGGGTGTTCGTGCTGATGTCAGCTGTGTTGGTGTTTGCATGGTATTCGTGCTGATGTCAGCTGTGTTGGTATTTGCAGGGTGTTTGTGCTGACGACAGCTGTGTTGGTGTTTGCAGGATGTTCGTGCTGATGGCGCCGAGTAATGCGGTCGGTGTTCTCGGTGTCCGGGAACTCTCAGACGATGGCAGTGAAAGCGCCTTGAAGGACAACCTCGACCAAGACTTCCCGTCGGACACCAGCTAGTCAACTACGGGCAAACACAAGTTCCCCACAACCACGGAATGAGTCTCGTTGCACCATTGGCAACACTCGGTTTGAGATAGAGGCCGGAAATGAAGAGGAGGTTTGTCTGGGTGGTTTTGGTATTTTTGCTATTGCTTATATAAACTATTTGGTCTGTGAATAGATTTGACAAAGAACTGTATAAGTAGTCAGAATATATTTTAAGTAAAACATTTAAAAATGAATATGAATCTTGCTCAACACCAGTGTTTTATTCAGAAAATGATGAGCACCTAGGCACTCTTTTAAAACAATATAGACTACATTATATGTTGGGTTTACACAAACTTGAGGAACCACAGACCATGAATGGGGAAAGCTACTGGTTCAATATCTGTATCCGTAACCTTTCCTTCCGATGACTGGTAGACCTAATTACGTTGTGAGCAGTACATAAAGGGTGGCTGATTATTGGATGGGGTGGGCGGAAGAAATAAATGAATTGGATTTGTATCATTCATCCTCAGATTCCTGGCCGTCAAATACACCGACACGTAAAACGTCACATGCATTTGTTTCGCAAACTGAATAAACCTTAGTTTGCAGTGGTTATGTCAAAATTGTACAGCCAATTTTTTAACAAGTACTTCTCAGATATGTTAACATGGAAGTTGCATCTGTCCTCTTATATGAGTCTATGTTTACTCTTCACTGTTTGTGAGACGCAACGTAATGTTTACTGTTAATAGTCGACTCTTCACTGTTCTGAATAAAACAGGGTGGTTATACTTCAACGAGCAATACTGTAAGGGTTTGTAAAAGCATGGTTTATCAAAACTGTTTTTCTGTAAATAGCAAGTTAAAAACAATGTACGTTTGCACACTGTAAATATGGCACTCATTGTTGGAAAGTAATTGTTCTTGTTGTCTACATGACACCAGAGCAAACTGAAGACTTACTATTTTAGCATAACATACAACCAAGTTATTAATTAGTGTTAATAATTTATATATCTTTACCTTTTTATTTATATAACCATTTGTATTGTCACTTGTTTGTATACTGCTTTTACATTTCATTATGTTGTGTTGTTGTTTTACTGTACAGCACTGTCAAATATCATTATAATAAATATGGTGCTACATAAATCAATAAGTACAATTACACATTACAAAAATAACATAATAATAAAGATTAAATTTGTATCTTATTTTACTGTGTATTTATTTGACAAAATAAGTAGTCGTGATTGACCCAAAAGCCTGTGTGGGGATAATATTTTGGCCAGAAAGTCAAAGCTTGCACGCAAAAAATAGTACAAAATACCTTAATATGATCAGGAATAATGTATACTGGTGTAACATTAGCAAAATACCCATTAAATTAAGACTTTAAAATCAGGTGTATTTTATGATAAAAACAGCACTCGCAACTTAATAGGGTGGAGATATTTTCACCGGGAAATAAATTTTCCATGGTATGCACACACGAATAGGTTAAAAATTACTCCAAAATTACCAGAAGTATTGTTTACTGGTGTTACATTAACAAAACATAAAGTTTATTTAGCTAAATCTTACAATGGTGTCTCAACAAGTATTTTGGGGACAAAATAGGCACTCATGACTTTAGAGGGTTGGAGACTGCTTTGAACACAAAATCAATGCTTGTACCCACACAAAGATGCAAAATGACTCCACATGACTAGGAGCCATATATCTAAAGGTGCTACAATAGCAAAAAAATATTTTTATTTGGATACGGATTTGCACTAGTGTCTTAACATTTTTGGGAGGTGAAATGTTCAAGAAATGGATATCTACATCCATAAATCAAGTGAAAATGGCTCTAAATGATAGGAATAATGCAAGATATCTCACAATAACATAATTAATTTACATGTACATACATGATGTATATGTATATATAATGTGTACCTATTTAACAAATTAGGCACCCGTAAAGTTGTGTTCCTTTGATATCTAGCAGTGTTATATTGCCTGCACTGTACAACCTAGTAAGGTCTTCACTTGAAGTCATGTCACACCATGCCTCACCTAGGCTACAACAATTCTTACTTGACATGTAACAATCCATCACATTTGTTCATAAAAAATAAAATTAGATGTAAGTTCTTACATAGTGCATTATCCAGCTCTTTGGACTGTTCAAAGCGCTTTACACTTTACTCCCTGGCAGACCTGTTGAAACGCCTTCTCGACTTCTCTGGGAAGTATTCAACCATGCTGCAGTTAATGCGTGAAGATTACATGTACACACATATCCACCACTGTCTATAGCCAGGTACTCATTCATACAGCTGGGTGAACTGGAGCAACATAGAATGAACAAACGTGCACAAAGTTTGACACAGCAGCACAGGATTCGAGCCGGGATTCACTAGACTGAGCTGCTCTATCCACTGCACCACAGCACCCATAAAAATGGACACATACAAAATTAACCGATTTCGTTTTGGCTGGATTCGTTTGTCCGAGAGTGACTTGAGCAGGCGACACAGAGGGAGGTGGACGTGTCACTTGTGGTCACTTGGAACACCTCGTAATGGTGGTTGAGCCCCACTTGCACATGCACCTTGCAGTAAGAGCCTAGAGCACCCCCTTGTGACGGGGTGGCGTAGAACACCCTGTGGATGCGACTGTGTACCAGGGCCATTGCACACCTGAAGACAAACAAGGTATTTAACATTATGCTAATGATTATCTGTATAGCTGGTCGCCTTGGTAATGTAATTACACTGAAACACACAATTACTGGTACAACCACAAATATTGGCTTTTTATTATTTTAACAATTCTGAAAGTAGATATTTTGCTGCAGGAAAGCAAATATGAAGGTTTTGGATTTGAGTTCAGATTTGTTTCAAAACTGTTCTAACATTCACAATTTGGAAGTTATGACCCTAGAGGAGGTGTAAATAGTAAAAAACATACAGTTTCAAAACAAGCTTTATTGGAAATACGGCCAACTCGGGCTGAGTTAACTGTGATACCCTTTGATGTTCAATGATATCAAAATTTCCCATGTTTAAAACAGCAGAATTCCTGTTACAAATTACAACACCCACTAATTCCAGGTAGAGGAACTGACAGGCCCCTTTAAGCTAAGTGGTTACAGCCAACTTACATTACACATGGCTCATGGGTCACATACAGGTCAAAGCCAGTGCATAAATATTCCGTAGACTTCTCACAATCCAAAGGTTTTCTGTGGTAGAAATGTTCTTCTGGAAAGGCAATAAATGTAGCTGATTAACACACCTGCAAACAACACGCAAAGTGGCCTATAAATTACAAGAAATAAAGCATACTAGGGGAAACAGTTCATTATTCGATATTAGAAAAGCACCTATCATCAGAACGGCAGAATTTGGTAGTTTATAAGCATAGCTACATTATCTTCGTCATGAGTAGGTGAGAACTGAAGCAACCAAGCCCTTCCTTTGGTTGTATGAGACAGATGACACTACACAAGAACATACATAGACATAGGAATGGTTTCACAGAATATTTGCACGAGAACCCTTTCATCAGTTGGGGAAGATTTAAGGAACTTTGAACAACTGTAATTTGATTGTACATAAAAAGGGTAATGGCTGGTGAATTGAAGGGAATATAAGAAAGCAATATGGTGTTAATTCTTCTAACTGCGGCTAATTCTTGTAGTCACACTGTCTGCATGCAGTGGTTCTCATGGTCTCTCTGCAGTCTAATGCAGCATCATATATTACAGGAAGCAAAAAACCATACTATTTGAAATTGTGTTACCTACCCTGAGACTGCCACGCCCCTGCCCCCTGAGAATGGGCAACCTGGTCAATACATGTCATGACAGCGTGCTGTAGAGGGTGATGTGACTGTCTGTCATGACTAACAGCAACAGTCTCATTGCTCGCTGGATCAACAATCACTGCTCCTACCGCCACCTGGTGGTACAACCGTACAACGAACACAACAAATGAACATTTCACTGCAGATTCACAGGATGCCTCCAAATGTTCTTTATTAATACTTTATACAACACACATTGTGGGAACGTTTCACTGTAGACAAAATGCTTTCAAGTTATTCAGAGAACCTGTTATTACATACTACCAGGTACTATATATTGTGTTTTGCCCTGAAACCTTTCATATTAAGTTTCAAAACTGTGAAAAGGAGTTTGGTACCTTTTTGTATTTCACAGATCATGAGCTTTAAAATGATACCTAATGTGTTGAAATATCTTCAGTAGTGTTTAATTTATTTCTAAAACTAAAGCAAACTTTTAAAAAGCGTTCTGTGAAACGAGGTTATTTTTACTCGTATTGTTTCTTAATCTTTCGGTTCATCAGTGCATATATTTGATTGGTTTTGGATTATTTGATGTGACAAATAGATTGAACATTAATAATTTGGATTATATGGTAGGCATTTCTGCCATATCATAAAACTGATGGAACACGACATAAACAGCTATTTCGGCTCAATATATATGGGCAACTTAATACCTGCTTCGCAGTGGTAGGTCACAGATTTTATGACTGATTCACAGGAATGTAAAGAAATTGAACATTTACTTCGTTGTGGTTTCTGGCCACCATGGCTGCTTCCTGTGCCTTCTCCATGAAGTGCACAATGAGCTCCGTGTCAGACGGAGAGAACCGCTCTCCTGCCAGTAGCCTTGTTATCCTAAACACAAAGTCAATAAACTGCTTACAAATAATATCATACCAAAGGTGACTATTAATCAATTAAGTAAGGCTTAATTTTGTACAGTCAGTGTACAGGGAAAAACACAGCATACATGCTGAACTGATAACAACATTTCAATTTACAACAGGTTTTGTAAATGATTAGTATGAACTGATCGCATGTTAAGTACATATGTTGTCTTTGCAAATGCCAGTACTAGAAGGCATTTCTATTGAAGTATGGCAACTTCTATCATGGACACTGACAAAAACACTAGAGAAAATGTTTGATGGCTCTTATACAAGACTTCTATGCAAAATCTACAATGTGTTCTGGCATGAGATCACATCACCATCCAGGAATTGTATGGCAATCTACCACATATCTCCACCACCGTGAGGCAATGTCGTCTATGTCTGGCAGGGCATGTGATGTGCCACGATGAAATGAAATAACAAACAAAGTTCTCCTATGGAGGCCCTTGGGTCCTCGGAAAAGAGGTTTCCCTAACATGACTCTGACAGACACCATTGCGAAGGACTCCCGCCTCAGTCGGACTTGTCTGAATGACGCAATGTCAGACATAAAATACTGGAAATATCTCATCATGTTACCACGTTAAATGGAATATACCATATTTTATCACATTATCGCCCATGGGCGATTAGTTCAAGATATTCTAAAAATGGGGGTGGGCAGTTATGAAGACATGTGTGCTAACGATGCAGATCCGCATTATCGTGCCCCCCCCATACAAAAATGATCCAAGCAACATAAACTTAAAGTGGGTGTACGATATAACAATTGGACACTGACTAGTGCCAGGTTTCACAAAGCGTTCGTACCATATATGAAGAGATAATTGAAATAGGAAACATTGTCATTGACAGACTTCTGATGAAAATGATGTAACTCTAAAAAAATTCAACATATGAATAGTTTAGTGGATATTTGTAATCAGTGCACTCTTGATAACTCAAGCTGATTCTAGCTTTGTTAAGTCGATCTTTTACCTTGGTCCCAGGCCTATCTATAAGGTGCTAAAACGTAGGCCGTGATACGTGGAACTTCTGATAACTAGTATTACCATGATACCCTGGAGGTTTGACTCATCTAGAGTGCATTTTAGCTTGGAGATTGTGTCATAACTATACAAGTTTCATGAATTGATTTATTTTTGGACTGTCATATGAAGGACTGGTTCCCGCTTTGTGAAAACATTTCCAACAATGCGGTCTAGGGCCAGTTTCACGAAACATTCGTATTGTTGAAACGTCATTCAAAGGTTCTCAATTCATTCGTAGTTTGTACGTCAGGAGTTTGTAATGCTCGCTGTGTGTTGTAAAATTATTCTGAGTTAATGTCGTCTTCTTCGTTAAACTTCCATATTTCAAGTTCCTTTGGCGGGTTGACCTTTGTTGACTAGCTTCGCGAAACCAGGTCAGGCTCTGGCTGCGCCACCAAGTGAATATGAATAAATACGGCAGGCGTCACTATTACGTTTGCAATGTTCTAGAAGTCGGGACATGAACATGCATTATGAATGCACACATCTATTACCACTCCTACAGTGCTCCCATCTCATTTTATCACTTGTGTCAATATAACCAGTTTCCAATGCATAGCATAAACTTATATAAGTTGACTCTTATTTAACTTTTACTTTTATTGTTAGCATGAGAGCCAATTATCATCTCTACCCGGATTCAGGGTAAACCGGGATCAGTGTCATAGAGTGAAAACCAGCGTTATCTTCCAGGCGGTAGAACAGGGAGCTCTACAGTGCTCCCATCTCATGGCGCCTGGATAATTGAGGCTAATCCGGGAGCTGGTCATTTTATTTTCACCTTTCCTCGTAGTTATGAACTGTCACATGATCATTCCTCTGTGTTGCTAAAGAGGTTTACATTGTTATGACATAAAACCGACATCGAAAAACATTTCTTATATTTCTCGTCTAAATCAACCTGTTTATTCATCACCATTCAACGAGGCGTTATAGACGTAGTTTGTGCAAAGCAGCACTACTGTCGATGAATTTTTTCAATGTTGTTTTTAATGTTTACAATCAGAGGAATTGTTATTATTACATGGTATATTACGTGAATAAAGTTACTTCGTATAAAAAGACAAACTATACAGTGGCGAGCTTAAGAGCTATTCAATCAGAATCAATGCCTGCTGGCTGAAGCGCCAACCAGCGACAGATGACATAAAGTCTGAAGAATATATTCAACAACTTTCTGGCCATTCTGTGGCCTATCTGCATGATTTATTGTATGATATATTATGTGGAAAAAGTTTTATCATATACTAAAGTAAAAAAACTGGACAAAGTTATTCAAAATGCAATGCCTGCTGCCTAAAGTACTAATCAGTGCTGAACCAGTGACAGAAACATTGGAGCAGACCAAGTTAAGTCTGAAGAATATTAAACAACTTTCTGCACATTTTGTTGAATTTCTGCATGTTTACGGTCTATATTTTGTTAACAAATATATATAAGTGGCTGAGATGGGGGTGGGTGGTAATGTGAGCAGGTGGGCGGTTAACCCAAATTTTTGGCAAACAGAGTAGTCTCCGGGTCATTATCCGTCAGACTCCAAGATGCGTCTCCTCGAATGTCGTAATATCTATCTGCTAGATCGGCACCATCTCTATATGACTTACGAGATTTGAGTGTGACTTGCCAAGGCAGTTATATCAACATCTGCTTTTTGTTGGCTATAACCGTCCGAATACTTAACATGAGAGCAGTGTTGATGGTGTTTTTTTCATATAAAAAGTATTTCCCTAAAGCCAACTTGTCTAACAATTTATTTGCATAATGTGAAATAAATAACCTGTAAGAAAACTTTCTTCAGATTTTTATGAAAATGGCATGTTTATATTAGTGGGACACTCAACGACAAACCCAATAAGTAATGAGACTAACTGCTTGTCCTCGTGGAAGAATGTGGGCCAGTGTTGAGTGGCAACGGTGTACTGGTGACGGGTGACAGGGGCATCTCTGGCAACCCACTGCACCACTGGTTCACCCAGGCCACGGGGCGCCATCACATCTCTCCCCACAAACACCTCGGTCAGTGTCGGCGTCACATGGCTGGTTACTTCTGACAGGGGGCATAGAAGCACCAACAGGGGGGCGACTACACATAACACAAGAGAAACACACTAATTTTATGTGTATTTAAATGGATTCAACAGTCATACGCTGCTAAAAAAGGGGGTTTATGCTAATTAGGAAAATATGGTATATAGATAAAATCAAGTACCATTAAACGGGTAATTGATTGTGGCTTATTTAAATAATTACATTTAACTATATATATATACTGTTGTGACCTAGATTCAGATTTTGTGGAGGTTAGTCTAATACAATTAAACAATACCAGAGTTGTCCAGAAACTGAACATTAAAAATAATTTGTAATAATTTTTTAAGTATAGCCTAGTTAATTATTTTAGTTAAATTGTTGTTTACACTGTCACCAGTATATCTTCTGTTGCATATTCCAAACTGTCATGGAATCATTAATGTTTGAGAGTTTTGTCCAATTTTGATTCAACATGAGCAACAAGCCCTGAAAATAGGCTGACATCACAGCAGCACAACAACTGTACATCTACAAGTACTGCAGAAGACCACCAACTGTCAGAGAAGCCAGCAGTACTGACCTTTGGTTGTGCTCCTCACACGTTTCAGGTGCTGCCAGCGGCGCAGGGGAAAGGTGTCCGAGAGCTGCCTGTCAACACATAAACAGTGTTTGTCATAAATATTGCATACACACAAAGTGGTCAATCTCTTTATTATTCTTGCCACTAGCCGTCCTCCACAAGGATAACTTGGAAAACATGATTGTCTGATGCAGATTGGCAGAAACCAAGCAACACAATCTTTAGCTAATTATGTATAGTTTTACATCTGTGACCTATGTCTGTAGCTACATAACACATGTTGGCCTTTTGTTCGGGTGGCTATTACACAATACAATATTTATAGAAAATGAGAATCTTTATTTACCTAGGATTCAAGTCCGCAATAATATTGTGCTTTGTTTCCAGCAATTGTTTGCGATACCGTGAACTCACCGGATTATGGTTGGTGTTAACTTCTTGTCTTCAATGGTGCACACCAATGCTTGTTCTATGTGGAATATTTATAACATTAATCATTCATTACAAAGTAACCTGATGGTGTTATTCTTAAAACATTGCCATTAACAACAAGGCTGGTTACAATAAGCACTGCCATACAAATGAGGACTGAGAAATACAGAGATTGTTTTTCTAGACCACATGGTGACTACTGGACATTAAAAATATGAAAGTATACAAAGTAAACACAAACAGAATATCAAACTTGATCAATTGTGAAGATGTTACTTTTTTTTACATTACATAGTACTTTCAGAGTTAGTCAATACAGTCACTAATATTGTCCTAATATAATTATTATATATAATTCTTATAAAATGCAACACCCTAAGAAAAGTTAAGTTTACCTAATTTACACAATACACATATAACTTTGCTTTCATAAATGCAGCGGTGCAACTGTGATTTTTCTATTCGAATGTGTTTTCACAACAATTTGTGAGCACACAGAATTTTAGATTAGGCTTAATCTCTTATCTTATATATCTCCATAACCTGACTAGGCAATGCTGTTTCATTTTAAAGTATTGCCTTATGCTTATGTGGTTTATTTAAAACAACTTTGTAGTTTTCTGCCGATTTCCACCAGCAGACACTGGTGAAAACTAATTGTTGATGGTTTCTGCCACAGTTTCGCTGAAAACTGGTTTCTGACAGAAACATAAACCTGTATAATATATATACTGTATAATAAAACAATTACCAGGTAATTGCAATCACTTTCAACTGTCACTACAATTAATGGAAAAATAAAATAATAATTTCAGAATATGGTTATCAGTTACTCCACATCTGCTACTTACCTAGCTGAACTTCCTGAGTAAATGCATCAGCTAAGACAGGAACAAGTCTGACATGTTTTACCACTTGGCACTCTGAAAAATCAAACCAAAATATTTGTAATTTTTTTTTACAATTGTCTGTTTTGTTCCATTATTCAAAAAACTGTCTCATGCCAGGGATGATAAGTGTATTAGCAGGAAGTGGATGACTTGCTGTCTTGATTGTGTGACCCAAACGAATTCACCAAACTTCAGACAAAGGGCAATTGCAGTTAGTCCCACCTGCTTCTTCTATATACTGCCAATAGAGTATGTTTACAATTTGTATGTTTTGTATAACATTTTTACTTTCCAGGTTAGTTCCAGCACTCAGCAATGTTCTATAACCCAGCTGATTACCTTAATGGCTTTGTGTACTCGGACACTATACGTTTTTGGACACCCAAAAAATGTTGACATGTTTAGTGGAGACGATATGCATGCCGATGAAGAAACACCTGGATATAAAATATTCGAGTAGACCATTTCATGAAGATTGTAAATATTAGTTAATGTGTTATTAAAAATATTGTAGAATTTGATCCCCAATACTCTGTTATTTAGGCCGATTTCCAGTGGTTGTAGAAACCTTGTAGGAGACTTGGTGAGCTGCTATCTCGCATGCAGCACAGTTAAAAGTTGTTTAAGAAAATGTGCACACATTTTCTGTTTTCATTCTGCCCCTACCACCCTCCCCCAGAATGGAAAGAAGAAAGAGATGAACTATGATAAAACTTTACTTGTTCACAAGGTACATATACATAGCATGCATTTTGACTTAAAACAATAGCAATGAATAATATAATACTGATTGAATTGGAATGAAGTAATAGATGCAACATGTATAATAACACATCTGAATAATATTCCTTATAATTTTGGCTAAATCTGCTTTAACCTTTTCGAGTAGACCTAAGTATTTTATATATTATTTTATACCTAAGTTATTTTACTTTAATCCTAGATCATATCTTTATATTGCATTGATAATTATGTCTATTGCTGTTTTAAAGTTTCTCAAGTTCTGCCAGTGCAGTAGGGATTCCCATTACACATTATAGTTACAGCCCATGTGGAGGCATTCTATTTGACACTGGGACAATGGCAGGCAGTGATCCAATGCTAGTCCAATACACAGGCTTACAGCATAATCAGGCCACTCCACTAAACCACCCCAGTGATCAGAGATAGGGCAAAGTCCACTATCCAGTTATAAATAGAGATCAGTGGCAGTTATAAATAGAGATCAGTGCAGGAGATTTACAGCAGTAGGGAAAAGTTAGCATTTTGGAGGGTGCCCTTAGAATGATTCAATCAAATACAGATTTCTTGTGTATAGTGGCACTATCACGATATGTCTATGCAAAATCAGAGAAAAAGTTACTGAACGGTTTCTGAGATATGGCAGCTAACGGCGGATGGTGGACAGCAGACAGCAGACACAGAGTGATGGCATTAGTCCATTGGACCTTCGGCCCAAAGGACTAAAAATAGGCAAAATGTGAAAATTTACCCACTTTGGGGGCCCTACGAGGCCCTTAGAATGATTCAATCAATTACAGATTTCTCATGCATAGTGGTAGTACCCTAAGATATGTCTATGCAAAATTAGAGAAAAAGTTGCTGAACGGTTTCCGAGTTATGGCAGCTAACGGCAGATGGCAGATGGCGCACGGGGAGTGATGGCATAAGTCCATTGGACCTTCTGCCCAAAGGACTAAAAATTAACAAAATTAATTATTTTTGTGTACCGTAAGTTTTCGGACACCTTTGTAAATTTAGTTAACTGTAATGAAGTTACAAGGGCCTGATAGGGTAATAAAATGGGGATGACATGACATCCAGACTCGTTCACATAAGTAAGTATTCAGACAGAGTATCTGAGAATTGTGCTTGTGCATCATATGTTTTTGGAGAGCTAATAATTAAAATAAATAATGTTTTTAAAAGTGTCCAAATACACACAGTCTGTATATAATATTGTCGTTACAATCTGATGGTTTTATGATGCATAGGCTTTGGAGCATGGGGGGCTGAAAGTCCAAATATTTAGAGTGGGGGCATAGCCTCTAATGTTTTATGTTTTCAGTCAGCCTGAAGGTTAGTGGATTTGCAGGATCATGAATGTCCAACAGTACCCTCCCACAAACCGAGAAATAACTCCAACACTACTTTCCTGAACCACAACAAATCTCCACCTCTACCCCTCGAAAAATCTCCAACTCTAACCCCTCTCGAAAAATTAAACAAATTCCAACATTACGTGTACCACCCTAAAAAATCTCCAACACTACCCCCCCCCCATCGAACCAGCTCAGCCTCCAATACAGAGCTGTCAAGTTGTGTTGGGAAATATGCATGAGATCTAATTCCCATCATGACAATAGGTGGCAGCACCTTTAGTTATTCACATTTTCTATCAAAACGACATATTATACATGTCACTGACGATGATAAGAATAAGGTTGTGGATTCTATAGATGCTCTGCAGTGCATATGAATAATAATTAATATAAATATATCAACATGTGCAAAAAATAAGCCAGTTTGTATAAATATTTTTTGAAATGACAAATATGCGTGAGATTTACATGTTGATGCGTGAGAGCGTGAGGTGGATGCTAAATCAGGGTTGAACAGTTTCAACCGCCAAATATACCGCCCGGTTAAAACTTAGTTAAAACCAGGCTAATTTTACCTGAAAAGTGATCAAAACCCGGTTAAAACCTAATTTAGTGATAATTGTGTGGAATATTTCTGTAATTAATTGTTAATCACTACAAAAATAATGCAAGCGTAAAAATATATGTTCAATATGAATAAGAAACAAGATATCTCAGTGACACATTAGTGCGATGTAGCTGATATTTTATTTGACGTAAGTGTACACGTTAAAATCATACAATATTGCATAACAATTTAAATCATGTCGACACTTTCACCACGCTAAAGGCCAATACAATCACCAGATGGCGTGCACATAATGTGTTACGTTTGTCATTTTTACTATTAAGCATACATTTACATAAGTTCCCAAATTGTGTATTATATTAGCACAACAAAAACTTTTATATATTCAGATTAATATTTAAAAATACACAGGACATGTAAATCCAATCGTTTTCATTAGCAAGACACTGCAAAAATTGACACCAGACAACGTATTCAAATTCGGCATAGCCAGGCCGTTTCCATAGCGTAGATTTAGGGCCAGTCGCGGTCTATGTGAATTATTCAAGAACACGGCCACCTTTTTTTGCCAAAATAGTTTCTAGAATATTTGTGCATATAAAGAACTTTGTAACTGGTGAATACTTTACAATAATTAATAAGTGTTATACACATGCTTTTATTTATTAAGCATGTGTGTCAATTCAGTTGTGCAAGAACAAGGACCGTTAAGCAGTCAAAACAGGTTTTGACCGACTAGAGTGCAACCCTGTGCTAAATGCATGAGTCTAATGCCAAATGCTAGAGATTTGGTAGCTCTGCCAATATTTACCATGTTATGACACCAATCTGGCATCTTATTCAAACAATTCCACTGAACCAAGCCCTATAGCTGCCTATACTAGCTATAGCCTTTAGCCTAGGGCTAGGGGTGTGGACATGCCTCACCTTCCCTTATCAGGCTGTTAATAACTACGTAATAGCATACGTTAACGTCGTTGAAATGTATAATTACTAGAATTGTCGTTGTACGATGTAACTATTTTGTCGACCATTTTGACAGTATTTTTTTTGTCGGTCGTAATTTAATTAGATCCCAAAAAAGTTTAAAGCGGTAACCCATTTCAAAATTTATTACAAATAAATAATTTCATTAATCCCATATGTATGTCAAGTGTGAAAGGATATGTCAAGGACACATAACTTGTGGTGGGGCACTGAACTGACGTTATCATGACATGTCACTGACACTGTCACTTTCAGTAGTCTTGAGACGACTTGACAGTAGCCTGAGGCTGAGGCTGAGAAGTAGGCTAGCAAAACCAAGTAGCAAAGCACATTTATGATTTTAGATCGGTCTGTCATCTTCAAGCTACAATCCAGAAATCATCTGATCGGCTAATCGAACACATTTCTTGCGTGACAAACCCGTTTTCCTTCGCTTCGGTGACACTTCGCTGTCACTGTGGCCAGGCTCACGCATCTTATCCAGGCACGTAATCTAAAAGAACGCAAACTCCGCACGTGCGTCGCCACTCTGGTTAGTGTATACTAAAAGGTCAAGGTCGTACCATTATAGACCACGTTGCTACTACAGCAATGCAGCAATGATAATCATTATAATGGAAGCAAATGCAAATTCACGCACGTATCTGCATACGTACGAACGATTTAACGCAAGCTGTTTATATGCACACATGCATGCGTGTACCAATACCACGTACGTGAAAACACGGCTAAAGTGTATTTGTGGAGTTATCAATCAAGCGTTGCTGAGGACTGAATTATGTTTATCTTCTTCTATAGTTGTTGTCAATCAACGGCTTGTGGGAGGAGTTTAAGCGTTCTACAGTTCCAAGCCGCTGAGCAACGATAAGGAGGGGCTAGTGGGCGTTTGGAGTTAGTAGTTTAATGACCTTAACGATCTCACGACACGTCGCTCTATTTTCTTAGTGAGGGTTAATCGTGGTAGTCAGTCAGACGTGTCGCTTAGTAAATTACGTCGAATATGGTCGGCTCTCCGGATCCTGTTCTCTATTTCTTATCGGCTACGGCCGCCCTCAAGTTTCTTCTGTCATACTTAAATTATAGAAGTGTGCCGAAAGAAGCCAAACGCGTAGGGAAGATTTCGCGCATCACATTGTTTCCACTGAAGTCGGCACGGGGAATTGATTTGAACGCGGCTGAATGCACTTTTTCGGGGCTCAAAATGACAGAACAAAATATTTATGATAGGTAAGTAAAATTATATTCACAGCCAGCGGGAAAGAAGTATAGGGGAGAGCGGGCCACCATGCACAGTGGGCCATCGTTATAAATGTGGCATCTGAGCTCATTTTATGGTACCAGTAATTGAAACCAATGCAGTGTTGAACCTTGAGCAAATTCGTTTACTGTACGTTGCTCCAGTTCATGCACTCGGCTGTATGAATGAGTACCTGGCTATAGACAATTGTGGATATTTGTGTATGAATAGTCTTCGCGCATTAATAATAATAATAATGTTTTATTTCAGACAAAAG
Organism: Paraescarpia echinospica; assembly: GCA_020002185.1. Taxonomy (NCBI): domain Eukaryota; kingdom Metazoa; phylum Annelida; class Polychaeta; order Sabellida; family Siboglinidae; genus Paraescarpia; species Paraescarpia echinospica. The sequence continues at coordinate 51,056,059 of CM034538.1, read as the reverse complement.
TCCATAATTTGTACTTACAATACAAGTAAATTAAAACAAACAAAACAAAAAAGTAATAAATAACTAAAATACAAAGATATAGATGCACATGAAATAAAAAATAGATGGTTAATAAGATATATATAAAATGGGCGTTCAACTTTAAGTATACAATTGGGTAGTCCAATATTTAAACAGGACTTCTAAAATGTATATCAGTACAAAAATAATTCACAAAAATTGGATTTTCAGACTGTTCAAGACGACATAATAAGCTATATATGGATGAACGCATACGTTCATTAAAAGATTTAACACAGTTTATAGCAAACATAAAACTTGCACTGCAGCGTGATGACAAATTGTGTAAAATTCTAAAACTGGTTATAGGCAACAGTAATATTAATTGCAGCGTGGCTGGGTGCTTCTCAGAGAAGTCAAGATGGTGTTCGATTGAACAGGTCTGCCAGGGAGTAAAGTGTAAAGCGCTCTGAGCATTCCTGAGGTTTGGATACTGCGCTATATAAGTACTTACCTTAACTGTTTTACTTACCTTCATGTTGTTATGCATTATACCACACACATTGTCATTGCGTGTATTTTTGGGCAAACTCATATTATTTTGTTTAAAGATGTGAAATAAACCTAATTTTAGAGCACCTTCTTCTTCTTCTGGATACTGTGGTAGCCCTGACTTCCGGGTAATGTCCCACAGGTTTGTTATTTTTTTGGTGCGTACGAGTGATGCGATGCCAGCTTTTCGGAATATAATTAAAACCATGTAAATGGTGAATAAAAAATGTGGTTAAAAACACTTCACTGTCCATAAATATTATGTGGTATGGACTGTGTGATTAGTTTGCTGCCCAGCCTCCCAGGTGCTGCTTGAAAGCTACCAGTGAAATGGTATCTGGTGTGGCTGATGGGATGGTGTTCCGGAGATGTGCAATTGAGGGGAAAAATTAGTGGCGGTATATGTCAGTCTTAGAGTATGGAATCATGAATTTGTAATTATGTCCTCTGGTTGTATGCAAGCATGGCTGATGTATTTCAGTGGGAAGTTTTATGTCGACAAGGCCATTTATGACTTTGTACACCATACAGACCTTGTCGATGTTTCTTCTAGTTTCAAGCTTTGGAAGCTCAAGTCTGGCAACGAGATCAGAGGCACTTGTCGTTCTAAAATTGTGGAAGATCCGCCTGGCGGCTAACCTCTGGACCATCTCGATGTCAGACTTGAGCGTCATCTGACCGGGTCCCAGACTACTGAGGCACATTCCAGTACTGGACGGGCTAAGCTTTTGAAGCAATGTGAGTGAATGGTGGGTGGGCATCCTTTGAGGTTTCTATAGATGAAGGCGCTTGTCTTATTCGCCTTTGCTGTGGTGGCCTTTACGTGTTTCCACCACCACCACCGACAGAGTCGACACTGAGGTACTTTACGCTGATGTCTTGTTCAAGTGTAGTTGGACTTAATCGGTTTTCTTTTTTGTCATCACCTGACATTTGTCTAAGTTGAATTGCATTTGCCATGTCTCTACCCATGACCCCAATTGGCATAATGTATTAAATTATATCAACAAATAATAATTTGATTACTTAGCATTTAATTTTAATTGCATTTGATTATATTAGCATGAGTAATAGCTGTAAAAGTTTTGTATAGTGTGTATTTAGGACTGTTGCCTAGGCTGATAGGCTAGGGCCAGCTAGTTATGTTACCTGGTAGAATGTTTGTTGAGCAAGTGACCGGTGTAAATGTTTCTGATGTAGGCATTGGCTGGTCATACGTGAAGACAATAACCGCTTCCTGACTGGACGACAGGCACCAAAAATGACGACTATTCAGCCAAGTTTTCATGGCGACTGTCTGCAGCTGGATGCCCCTGGGATGGATCCCATGAAGATCCCCCACAACATCAGTGCAACACCAGCAAACATTGTCGATGCCATGTGAGTGCTATCTTAGAACATAATCTAGTTTACAATCATATTTAGAAGCTACCTGAAATAATTCAGATAACCTGTTGCACCTTTAGTACATACTACAATGCACTAATGTTGCAGTGAAATCATAAATTGTAGAATTGGATCAATGATGCAGCCACAACAACAAAAAGAACAACAATATTTAAAAATATAAAATGTATGAATTATTGTGTCAGCAACTAAAACACTGTACCAACAAAAAAATGCTTTTAGTGAATTTTAACAGAAATTACCCAAAAATGGCTGGATCTGATATTTATACAATGATGGGCATTATTTTAGTACAGGACAAAATAATTGGATGAATCTGAGGTACATCTAACTGTTCATTTTATAAAAATTCTATTAGCCATTCCTGGATATTGGTATACCACAATATGTTACCTGTAGGTAAGGAACCCTTTTCCTCACTAACACAAACATCCTACTACACCTGGATCTAGTATTACCCTGCCAGTTGACAGTCAATGGATCATAATAAAAATTACAATGATATCCTACAGTTGATTACAACTGACTGTAATTGTTGAACCAGGCCCTTAGCCAGAAATAATTTTTTGCCAGTCTTGAATGAATCAAAAGTGTACCTTTTAGTGTGCGAACAGCTTATGTGGAAGACTTTCATGTCAATCACAGCCATTATTGGCCAGTTTAGTTTTTTCAATGCAGACCAGTGTCATTTGAGCCATTTATTTAATTAATTTGATTTGTTTCATTGCCAGTTATGCTAATTATAGTAATTAATGTGGGCATCTATACTTGAAACTGTATTAGTTAATTTAGTGGCGAACTGGCCCCCTTTAAATTCACCAGTCTTCTCACTTCAATTACCCATCTTGGCCAGTCATCTGCCAGTTTTGAAGATGCGCAGACGGGTCTCTGGCTAAAACCACTGCGTTTAACACAAGGCGGGATGATACCTATTTCTTCATGCAACTCCTTAAATGTTAACCTGTTCGACCCTTTCTCAGTAAGTTACTCATAGACTGGGTTTTGTTGTTTTTTTCCCTTCAGAGTGTGGGGTGAAGCCATCCAGGGTGTTGACTGTGGTCAGGCTGCTGCTGACTGGCTCAACAAGTTGTTGTCTCCCAGTCGCTGTCGCCTCATCTACTGTGCCTCAGGCATACAACTTAGGAGTCTCTCAGCTCGCAAGGATGACCAGTGGTACGTCACCGCCAAGGACGTCGATGAGGTAATATGCTGGAGCACTCGGTTTCTTTCGACTTGACATAACGACATCGATGCGGTATATGCCTTAAAAGGAGGCAACCTGTTCCATATTTTTAATTCATTAATTAATATAATAATAATAATATTTATTTCAGACAAAAGTCCATATGTATACATAAAATTCAAGTCAAAAATACAAAGATATAGACACACATTATCGAATAAAAATAGTTGGTTAATAAAACATGTACATATATAATGTGTGTTCAAATATACAATTGGGTAGACCAGTATTTAAACATAGGACTTCTAAAATGAATATCAGTTTTAAAATAATTCACAAAAAGTGGATTTTCAGACTGTTGAAGACGACACAATAAGCTAAATATCAATGAACGCATACATTTCACAGCGTTCGAAATAAGCACTTGTCCAGTTGTCCGGGACAAGTGATTTGTTGTCCGGACGAGTGTAAAATGATCTGCATGGTTGTCTGGTGGACAAGTGAAAATTTACAGTAAATAGTGATGTGTGCAAAATTATAACTTTCTAATTTGTGGAAATTCTAGTGAAATACGATTCACCAGCGATCACACATGTTGCAATTTTGTTAGTGTCTTATCTTTCCACTGTCAACCTGTGTTGCACATCAGTTTTCCGTGAAGTACATGTAGCGTGTCCGTTAACTGCATCATCTGCACCGATCTAGCTCCACCGTTCTCATAGGAAAAGCTAGTTCAGTTTTACCGACTGTCAACTTGCTTCCATGCATGGATCACATTTGATGAACTTAATAAATAGTGTTTTCGGGTATCACTACTTTTTATTAGAATAATTATGTAGCAGGCCAGTTAACCAATATTAACCAACGTGGACTCGGCAGTCTTCGACTTTGCGAAGTCACCAAACGTTGGTTCAGTAGATCAGCAAAATATAGTCAGCACCGGATGAATTTTCAGCTTTCTGGTGAACTTGTGGTGGAGGTTGGTAAACGGAATGTTAATAAACATCTCAAGAAGTGTTGTCGTGTCTTCATCACATTTATTTTACCACAAATCGTGAGTTTAGGGAAATGTGGAAAAGGGACGGAATTAGTGGAAAAGGGACGGAATTAGTATCTGTCGGACACAGTATTTGCGGTTTTAGGCCCACGGTTCGAAACACCGTTTTTTATTTGCATACCGCAGTTTATTTAGATTTTTAAACGGCACATCAGCGCTTCCGTACCTTGCACTCTGCTGGGAATCCCAATGACGCGGTAAGGCATTTCAGCCAATCACAGAGCTCAATTCCGCTGCACGTGACATGTTTGCATGGTCTATCCCTGACCCAACATGCTACCATGGCGAGCAAGGAAAAGTTTGTCGGTCTTTTAACAAAGTCTGCATCAACGTATAGGTTGTATGTTTGGATACATTTCAGTCATCCAATGACAGAAACACCTCAGGGAGTCAGAGAGGTACGGAAGGACACAACTGTCTGTAGGATTTGTCGTACGGTAATGAAATATAAGACTGGAATTACTACCAATATGATCCAAGTTCCAACATTTGTCATGATTTGAACAGACACCACCCAGAATATTCTTCAAATTTGGCTAAAAATTTATCGGAAAGTGACAGTAAACCAGTCTCCAATTCCGCCCCAAAACAGCAAAAACTGCCAAAACAGCAAAAACTGAAAGAGACTTTTCAGTTGAAACAGAAGATACTGTTCAATTCTCCACGATCAACTGCCATCACTAACCAAATTGGGAAATTCATAGTGACAGATCTCTGACTCAGACCCTACACACTAATACAGTGGTGGAAAACCCATGAACTATACTTGGCACAACAATCTGTTAGTTTTCTCAACCCAGAAACACTATGTGAAAAAATACACAGGTCTACTGCATACATCAAGTGATTCATTATTGTGCCTGCATAAAGATAACCAATTTGTATTTTGTTTATTTACAAAGATTTACACTTAAGTCGTCCATGTACACATTAAAAAGTCGGGGAGAAAGGATTCCACCTTGTTTAACACCATTTGAGAGAGTAAACAATCTAGAAAAGCCCTAACACCATCTGACAGTGAATTTCTGAAGTGAATTTCTGAGTACTGTACCAGTGAATCAGAATGCGCACAATAAAAGCAAGACAGCCATGGTCAATTCATTAATATAATGTTCTAAAGACTATGATAACAATGTTGAAAGTATACTGCCTGCCAAATTGTGTTTAGTAAGTCCTTAACAACATTCGCACTTTGGAAGATATGCCCCGGAGCATGTTCAAATAGTAAACAAAACATCCAGTTTCAGTTCAAAACAAGCTTTATTGGCAATAATGGCGAGGTGGGCTGAGTGAACCATAATATCCTTTCATGTTCAACAATTTCCCATTTTGCCACGTTCAACACAGCAGACATCCTGTTGCAGATAACAATGCTGGCTAATTCCGGGTAGAGGGACAGACTGCCTCCCTTTAGGACTGGCCATCAGGTTCTTTTAATACAACATAAGGCCATCAATGAGGTAATACTAGCCATAAGGTTCTTTCTACACAATATAAGGATGTCGATGAGGTAATACTAGACATAAGGTTCTTTCTACACAACATAAGGATGTCGATGAGGTAATACTAGCCATAAGGTTCTTTCTACACAACATAAGGATGTTGATGAAGTAATACTTGCCATAAGGTTCTTTCTACACAATATAAGGATGTCGATGAGGTAATTCAGGCCATTAGATTCTTTCAACACAGGCAATTTCTCTAAAAGAATGTTTTTAAATCAGGGTTTTCCTTCCTGGAAGAAGCATATCAGCAGCAGTTAAAATTCAAAAATTGCATTTTTGGACGGTTTTAAATTGATTGTGGATGGGTCCGTCCGGCTGGCTCTTCCATATCCGTACATGTCGTTTTTTTGCGCGGGCCAGCCAGTCCATGCCATTTTACGTCATTGAAACTGCTGCGAAGCCAGTTACAAAATCTACGGAGATTGGTTTTGAAAATCGACCACCCAGATTAAGCCAGGCCTCGAGTTGCTATGGTAATTGTCACCTAACCACTAGCGTTGGTTGCTTGAAAGGCAGCCGACGTGATCTTGGAAAACGGATGGAATTCCGTGTATTCGACATTTTGAAACAGGATTTGTGTTTTCGAATGGAAACTGTAAATGCTGAACGAGTAGAATCACCAACACCGTAAACGACATTGACTTTATTGGCGATAGTTTGAAACAAAAATGATTACTATGCAAAGGTATTTGTTTATTTTGGTGGGTTTATGATGCAGGATTTAAAAAACGCGCAAGGCTAATCGTTACGAGTGTCATGTAAACCGACGTAAACACTAAAACAGGGACGCGGACGGAAGGTGCTAACATAAACAGTTTCGCGATCGTTGTCTGGATGTCCGCTAAACGTATTGAAGATATGTTACAAATTAAATGTAATTGTCACATCGTTAAAACACGCATGAGTGTACATATTCCGGTTTCGAACACAAAACTCGAAGGAATAACAACAGCCTAGGTTACGCCGACTTAAAGTGATATAGCCCGCATTTCGTAGTTCTAAAAAAATCCATTGGATGGCGTCATATATCGCGCTAGCTAAAATGGTTGAACAAAATTATCAGTGAAACAGCATCAGTGATTTGAACATACATAATTGTTAATATGGTTGCTTGTGTAATTTTCATTTGTTAACTTATGTAGTAAACACTATTGCATTAGAAACAACCAGTCATTTATGTTATTGTGTGACCAGAACAGGAATAGGCTTATTTTTCACTTTTAAGCAAAAAATGCATCATTTGATATGGAAAATGCACCATTTGGCACAGAATTTGTTTTTTCTGAAACAGAAAATATTGAAACAGAATTTGTCTTGGCACTTGTATAAAATCCGGACCTACCTCAACTTTGCCGTTATAACTTGATTGTCTTTATATATTTGGACTGGCGGCTTAGGTAGAAACCTCTGGACTGCAGCACTGAAGTGTCCTTCAACATTGTTAAGTGTACTGGATATTGTGGGTGAAAGAGATTCATCAGACTGGATGGTTCAAAATTAGTAATAGTTTTACTTTTTTCAGTCAGTCTATTATAAATATCTTGTGATGTTTCGACTGCTCTCAGCAATCTTCAACTGGTGGCTACTGTTAGATAGGTGGGGGGGTACACACTAGAGTGATACCTTTGCACAGAATGACTACCATTTCGCCATCTAATGGTAGCTGTGTGAAGATTGCTGAGAACAGTCGAAAGGTCATGAGATATAAAAAAGTAACCTTAACCTTAACTATTACAAATACACTGGGTGATGTTTGTTGTGGATTCGTTGAAGTTATGCAGCATATGTATAACTTTACAGAACTTATAGTTAATGTTATTATTTAAGATGGGTGCCTACTATGAAATCGTAGTAATGAAACTGACTTTTAAAGGTTGTTTGAAATCCATTTGACTCCAGAAGTAAAAAAAAGCAAAATGGGGTATACTTTGAAATATCTGACATTGTAACAATATGTCAGCATAAAAATGAGCAAAGTACTGTGGTTTAATAATAAACAGTGTTAGTCATAACATACGATATATTTATTATCCAAACATAAAACTTGCATGAATTTGACAATTTTGTATGTTGTTATTATAATAATTATAGGAAGTTATATGCATTTAAAATATGTGTAAATCAATTGACAACATTTATTACTTTATGTAATTTATTAACCCATTTTATATGGGGTACGATTCTAGCCGTAGTTACCCTTTGTATCCAGGATACGATTCTAGTCGCAGTCTGCACTTGGTGCGGCAATAAACTTAATGTTACTTCCAATGACAGTAACTGCTTCACAAATAAATTTACATTGAAATGTTTATCAAATTCATCACTTTAGTTTGTTGGTTTATTTGTTATAAGAAATGAAACACAAAAATATATATCGTTGGCAGAAGATAATAAAAATTTGCATAAATCGGATTTATCCGCTCAGTGATGTCATACGCTGCCATTCTGTTCTTTTGCGGAGGGTGTTACTACAGAATTGTACATAACGAGATAATTACCCAAGATACGTGAACAAGTTTTATACCATTGTTTTCAGGGGAGAATGGTGTATAAAATAAAATCAACTTGCTCATTGAGATGTTGCCTTCTTCATGGAGAAAATGTCTGGTGAAAAGTACAGAGACAAAATGCAACACAAATTTTAATTTGTTGGGAAATGTTACGCCATATGCCACATATAGTAAATGTCATAAAATAACTAATTTGTAAATATAACTTCATAGCATATTTTATCTGCTTTCTAGTGGTATATCACATTTAAAAATTGATTGGGAAATAATAAAATTATGTCCATTTTAAATGAAGACCTGTCATTTTCTTATGCTAACAAAGTGATTTCTTAGATGTGGTCAGCAACTGGCTGCAACTTGTTTGCACTAGCTTCAGGATAAAATGGGTTAAGTAACATGAAATTTAGCACATTTCAGCTAATTTCGATGCTATTCAATATCTAACCCGCAAAGAGTAATGTAATTTCAGTAGAAGGTTGCTAAAATGATTATGCATTTGCCTCTATATACATCAAAAACCCTCATCAAATCCGAGGCAAAGGTGAGGTTTTGCAACATTGAAAGCACCCTCTCTCTAACTCTTTTCTTGTAAAATGCTATATAATGGTAACATTGTTATAAAACCCACATTAGACCCTCACTGAGTATTGTAGTTTCAGTAATAGTTGGCCAGTGTTCATGTAAATAATACATATCAAGGGTACAACAAAAAAACCTTATCATATCCCATGCAAAAATGAGTCGTTACCCTGAAAACTCCCAGCACACTACATTTTCTATTAAATCCTGTAGCATGGTTATGAAAACCCACAGCTGAAGCTGCAAAAGATGTTGTCAGTGTACGCATCGCCTCTCATCTGGATTTGAATAATAATGAGTATTAACTGTTTAGCCCACTTTTAAGGTTAGGATGGGTCCCATCTACATATTACACAGTGTATATCCAATGTGAAAAGCTGCTTCAAGGTTGTAACCTCACTGTACTTGCTAAAACACCTCAACTCAAGAGAGATGTCCACAGTACACTTGTCACACACAATGACAGGACACACTTGTTAGCTCTCTCATCAGATTTGTCACATAGAATGACAGGGCACACATGTCAGGTTTCCACATCAGACGTGATACTCACGTATTCAATGATCATCTCATATTCTCAAATCAGTTGGAAGAATATTTTTGCCTCTGTCTGGCCAGTGCATAAATGGATGTTTAAAATACACCAAAATGACCTATTTGGAATCCAGAAGAAAAAACAACAGGTGTTAGAATAATAGGTGTTTGTCTCTACCTACCCTCAGAGTCAGTCTACCCTTTGACTCCACTGTTGTTCATCACGTAGGCCAACACTTCACCCAGAAGAGAGACATCATAAATACTTTAGACTGAGTAGTTCAGCTGGCAGGACTTGGGACCCAATTCCCACTGTCCTATATCACAAGCACTTGTGTAAAAGCTATTTTAAGTCGGTGTGTAAATAAAAGCGCTGTTTGTTCCGCTGCCAGAATCAGTAAGAGTGGTAATGATTAGCAGGAAGTGTGATGAATTAGCAGGAAGTTTGATGAATCGTTGTCATGAATGTGGGAACTTTATGAAGGCGGCAAACATCAGTTAAGCTAACTAAAATAGAGTAAATAATAAACAAAATAGAGTGTCTAGAATCTGAATGTTTTGTTTATAATTTGAACATTTCACAGAAGTAATTGTAAACACAATTTCTGGCTTACTAAACACTGATTGGTGGGCAATAAATCTTCAACACATTTATTCTAGTATTAAGATCATTATACTCCCTGTACATTAAACATGATGAATAGAGAGCCTCGATTTAAACCACAAACTCTCATACCCGAAATAGAGAAAAGTAAATGTTACACAGTAATGTCAGATGATGACTTTCAAATCCATTCATTAACATACAAAATGAATGTTTATCTGAGCATAGTATTTTAAATATAAAACAACACAATAATAGTTAATACATTTACAAACAAGCAAGTAATCTAATTTTGTAATATTATTTTATTATACATAATACATTCATACTCTAGACAGCTACAAAAGATGTTATTAATGCATAACTTGCACATTGTTCAGAAATAATGTTCTGTTTCACCCTATGTGTGTCTCACCAGGTGGCATACCAAGATGCGGCCCCATTCATGTTGATCTCGGAGGCGTCTCTGGCGGATGTCAACAAGAGGCTGCCGGGAGGAGTGGACAAGGTGGCGATGGACCAGTTCCGCCCGAACTTTGTCGCGTCTGGTTGTGAGGCTTTTGATGAGGTTTGCTTTCTACACACTCATCACACCGTAACACATTACATTGTAACACATTACATTGTAACACATTACATCGTGATATGAATATCACATTGTAACAGGTTCTAATTCTACTTGTTTCCAGCACTCCGTAACATTCTATTAACTGACTAGTCTGTATTATTGTGGTTACAATGTAATGGTCTTATGAGGTCTCAATCAACTAGTTTTTCAGTTCATTATCGCCAAACTGACCTTTCTATGCTGGCACTGAGGGTGGTCACTGCCAGGGTGCTTGTCATCCTCAGTGGTTCTTTTACGTCCCAAACTGAGACAGGACCGACATTAACATGATCTCCGAGTCACGAGGGATACACAGTCCCCAAAGTTGAGAGCCAGGTTTTTACACCAAATATCATGCCTGCCCGATCATGCCTGTGGTAACACTTTACACTGTAGCACATTACATAAGGACATATCACATCATAACACATTACGCAGTAACAAATTACACTGTAACACATCATGACATTGTAACACATTAACATGTTACACCATAACACATTACACAGTAACACATCATGATATAGCACTCTGTAACACATTACATCGTAACACATAACACTGTGACATGTACACTTAGTGCAATTGATGAATAGAGTCAGGCCAGATCGTTAGGTTTCCAATACACAAGTGGGATTTTGTAGATTTGGGGAGAAATATGGCCATATGTTGTTTTCAGTTTTCATGCAGATCTGCTTCCGGGGAACGTAACAAAACAAAACACCCATACCCCAGAAAAGATAACTTGGTAGTACAAACTGCTTTGGGGGTGTAAAGGTAAAACAGTTTCACTTTGGGATGTTTGACAAAGATGTCATAACAGTTGTAGAAACCAACCTTCCTGACTGTTACCTACAGTTGCACATGCTGTTTTACATGTTTCCTATGATTTTTCCAAATCATGTTAACATGCATAACATTGTAAATAATCTACGAAGGGTAATTTTACGTAGGATAATATAGTGACTCCACATCCGACCAGTCCATGTCTGTCAGGGTGACACCCTGTATCATGGAGTAACGTTTTGTCTGGATCAGTCCACAGATGCGGCCGTGATGTGATGACAGACAGATGGACGGATGGACAGTCCAACACACAGACAGACGGATGAATGGACAAACAAACACACAGACAGATGGATGGATGGACAGACCAACACACAGACAGATGAATGGATGGACAGACAAACACACATACAGATGGATGGATGGATGGACAGACAAACGGATGGATGGACAGACAAACACACAGACAGACGGATGGATGGACAGACAAACACACATACAGATGGATGGATGGACAGACAAACACACAGGCAGATGGATGGATGGACAGACAAACACATATACAGATGGACGGATGGATGGACAAACGCACAGACAGACGGATGGATCGACAGACGGATGGATGGACAGACAAACACACAGGCAGATGGATGGATGGACAGACAAACACACAGACAGACGGATGGATGGACATACAAACACACATACAGATGGATGGATGGACAGACAAAAACACATACAGATGGATGGATGGACAGACAAAAACACATACAGATGGATGGATGGACAGACAAACACACATACAGATGGATGGATGGACAGACAAACGCACAGACAGACGGATGGATGGGCAGACAAACACACAGACAGACGGAGGGTTGGACAGACAAACACACAGACAGTCGGATGGATGGGCAGACATACAGACAGACGGATGGATGGGCAGACAAACAGACAGATGGATGGATGGGCAGACAGACGGATGGATGGATAGATAGACACACAGACAGACGAATGGATGGACAGACAAACACACAGACAGACGGATGGATGGGCAGACAAACACAAAGACAGACGGATGGATGGACAAACAGACTCATACTTATATAGTGGATAATATATTTATTCATATAACAATGTGTAAAAAACAATTGAAACAATATAATATGATGGGCTGTCAAAATCATTATTGATATAATTATAATGATTTATTCTTTTCGGTAAAATCAGGATTTTAAAGAGGTTGGGCTTTTCTTTACGTTAGATTGTATTTATCTTTGCCACATTCTGTGCAGATTAAAGATTGTTACATTGTTGCAGGACTCATGGAAGGAGGTGTACATTGGGGGTGTTAAGTACACCAACATCAAGAAATGTGACAGGTAATGTGAACATACATCACATCTGTTGGACCAGTCATAATTGTCACAAGATTTAGGTATTAGTTTTGGAATGGCGGCACTAAATATGACTGACTCGTGATGAAGGCCCAGATGCATCAAGGAAATGTGGAACATGACTAAGACACCACACAGGAAGTTTAATGTCGGAACCAAAGTGGAATTCCCGTCTAATAAAATATAGTAAACAGTAAACATTACAATTACAAGTTGGCTAACCATTAAGGAATACATCATTCGGAGTACTAATATACCAAAAACCATAATGTTACATCAGAACATACATTATATGTATATAGGCAATGAGAATTAATACAAAACGTGATATCACTCACTCAATAATAAACTTTATTTACACACCATAAAATCCAGGACTAATGACCCGTTCACAGGTATTTTCAAATCGGTAATCATCTAAGTTGGGTTTGTCTTGAAACTTCATTTGTCAGAAACACAGTGTAGTGTTGTGGCCATCCAGTGTAGTGTCTTGGCCATCCAGTGTAGTGTCGTGGCCATCCAGTGTAGTGTCGTGGCCATCCAGTGTAGTGTCATGGCCATCCAGTGTAGTGTCGTGGCCATCCAGTGTAGTGTCGTGGCTATCCGGTGTAGTGTCGTGGCCATCCGGTGTAGTGTTGTGGCCATCCAATGTAGTGTCGTGGCCATCCAGTGTAGTGTCATGGCCATCCAAGGTGTAATGTTATTTATTAGTCAATGTAGCAACAGAACAGAGTGATAAGACTGAGAAACACATCTACAGCATATTTTAATATGTCGGTTGTCATACATGTAGATTTGATAAAGCTGTCTTTCTAATTTCTAGATGCATCTTGACAATTGTGAATCCTCAGACTGGAACGAAGCATCCAGACATGGAGCCGCTGAAGACATTGAGAAGGTGACCAAGTCCTACTTTAAAAAGAAATCAATCGTTTAGATGGTTGACAAATTGTTGAAAATGATTGGTAGTGTATTTAGGTGATCAGGCAAATTATAAATAAAATACATGCTGGTAACCACAGCATGAAATTGCTTAAAGGGAAACAGTAGGCATCTTTTGGGCTTATGCATAAAAATGGTTTATAAAATCTAACTATTAGCAAACTAAAATCAAGAATATTATGCCAGCAATTAACTAGAATAACCTTGCTGAAGACACATCATTTAATTTGCATGGACAGTGCCATTGTGACAAAAAGCCTGATGTCTACTCTTCCCAATTCGCCAGTCGTCGAACTGAAAATATTATTCTAGTTTGTATTGCCAAATGTTACAAGTGTAACTCTGAATCGGAGGGAAAAAAGAAACCAACATTTGAGCTGGCATATTCATAGGTATGTCATGGAAACAGGGCATTTGACGCATCACCGCAGCATCATGGTTAAAGAAGCTGTAGGCACTTATTGGTCAAAGAAGCTGTAGGCACTTATTGGTCAAAGAAGCTGTAGGCACTTATTGGTCAAAGAAGCTGTAGGCACTTATTGGTCAAAGAAGCTGTAGGCACTTATTGGTCAAAGAAGCTCTAGGCACTTATTGGTCAAAGAAGCTCTAGGCACTTATTGGTCAAAGAAGCTGTAGGCACTTATTGGTCAAAGAAGCTGTAGACACTTATTGGTCAAAGAAGCTCTAGGCACTTATTGGTCAAAGAAGCTGTAGGCACTTATTGGTTAAAGAAGCTGTAGGCACTTATTGGTCAAAGAAGCTGTAGGCACTTATTGGTCAAAGAAGCTGCAAGCACTTATTGGTCAAAGAAGCTGTAGGCACTTATTGGTCAAATGTAGGCACTTATTGGTCAAAGAAGCTCTAGGCACTTATTGGTCAAAGAAGCTGTAGGCACTTATTGGTCAAAGAAGCTCTAGGCACTTATTGGTCAAAGAAGCTGTAGGCACTTATTGGTCAAAGAAGCTCTAGGCACTTATTGGTCAAAGAAGCTGTAGGCACTTATTGGTCAAAGAAGCTGTAGGCACTTATTGGTCAAAGAAGCTGTAGGCACTTATTGGTCAAAGAAGCTGTAGGCACTTATTGGTCAAATAAGCTCTAGGCACTTATTGGTCAAAGAAGCTCTAGGCACTTATTGGTCAGAGAAGCTGTAGGCACTTATTGGTCAGAGAAGCTCTAGGCACTTATTGGTCAGAGAAGCTGTAGGCACTTATTGGTCAAAGAAGCTGTAGGCACTTATTGGTCAAAGAAGCTGTAGGCACTTATTGGTCAAATAAGCTGTAGGCACGTATTGGTCAAAGAAGCTGTAGGCACTTATTGGTCAAAGAAGCTGTAGGCACTTATTGGTCAAAGAAGCTGTAGGCACTTATTGGTCAAAGCAGCTGTAGGCACTTATTGGTCAAAGAAGCTGTAGGCACTTATTGATCAAAGAAGCTGTAGGCACTTATTGGTCAAAGAAGCTGTAGGCACTTATTGGTCAAATAAGCTCTAGGCACGTATTGGTCAAAGAAGCTCTAGGCACTAATTGGTCAAGCATCAGGGGCCTGCCTCAAAATGTCAGCTGTCGGGAATTGTGAGATTTCACTAGAATCTCCTACTTTGATAATAAATTCTGAGTAAACTATAGGCATGATATTGATTGCAGTTGTAACTGGTTAGATTGTATTAACTCTTAGATGTGTAGGCCCAAACTATTGCCTGTTGTTTCCTATTAATAACTTTGCTAAGCAGAGAACAAAACTATATTTGCAATGTGCACTCACTGTCCAGGATACACTAGCCCCGCCCACAAGCCATTGTGTAACTGCTGTTAAGTATTGGGAAATGCAATATGAAAGCCCCGCCCACAATAAAATGAGTCTGTAAAGAGATGTTCTTGTATTACTCTAATAATTTGCCTCTCATTCCCACTCGTATTGTTTTTGTCTTTTCATTTCTTATTGTCTTGTTCCATTAATATTTTTATTTTGTTCATTTAATTTCTTAAGCTGCTGTCACAACAGACTTGAATGTTGGCCTCCCAAAAATAATTTATATTCATCGGTAATCTGGGTTTAAAAATCTGTTGTAAACTGATTTAACAATTCTACAACCAGGGCTGCCTACCATTACGGATTTTCCGTAATCATTACGGAAATAAAAATATCCAACTGAAGAACATGATACACATTAAAGAATTGCTAAATCTATCAATAATCCTTCTCCAGATGCCATGAAGAAACTGTCATCAATCATTTGTTACAATTATCAACACATGTTTAATCCACTGCAAGTTCTAAAAGGTCAGTACAGTGACGTCATCTAATGTTGTGTGCAATGTTACAACTTTTGACTGCCAGCAGCCTGATGATGACTGCCGTGGCACGTGGACATATCATTAGTACAGTGTATGTCTGCAGCTGTCAGTCAACAGCAATTACAGCGGGGAAAATATCAGTGTCATTAATGTGCCTCTACACATTAATAACATTTACAGGTGTAGAATTATATTATGAAATTAATAAATTAAGATGACCTAAGGTAGAACCATTAAATTACGTTAAATAGTTATGGTTTCTGAAAATTATGACTGTTATCATTGCAATAGAAAACTATCATATTTTATGCAGGACTTTTTATTTAAATACAATAATTTAACATTATTATTGACTGTTAGTAATAATTATAATGTTTCCTGTTGTGTTGTAAATTTGGAAGTTTATTGGCTATTCACTGGCGCTGTCTTTCCCACGGTGGTGCTCTACAGACGTAAACACATGGGCATGTCTGGCCATGCATGGACTTTGACAATGTAACTTACTGGATGTTGCAAAACAAATATCACTTTGAAGTGCAAACCGACAACCTTAACTGGCGACAGGAGTTACAGTGTGGCAACACAATTATGTTGAAACAAAGTATGTTCAGTAACTTCCTGGATTCCCAGGCACCATGGGCTGGGCGTGTCACTGTATTTACTTCAGAGAAAGGTTTGATTGGCAACATTGTGGACCAGGGATCGCGGGTGCGGTGGGGGGGGTCATTACAGAAATTGTTGTTGTCAGGTAGGCAGCCTTGTTCTACAACAGATTTGTCATTTTCATGAAAAAAACATTGGTACAATTTGTGTAATAAACGTGGATATTTCTGTATTTCCAGCTACCGTCTACTTGTGCCGGAGTTTGAACAAGCACCATGTTTCGGGGTAAACTTTGTGGCTGATTGGACAGGTGACATCCATCTTGGAGATGAAATATTGGCAACCAAGTAATGCAGTGAGACATGGCTGCCATGATTTGACTGCATGGTCAAACTGGATAGGGAACCAAGTTGTTTCTTACTGCGACGTTAACAGTAGGGAGGTGCAGAACACATGAACATGTACAGGGGCAGATTCGTGTAGCTATATGTACATGTTCCAATCTCTACACATTATGAGGTAGAGGAACTCGACACTGGAAGGCCTGTAACTTGCAGGTCGTAATGCAAATGACCATCAAAATAGCATACTACAGTGGAATCTCTCTATTAAGGTCACCCTCAGGACTTGGAGAAAGTGACCTGAATAACAAGGTGACCATATTGGCAGCTTTAATTTCCTACACTTTACTGTTATGGAAATAATTTGGGACTCTTCTAGGGTGACCTTAATTGCTAGGTGGCTGTATTACTGAGGTGACCATAAAGCAAGGTTCAACTGTATGAGCTATATTAGTTGGGAACTTGCAGTTAGATTTGTGTGTATTCAACTTGTGGCAAACGTGTAGAATCGAGTTCAGAAATGCATCTTGTGACATAGTGCAACATCTCTACATGTCCATGTTCGCACCCTGAACCTTCCTGTTGTTGCAGTCAGTATCGATCAAAAACTTACTATATTTGATAAAGGAAGCCATATGGATCAGAAATGCCAGGACACCAGTCCGAGAGGAATTACGAACCATCTCACATGCTTACTAGTTTAGTGGGGATGCAATTTTCAGACTGGAAGATAGAAACCTTGTTGATTTATGAGTAATAAATTTATTGTCACCAAAGCCCTTTAAAGCAGTGACTAGACGTAGGGTTGTCACAAGAGCTACAAAGAGCTTAGACCAGTGAGTTTAACATCAGTTATTTGCAAATTATTAGAAAGGCTAATTAAAGATCACATGGTGGATTTTCTTGTTAAACATAACTTGATAAACCCATCTCAACATGTGTTTCTAAAAGCGAGGTCATGCTTAACAAATATGTTGTTTTTTGGAAGATATCACTAAATGGGTAGACGAGGGATCACCAGTTGATATCATCTACATAGTTTCAAAAAGCTTTCAACAAAGTGCCACTTCAAAGATTACTGCTTAAACTAAAGAACTGGAAATCAGTATTGAGTGGGGTACCACAGGGATCAGTACTAGGACCTATATTATTCTTAATATATATTAACGATTTGGACGATGATATAACTAACAAGCTGTTGAAATTTGCGGATGATACAAAAGTGTTTAGACGGATTAAAAGTGATGCAGATAGACCAAATTTACAAGATGATCTTGACAGATTGATCAAATGGTCTGAAAAGTGGCAAATGCTATTAAATTTTGGGAAATGTAAATGCCTCCACATAGGACATAGGAACGAAGATGTAGAATATACAATGGGGGTACTGTACTAAGTATTACTGTAAAAGAAAAGGACTTAGGGTTAACTATTAGTGCTGATATGAAGGTTTCAGAGCAGTGCGGAATTGCAGCTTCAAAGGGAAATAAAATCCTTGGATTGATTAGGCGAAATATAGTGTATAAGGAAAAATAAATAATATTGCTGTACAAAACAATAGTTAGGCCTCATTTAGAATATTGTATACAAGCGTGGAGGCCATATCGCAAGGACATAGATATGTTAGAAAGAGTACAGAGGAGAGTAATTAAAATGATACCAAAACTGAGGGATCTTAGTTATGAAATACGCCTAAAAGAATGTGGTTAAACAACACTAGAGACCAGGAGATTGAGAGAAGATCAAAGTGTTTAAAATATTGAAAGGTTATGACAATATTGATAGAAATATTTGTTTCTCAGTTAAGAAAGAGAGGACTAGAGGACATAAAGTTACATTAGCAAAAGAACAGTGTAGATTAGATATAAGAAAGTTCTCATTTTCACAAAGGACTGTAAATAACTGGAACAGATTATCTGCTAATTGTGTGGGTGCTAGTAGCATGAATGTTTAAAAATAAAATCGACCTCAGAAGGGCGGGATACACGTAGATAAAAGGGTTGGACTCTTAATAAGCCAAAGGGCTTCCTTGTCCGCCTGCCATCTAGAGTTAATTCTCTGGGTGGCAATCTTGTTAAATAAATGAGGGGAAAAGGTGACCCGAAAAACAGCATTAAAAAGTTTTTCTTACGTATAGCGGTATTTGTAGTGTACACTAAACATGACCAACCAGCCTTAAAAGTTACATGTAATTGGACTGTGCATCAGTTATGTAATCTTGTAGATTATTAACTGGTCAGATTCTTACTTGTCAAACAAAATAAATTTCCTTTTAATTACCATAATGGATGCAGATGAACTTATATATCAGAAAACTGTTGCTGCAAAGACTCATACTTCCAGTATATTTAATTTGCAATCATTATTAATGTTTTGATTAAAAATATATTTTATAATAACATGATTATTTCAAATGAAATATTTTTGTAAGTAAATTTGTTGTTGAATGTTAAGAGTAGATTACTATACTATCATCAAAGTCCTTGTTGCCGTTCATGTCACGTGTACCTGTACCTTGGTTTTCATTATAAACTTATTGGTGTTGATGTATTAATATAAAGGTGACATGTGGCATCACTAAAACTTGTCCATGGCAGTGGACATCGTTAGGACTATACAATGTCTGTTATTGCCAAATTACCACCATGGACAGGGGAATGTAAAATTATGGTACTCATTCAGTACTTTCATGTGTTCTCTGCAGACAGGTTGTCATTATGAACACGTGTAAGTTAATGGAAGTTTTACTGTAACTGTATAATCAGTGTTTTGGACCTACAATGCTTTCCTGCACATTTATTCAGTACATTCTTAGCAGTGCTCAGTAATAATTGTAACCAACTTGTAATGAAAATTGTAGTTTGTTTCTTACAGACAAACGACATTCAGTTGTGTGAAATAAAGATATATATCAATGCCATAGTAAACATCTTGTCAGTGAAATGTTTATATGATCTAGAGGAATGACATAAACAACCTAGATGAGGCGATGGTGACAACTGACATACAAGACACTGGTGCCTAGATAAGAATGGTGACAAACGACCTACATACAAGACACTGGTGCCTAGAAAAGAGTGGCTACAAGTGACCTACATACAAGACACTGGTACCTAGATGAGAGTGGTGACAAATGACCTACATACAAGACACTGGTACCTAGATGAGAGTTGTGACAAATGACCTACATACAAGACACTGGTATCTAGATGAGAGTGGTAACAAATGACCCACATACAAGACACTGGTATCTAGATGTGAGTGGTGACAAATGACCTACATACAAGACACTGGTGTCTAGATGAGAGTGGTAACAAATGACCTACATACAAGACACTGGTAACTAGATGAGAGTTGTGACAAATGACCTACATACAAGACACTGGTACCTAGATGAGAGTGGTGACAAATGACCTGCACATAAGACACTGGTACCTAGATGAGAGTGGTGACAAATGAACTACACATAAGACACTGGTACCTAGATGAGAGTGGTAACACATGACCTACATACAAGACACTGGTACCTAGATGAGAGTTGTGACAAATGACCTACATACAAGACATTGGTATCTAGATGAGAGTGGTGACAGATGACCTACATACAAGACACTGGTACCTAGATGAGAGTTGTGACAAATGACCTACACATAAGACACTGGTATCTAGATGAAAGTGGTAACAAATGACCTACATACAAGATACTGGTACCTAGATGAGAGTGGTAACAAATGACCTACATACAAGACACTGGTACCTAGATGAGACTGGTAACAAATGACCTACATACAAGACACTAGTACCTAGATGAGAGTGATGACAAATGACCTACATACAAAACACTGGTACCTAGATGAGAGTGGTAACACATGACCTACATACAAGACACTGGTACCTAGATGAGAGTTGTGACAAATGACCTACATACAAGACACTGGTACCTAGATGAGAGTGGTAACAAATGACCTACATACAAGACATTGGTATCTAGATGAGAGTGGTAACAAATGACCCACATACAAGACACTGGTACCTAGATGAGAGTGGTAACAAATGACCTACACATAAGACACTGGTATCTAGATGAGAGTGGTAACAAATGACCCACATACAAAACACTGGTACCTAGATGAGAGTTGTGACAAATGACCCACATACAAGACACTGGTACCTAGATGAGAGTGGTAACAAATGACCTACATACAAGACACTGGTACCTAGATGAGAGTGGTAACAAATGACCTACATACAAGACACTGGTACCTAGATGAGAGTTGTGACAAATGACCTACATACAAGACACTGGTACCTAGATGAGAGTGGTAACAAATGACCCACATACAAGACACTGGTATCTAGATGAGAGTGGTGACACATGACTTACATACAAGACACTGGTATCTAGATGAGAGTGGTAACAAATGAACTACACATAAGACACTGGTACCTAGATGAGAGTGGTAACAAATGACCCACATACAAGACACTGGTATCTAGATGAGAGTGGTGACACATGACTTACATACAAGACACTGGTACCTAGATGAGAGTGGTGACAAATGACCTACATACAAGACACTGGTATCTAGATGAGAGTGGTGACAAATGACCTACATACAAGACACTGGTAACTAGATGAGAGTTGTGACAAATTACCTACATACAAGACACTGGTACCTAGATGAGAGTGGTGACAAATGACCTACATACAAGACACTGGTATCTAGATGAGAGTGGTGACAGATGACCTACATACAAGACACTGGTACCTAGATGAGAGTGGTGACAAATGACCTGCACATAAGACACTGGTACCTAGATGAGAGTGGTGACAAATGAACTACACATAAGACACTGGTACCTAGATGAGAGTGGTAACACATGACCTACATACAAGACACTGGTACCTAGATGAGAGTTGTAACAAATGACCTACATACAAGACACTGGTAACTAGATGAGAGTTGTAACAAATGACCTACATACAAGACACTGGTAACTAGATGAGAGTTGTAACAAATGACCTACATACAAGACACTGGTACCTAGATGAGAGTGGTAAAATGACCTACATACAAGACACACTGATACATACAAGACACTGGTACCTAGATGAGAGTTGTAACAAATGACCTACATACAAGACACTGGTACCTAGATGAGAGTGTAACACATGACCTACATACAAGACACTGGTAACTAGATGAGAGTTGTAACAAATGACCTACACATAAGACACTGGTACCTAGATGAGAGTGGTAACACATGACCTACATACAAGACACTGGTATCTAGATGAGAGTGGTGACAGATGACCAACATACAAGACACTGGTACCTAGATGAGAGTTGTAACAAATGACCTACATACAAGACACTGGTACCTAGATGAGAGTGGTAACACATGACCTACATACAAGACACTGGTAACTAGATGAGAGTTGTAACAAATGACCTACACATAAGACACTGGTACCTAGATGAGAGTGGTAACACATGACCTACATACAAGACACTGGTATCTAGATGAGAGTGGTGACAGATGACCAACATACAAGACACTGGTACCTAGATGAGAGTGGTAACACATGACCTACACATAAGACACTGGTACCTAGATGAGAGTGGTGACATATGACTTACATACAAGACACTGGTATCTAGATGAGAGTGGTGACAGATGACCTACATACAAGACATTGGTACCTAGATGAGAGTGGTAACAAATGACCTACATACAAGACACTGGTACCTAGATGAAAGTGGTAACAAATGACCAACATACAAGACACTGGTACCTAGATGAGAGTTGTGACAAATGACCTACATACAAGACACTGGTACCTAGATGAGAGTGGTAACAAATGACCCACATACAAGACACTGGTATCTAGATGAGAGTGGTGACATATGACTTACATACAAGACACTGGTACCTAGATGAGAGTGGTGACAAATGACCTACATACAAGACACTGGTATCTAGATGAGAGTGGTGACAAATGACCTACATACAAGACACTGGTATCTATATGAGAGTGGTGACAAATGAACTACACATAAGACACTGGTACCTAGATGAGAGTGGTAACACATGACCTACATACAAGACACTGGTACCTAGATGAGAGTTGTGACAAATGACCTACATACAAGACATTGGTATCTAGATGAGAGTGGTGACAGATGACCTACATACAAGACACTGGTACCTAGATGAGAGTTGTGACAAATGACCTACACATAAGACACTGGTATCTAGATGAAAGTGGTAACAAATGACCTACATACAAGATACTGGTACCTAGATGAGAGTGGTAACAAATGACCTACATACAAGACACTGGTACCTAGATGAGACTGGTAACAAATGACCTACATACAAGACACTAGTACCTAGATGAGAGTGATGACAAAGTACCTACATACAAAACACTGGTACCTAGATGAGAGTTGTGACAAATGACCTACATACAAGACACTGGTACCTAGATGAGAGTTGTGACAAATGACCTACACATAAGACACTGGTATCTAGATGAGAGTGGTAACAAATGACCCACATACAAAACACTGGTACCTAGATGAGAGTTGTGACAAATGACCCACATACAAGACACTGGTACCTAGATGAGAGTGGTAACAAATGACCTACATACAAGACACTGGTACCTAGATGAAAGTGGTAACAAATGACCAACATACAAGACACTGGTACCTAGATGAGAGTTGTGACAAATGACCTACATACAAGACACTGGTACCTAGATGAGAGTGGTAACAAATGACCCACATACAAGACACTGGTATCTAGATGAGAGTGGTGACACATGACTTACATACAAGACACTGGTACCTAGATGAGAGTGGTGACAAATGACCTACATACAAGACACTGGTATCTAGATGAGAGTGGTGACAAATGACCTACATACAAGACACTGGTAACTAGATGAGAGTTGTGACAAATGACCTACATACAAGACACTGGTACCTAGATGAGAGTGGTGACAAATGACCTGCACATAAGACACTGGTACCTAGATGAGAGTGGTGACAAATGAACTACACATAAGACACTGGTACCTAGATGAGAGTGGTAACACATGACCTACATACAAGACACTGGTACCTAGATGAGAGTTGTGACAAATGACCCACATACAAGACACTGGTATCTAGATGAGAGTTGTGACAAATGACCTACATACAAGACATTGGTATCTAGATGAGAGTTGTGACAAATGACCTACATACAAGACACTGGTACCTAGATGAGAGTTGTGACAAATGACCTACATACAAGACATTGGTATCTAGATGAGAGTGGTGACAGATGACCTACATACAAGACACTGGTACCTAGATGAGAGTTGTGACAAATGACCTACACATAAGACACTGGTATCTAGATGAGAGTGGTAACAAATGACCTACATACAAGATACTGGTACCTAGATGAGAGTGGTAACAAATGACCTACATACAAGACACTGGTACCTAGATGAGACTGGTAACAAATGACCTACATACAAGACACTAGTACCTAGATGAGAGTGATGACAAATGACCTACATACAAAACACTGGTACCTAGATGAGAGTGGTAACACATGACCTACATACAAGACACTAGTACCTAGATGAGAGTGATGACAAATGACCTACATACAAGACACTGGTACCTAGATGAGAGTTGTGACAAATGACCTACACATAAGACACTAGTACCTAGATGAGAGTGATGACAAATGACCTACATACAAGACACTGGTATCTAGATGAGAGTGGTGACAAATGACCTACATACAAGACACTGGTAACTAGATGAGAGTTGTAACAAATGACCTACATACAAGACACTGGTACCTAGATGAGAGTGGTGACAAATGACCTGCACATAAGACACTGGTACCTAGATGAGAGTGGTGACAAATGAACTACACATAAGACACTGGTACCTAGATGAGAGTGGTAACACATGACCTACATACAAGACACTGGTACCTAGATGAGAGTTGTGACAAATGACCTACATACAAGACATTGGTATCTAGATGAGAGTGGTGACAGATGACCTACATACAAGACACTGGTACCTAGATGAGAGTTGTGACAAATGACCTACACATAAGACACTGGTATCTAGATGAGAGTGGTAACAAATGACCTACATACAAGATACTGGTACCTAGATGAGAGTTGTGACAAATGACCTACATACAAGACACTGGTACCTAGATGAGAGTGGTAACAAATGACCTACATACAAGACACTGGTACCTAGATGAGACTGGTAACAAATGACCTACATACAAGACACTAGTACCTAGATGAGAGTGATGACAAATGACCTACATACAAAACACTGGTACCTAGATGAGAGTGGTAACACATGACCTACATACAAGACACTGGTACCTAGATGAGAGTTGTGACAAATGACCTACATACAAGACACTGGTATCTAGATGAGAGTTGTGACAAATGACCTACACATAAGACACTGGTATCTAGATGAGAGTGGTAACAAATGACCCACATACAAAACACTGGTACCTAGATGAGAGTGGTAACACATGACCTACATACAAGACACTGGTACCTAGATGAGAGTTGTGACAAATGACCTACATACAAGACACTGGTATCTAGATGAGAGTTGTGACAAATGACCTACACATAAGACACTGGTATCTAGATGAGAGTGGTAACAAATGACCCACATACAAAACACTGGTACCTAGATGAGAGTTGTGACAAATGACCCACATACAAGACACTGGTACCTAGATGAGAGTGGTAACAAATGACCTACATACAAGACACTGGTACCTAGATGAGAGTGGTAACAAATGACCTACATACAAGACACTGGTACCTAGATGAGAGTTGTGACAAATGACCTACATACAAGACACTGGTACCTAGATGAGAGTGGTAACAAATGACCCACATACAAGACACTGGTATCTAGATGAGAGTGGTGACACATGACTTACATACAAGACACTGGTATCTAGATGAGAGTGGTAACAAATGAACTACACATAAGACACTGGTACCTAGATGAGAGTGGTGACAAATGACCTACATACAAGACACTGGTACCTAGATGAGAGTGGTAACACATGACCTACATACAAGACACTGGTACCTAGATGAGAGTTGTGACAAATGACCTACATACAAGACATTGGTATCTAGATGAGAGTGGTGACAGATGACCTACATACAAGACACTGGTACCTAGATGAGAGTTGTGACAAATGACCTACACATAAGACACTGGTATCTAGATGAGAGTGGTAACAAATGACCTACATACAAGATACTGGTACCTAGATGAGACTGGTAACAAATGACCTACATACAAGACACTAGTACCTAGATGAGAGTGATGACAAATGACCTACATACAAAACACTGGTACCTAGATGAGAGTGGTAACACATGACCTACATACAAGACACTGGTACCTAGATGAGAGTTGTGACAAATGACCTACACATAAGACACTGGTATCTAGATGAGAGTGGTGACAAATGACCCACATACAAGACACTGGTACCTAGATGAGAGTTGTGACAAATGACCTACACATAAGACACTAGTACCTAGATGAGAGTGATGACAAATGACCTACATACAAAACACTGGTACCTAGATGAGAGTGGTAACACATGACCTACATACAAGACACTGGTACCTAGATGAGAGTTGTGACAAATGACCTACATACAAGACACTGGTACCTAGATGAGAGTGGTAACAAATGACCCACATACAAAACACTGGTACCTAGATGAGAGTTGTGACAAATGACCCACATACAAGACACTGGTATCTAGATGAGAGTGGTAACAAATGACCCACATACAAAACACTGGTACCTAGATGAGAGTTGTGACAAATGACCTACATACAAGACACTGGTATCTAGATGAGAGTGGTGACAAATGACCTACATACAAGACACTGGTACCTAGATGAGAGTGGTAACAAATGACCCACATACAAAACACTGGTACCTAGATGAGAGTGGTAACAAATGACCCACATACAAAACACTGGTACCTAGATGAGAGTGGTAACAAATGACCCACATACAAAACACTGGTACCTAGATGAGAGTGGTAACAAATGACCCACATACAAAACACTGGTACCTAGATGAGAGTTGTGACAAATGACCTACATACAAGACACTGGTATCTAGATGAGAGTGGTAACAAATGACCCACATACAAAACACTGGTACCTAGATGAGAGTTGTGACAAATGACCTACATACAAGACACTGGTATCTAGATGAGAGTGGTGACAAATGACCTACATACAAGACACTGGTACCTAGATGAGAGTGGTAACAAATGACCCACATACAAAACACTGGTACCTAGATGAGAGTGGTAACAAATGACCCACATACAAAACACTGGTACCTAGATGAGAGTGGTAACAAATGACCCACATACAAAACACTGGTACCTAGATGAGAGTTGTGACAAATGACCTACATACAAGACACTGGTATCTAGATGAGAGTGGTAACAAATGACCCACATACAAAACACTGGTACCTAGATGAGAGTTGTGACAAATGACCTACATACAAGACACTGGTATCTAGATGAGAGTGGTAACAAATGACCTACATACAAAACACTGGTACCTAGATGAGAGTTGTGACAAATGACCCACATACAAGACACTGGTACCTAGATGAGAGTGGTAACAAATGACCTACATACAAGACACTGGTACCTAGATGAAAGTGGTAACAAATGACCAACATACAAGACACTGGTACCTAGATGAGAGTTGTGACAAATGACCTACATACAAGACACTGGTACCTAGATGAGAGTGGTAACAAATGACCCAAATACAAGACACTGGTATCTAGATGAGAGTGGTGACATATGACTTACATACAAGACACTGGTACCTAGATGAGAGTGGTGACAAATGACCTACATACAAGACACTGGTATCTAGATGAGAGTGGTGACAAATGACCTACATACAAGACACTGGTATCTATATGAGAGTGGTGACAAATGAACTACACATAAGACACTGGTACCTAGATGAGAGTGGTGACATATAACATAAACACAAGATACTGTTACACAGTTGAAGTGTTGTGTAGTATTGGACATGACTTCTAGATGCCAATGTCTGCAGGCATTACTGACCATGACCCACAACATTCATCCGTTATGTTTGTGTGTGTGTGTGTGTGTGTGTGTGTGTGTGTGTGTGTGTTGTAAAAGCTTTGTTATCCTTCCAAACCAAGTTGCCAGACCGTTCAGTATTTTATTCATACAAATAAACAAGTAACCATTGAAACTTTCACTATCTGGAGTAAAATTGTTTAACGGAAGAGACACTTAAAATGACAATTAGTAGATGGCTCAGTACAGAAACTCAGCTTGGCCTGATAACTACCTTAATTTATTCCAACATTTAATATAAAGATCATGTCTAAAATGTTTGATGCAAGAATGCACCATGTATTATGCATCTGAACTTCATCCAAGTTTATAAATAATTCATTTTACCTAAATTGTTACCATCTAAATAGTTATGCATACTGTCAAACAATGGTTACAAACACATATCTCGTTCAAGATACCATTTAATGTGTAGCTAAGGCAAAAGCAATATGCTGAATTTACACAGTTAAATCAAGTTTACAAAGAGGACATTTCTCATCAAACTTGTAGACATATAGAAACTGCTTTAAAGAATCAGTTGCAACTTGTGTATGGAATGAGAGGCTTCATATCAGTCCACATCAAAGGGGATCACAATAACTATCAGAGTCCGAGACCAAGTGAGTTGGCAATAAAACTGTGTCTTTTCCACAATCAGTTCTGTCATGGCTGACAGTAGGCCTTCCGTTTGTTGGTCCAAATGTCCTCACTTGACTGACACAAGGCCTTCCGTTTGTTGGTCCAAATGTCCTCACTTGACTGACACAAGGCCTTGTGTGTGTTGGTCCAAATGTCCTCACCTGACTGACACAAGGCCTTCCGTTTGTTGGTCCAAATGTCCTCACTTGACTGACACAAGGCCTTGTGTGTGTTGGTCCAAATGTCCTCACTTGACTGACACAAGGCCTGTGTGTGCCGGTCCAAATATCCTCACTTGACTGACACAAGGCCTTGTGTGTGTTGGTCCAAATGTCCTCACTTGACTGACCCAAGGCCTTCTGTGTTTGTCCTCACTTGACTGACACAAGGCCTGTGTGTGTCGGTCCAAATGTCCTCACTTGACTGATACAAGGCCTTGTGTGTGTCGTTTCAAATGTCCTCACTTGACTGACACAAGGCCTGTGTGTGTCGGTCCAAATGTCCTCACTTGACTGACACAAGGCCTGTGTGTGTCGGTCCAAATATCCTCACTTGACTGACACAAGGCCTTCCGTTTGTTGGTCCAAATGTCCTCACTTGACTGACACAAGGCCTTGTGTGTGTTGGTCCAAATGTCCTCACTTGACTGACACAAGGCCTTGTGTGTGTTGGTCCAAATGTCCTCACTTGACTGACACAAGGCCTTCCGTTTGTTGGTCCAAATGTCCTCACTTGACTGAAACAAGGCCTTGTGTGTGTTGGTCCAAATGTCCTCACTTGACTGACACAAGGCCTGTGTGTGCCGGTCCAAATATCCTCACTTGACTGACACAAGGCCTTGTGTGTGTTGGTCCAAATGTCCTCACTTGACTGACCCAAGGCCTTCTGTGTTTGTCCTCACTTGACTGACACAAGGCCTGTGTGTGTCGGTCCAAATGTCCTCACTTGACTGATACAAGGCCTTGTGTGTGTCGTTTCAAATGTCCTCACTTGACTGACACAAGGCCTGTGTGTGTCGGTCCAAATGTCCTCACTTGACTGACACAAGGCCTGTGTGTGTCGGTCCAAATGTCCTCACTTGACTGACACAAGGCCTTCTGTTTGTTGGTCCAAATGTCCTCACTTGACTGACACAAGGCCTTGTGTGTGTTGGTCCAAATGTCCTCACTTGACTGACACAAGGCCTTGTGTGTGTTGGTTCAAATGTCCTCACTTGACTGATACAAGGCCTTGTGTGTGACGGTTCAAATGTCCTCACTTGACTGACACAAGGCCTTGTGTGTGTCGGTTCAAATGTCCTCACTTGACTGACACAAGGCCTTTTGTGTTTTGTTCAAGAGGCTGTACAATCAGTATAAGCTGAAACAAAACAGTATCAGTCTTTGCTGTATCTTCAATTGACACATCCAAATATAACTCGCTGTAACACTGTAGTTAATTGCAGCCATTTCTGTTTTATACACACAATAGCATCAAATTTTGTATGTAAAATTTTGAGTGTGGACTTCAAGTGCAAAATGCTTCCAAAACTGGATGTCATGTGTTATGTACCAAATTGGACTATTGATATAAATCCCGAGTATGCCACACAGATGTTCTGAAAACGATGTGTTAATCCATGTTTACTGAAACAATTTGAACCTAGTGTTAGATGTTAGTTTGTAGACAATATTCTATTGACTTGATGGGAAAGCGATTTCAAATAAACGTCTTGAGTTTTTTACGAAAGGTAGCTATAGTTTCAGATGATTTTTAACTGATATGGAGTTGATTGCAGATTCTGGATGCAGCTACAAAGAAACACATTTGCCAATGTTAAGTTTGGTTTTAGCAACAAAACGTTGTTGTGAAACAGATGATCTGAGAGTAAGAACCTGTTGCAACAGGAGGTCAGTGCTGGCCTGGTGTGTCCACTGCTGCAGCTGCTGCTGTAGACTGGTCAGCGTAGTCAGTGTGAGGCCGTGGGTCAAGCAGGCTGTCCTGGTGTCTGCTGCTGGGATAAGCTGGGCACAGGCTGCAGCACACACAGGCAGGTCTAACTGCAGGAAGCTGCGACAGAATGCTGCCAGGTCGAGGTCTTGTAACAGGGGGAACCTGAATAATAATAAAAGTACACATACAGTGCACGATCAATTGAAACTGCTCTCGGGTGCTTTACATACTTTCATATTACATATGTAGTAGTTTTTCATAAAAGAAATGAAAACAAAATAAACATATTAAAAAATTGTATAACATTGTTAAATGAAATTAGTAATACAAGAAATAGTAATTAAACAATTATCATAACACTGCTAACAAAATAAATATACTAAGATAATCTAAAAACTACTTTAAATATATTCATGAATACAAGTGGCATTAAAAGAATGACCACAAATATGTTAAAAATTAATATAACAAAATATACATCTAACAAACGAACATAAAACACCACAAGACACATCTATCACAGCAAATAACATCTCTACCAAGACCTTGTAGCAAACACCACAAGGCACATATATCACAGCAAATAACATATATACCAAGGTCTTGTAGCAGGGAGTATCTGAACACCACAAGGCACATATATCACAGCAAATAACATCTATACCAAGGTCTTGTAGCAGGGAGTATCTGAACACCACAAGTCAGTCTTATCACTACAAATAACACCAGTACCAAAAACATAGTTTGTGACTCTGTTTGTACCCTCACGTCTGTGTCAGTTTTGCACGTAATACAGCCTGTAGAATGTAATAGAATCTGAGATGCAGAAGTTACGATAAGACTATTGCATGAACTGACATAATTTGTAACCAATACAACCTTTCAGAACATAATTCATGAGATACAACATTCCACTACATAGGTCAACACAGAAGATTAACAATAAAACATGCAATAGGTGAAATCAATGCACATAAAAATGTAGGTGCAGTGATCAAGTACGCTGCTGTTACTTGATATGTCAAAAGATGCACCTATATATTGAGAACGTATCACGACTTACCTGTGCAGTAACACTAGTGTCCTGAGACAGTCGTCTAGCTGTGGTCCTGCCAATGGCTTCGCCGCTGTCAACACAACATGTTTCATCATCAAACAAACTAAACAACCATTCTTATGATAATACCACCCTTGAAAGCCAGTGGTGGTGACTATGTACATTACCCCTGGCAGATCTCTTATGCATTGTATGTAAGTTAGCTGAATCACAATAGTAATTGACTTTGTTGGACTTGACTGTACCACCTGTGAGAACACGGCAGACATACCACGGTCCAATTCCAAGACGAAGCTCTCGACTTCCGGGAATCCCGATATAATTATCCATTCACCATTCTCACGAGTGGCTGAACGATATAGTGTATTCAAATAACTACTTCTACTTCCCGTACACTATTTGTAACATAAGCAAATGTTGGGCGAAATTTAAACAAGCCAAACATTTTTGGCCAAACGATATTATAGGCTGAGCTTAATTTCAGCTTTTCGCAAGGCGATATGCCATGGGGTACTGAGACTGATGTAATCAACAGCGCCCCCTGGCACACGAGGAGGGATTATACCAATACACAATCAATGATCAACAATTCTTTGTCCTGTATTTTAGGTCATAGTCATTCTTTTCTATTTGTAACAATGTTGTGTGTAGATAATTACTGTGTGGTTGGCTAAAGGTTCTTATATTTCAAACATATCAATTGTTGCAACTTCAAAATTTTCAGATGTACCAGCCCAACTCTTTTATTGTCATTTTAAAACAATTTGGTTTTGTACCTGTCAAAGTTATGCAGTTTCCAGTTATACTTAACACACATTTAACATACAAACCAACACCTCTTCTGATTACATGTTATGCCAATAAACAAAGCAACAGGGCCATAAGGCCTGCCTTCCAGATAGCCAATGTTAAAAGAACTGACCTGACAGCAAGGGGCCATAAGGACGGCCTTCCAAACTGATGTTAAGAGAACTGACCTGATTGCAAGGGGGCCATAAAGACGGCCTTCCAAACTGATAATGTTAAGAGAACTGACCTGACAGTTAGGGGGCCATAAGGACGGCCTTCCAAACTGATAATGTTAAGAGAACTGACCTGACAGCAAGGGGGCCATAAGGACGGCCTTCCAGATGGCACCGATTGAGCTGACCTGCCACAGTGCAGGCACTGGCAGCAGTCTGATGAGAACGTCATGTAAGAAGTCCACCTGCAAAACAACCTGCCTTGTACAGTGTATACTATACATATATGCTTCTAAATTACATATATTTGTTTAAGATATCCTCTGTTTGTGACCCTTATCAAACCTACACTAATTGTATAAAACGTATATAACATAGATGTATTGATGGGCATTATCTGTGTATATATTGTAGGGTTGGGCACGGATGTTATTATAAAAATGCCGTTTTTTTACATAATACAACTTTTTAATTAATGGTTTCAGTCTTACATGTGTCCAAGGACAGTAACATATATTATAAGTCTACAAAATATTAGATGGATGTGAACGATACGTTTCAAGATATCTTATTCTGAAAATGAAGAAATATATTGTTTTGGCAGTTTGGCACCTGGCAAGAGAGAAGCACAAAATTGAAAAATATAACTTAGGCTAATAAAATATCAGAATATTCGTTTTAAAATATAGGGCCTATTATTGTACATTTCAAAATTACTTGGTAACATAGCAAAGGAACAACCAAAATACGTTCTTATCAAAATTAATTGAATTATGTCGTTGTTGATCTTGACCTACGTCGATCTAGTCCCTCCATGCATCCCATGTACCATCGACAATATTTTTATTATATTATCTTATAACATATATGTATACTATTTCCAAAAAAGGTCAAATAGTATGTACTAAATATGATTTTCTATCCGTATCCATAGATCGTAAACGCAGGTTGAAAGTCGGCCTAAATAGCAACGTCTCGCAGGTTGGACACAGACGTAGCTGCACCGTTTGCCGACATTCCTTTTATTTCCTATATTTCGTAATTCCTTAATCGTTTTTAACATAACACATATGTTACAGTATATTTAAAACATCTCCGATCATGTAAAATGGGATAACAAACAGTGAAAATATTAAAAATGTTTATCAAAATGTCGGTTAATGACAGGCATTGCACGCCCCTCGAACCAAAGATCGACTTTTACTAGCGTCCATTGCAAAGGCTGTGTGGATCAGACTATTTTATCACGATGGGGAGATCCACTTTTAATGATAAACGAATACTAAAATTATTCGCTACAACTTATCAATACAATATTATTTATTGTGTAGATTATATTTTTTTGCAATTAGGAACCATAATATGCCGAAATATCTTGCATACGCGTCGAATAAAACATTAGCAACTTAACTGACGGCACGCATAGCGAGTGGTAGTGAACTACTGAAGCCACGCTAAGCATTGATACTCAGGGAAAATTCGCAAATCTTTCACCTTTTAAGTGTCGGCGCAGTCGCAAATTAAATGTAATCTTCACAAAACATGTGTTTGATTCCAAATTTAATGCCGAATCGACTGGTGATAAGCACTAGCCGATCTGATCTTAAATAGTGAAGTAGTTAGCAAACGATGACAGCTACGCATAAGCTTGTTGCATACGTATGTGGCCGGCATATTTTTCTTCGTTCAGATTAGTGCTCATCACTGATCAGTCGAACTAGTATTCCTCTTCAATATAAACTTTATTCTGACTGAATAGGACTAATATTGACATGGCGCGAGGTCTGTGAAGAAGCATGATTTACACTTTGTTTTTCAACCTGACCGGAACACGCAGTGTAACAACATAGCATCTTAGCACAGGCAGCAGGATTCATGGCTTGTTTTGGAAGCCTACTGAACTCGTAGATCTTGAGTTATCATAACAAAATGTCACACATGAACAGACAACATATTGGCGTTTATATTGGTACAAATTTTATTTAAATGCATGTAATAGCAAGGTCTGGAGTACAAATTGAAATTTCACTGAAAAATGCATGACTAAGCCTATATATTGAATGGTGACCTTATGGAGGATGATAATAGGGAACCAAACAGGACAAACACTCGTCTACCTTTCAAATAAACAAAAGGACATGTTACAATTTCATTTTAACAGCATCTTTTATCAAAGCCTAATCATCATTCGTGTCTATGTTCGCACATTAAACTAGTATGGAATTTACAGGTATCGTGAAAAGACACCGATTCTGATTTGTCTAGTAGCACAATCGGCTTTTGTATCGGCAGTTGAATGTTTCTTTCAAATGATTTGCATTACTGATTACACAAAGTTGAAACAATGTCCAAGTCTAGTGCCACAGTTTCCTTACTTGTTGTCATCTGCACATCAGAATAATCAGGATATTCTGACTTAATTCTTGAACCATTTTTTAAAATAATACAATTTACAAAAATGCATTGGTCAAATAGCACCCATTATTTAAAAAATGTTGGACAATATTTGGGGGCCAGTGGCGAGCTCACATTTAAGGGTTTGTTGTTTTTGAAATAACTTGCCGAAGGATAGATCAGCTAGAAAACAATCATCCAGGGAAGTGAATGATCACAGAAAGAAATGACTGAATCTCAACAACTGGGAGAAGTTCTTATATTGTATGTAGACGGCTAAGTTTACCTAAAATAAAAGTACTGTATTATATTCTTTTACATTATGTGTGTGTGGTGTGGGTGTGTGTGTGTGTGTGTGTGTGTGGTGTGTGTGTGTGTGTGTGTGTGTGTGTGTGTGGTGTGTGTGTGTGTGTGTGTGTGTATGCTCGTGTCCATACACGCCCGTATGTGTGCATACTTTAATAAATATTTGCTAATATGTGCAAAATGTCTTAATAGTTAATAATATACTATCTAAACTGTTTTGACATTGATTTGCTTCACAATTGACTGTTTCTCTGCAAAATGCAACATTTGTACTTTACCATCTCGAACGTGAGGAGTTGCTTCAAGATGTTGGTCCACAACGGTACTTCAAAGATGGAGTAGTCAAGACACAACTGGGCAGCCAATCTCACAGCCTGTGGGCAAGTAAACATTAGCTTCTAAGATGGAGTAGTCAAGACACAACTGGGCAGCCAATCTCACAGCCTGTGGGCAAGTAAACATTAGCTTCTAAGATGGAGTAGTTAAGACACAACTGGGCAGCCAATCTCACAGCCTGTGGGCAAGTAAACATTAGCTTCTAAGATGGAGTAGTCAAGACACAACTGGGCAGCCAATCTCACAGCCTGTGGGCAAGTAAACATTAGCTTCTAAGATGGAGTAGTCAAGACACAACTGGGCAGCCAATCTCACAGCCTGTGGGCAAGTAAACATTAGCTTCTAAGATGGAGTAGTTAAGACACAACTGGGCAGCTAATCTCACAGCCTGTGGGCAAGTAAACATTAGCTTCTAAGATGGAGTAGTCAAGACACAACTGGACAGCCAATCTCACAGCCTGTGGGCAAGTAAACATTAGCTTCTAAGATGGAGTAGTTAATAATAAACTTCTATAGAAACTAAATCTCTAAGGACTCGAGCTCAAAGATGATGTCAATTAATAAAATAATCACTGCCATGTTGTAGAAGGAACAATGTCGACAAACACGGCTGACACACAGCTGACACACAGCTGACACACAGCTGACACACAGCTGACACACAGCTGACACAGCTGACACACAGCTGACACACAGCTGACACACAGCTGACACACAGCTGACACACAGCTGACACACAGCTGACATACAGCTGACACACAGCTGACACACAGCTGACACACAGCTGACATACAGCTGACACACAGCTGACACACAGCTGACACACAGCTGCTTTATCCAGTCTTTCAACAGTGTCCCTTCTCTCGTGTATGAACAGTGCCTAATTATTTTTTTATTTTATTTGTAATGCGCCTTATAATAAAGTGAATGGATTTTGTCAAAGAATCACAATCTAAATTGTTAAAAAAGATTGAAGAAGGAGATTTACACAGAGTGGATGTTTGCTATCAGTAGTCCTGATGTCATAGACACCAGGTCTACTGATGTATTTCACATCAGGAGTCCTGATGTCAAAGATGTTAAGATCGCTGAAGTCACGGACATCCAATTACAAGGAATCGCTCTGTTCCCGTTCTCGGCTGCACTGTGTTAAGTTGGCCAACAACTGACCTACTTGTGCCATTAATGGATGCGGTAGCATCTGAATTAGCCTCAGTTACACCGACCACCACTGAACCCCAGTAACTCTACTTACCTGGCCCTTGTGGCTGTGACTGAACCTCAGTAACTCTACTTACCCAACCCTTGTGGCTGTCACTGAACCCCAGTAACTCTACTTACCCGGCCCTTGTGTCCGTCACTGAACCCCAGTAACTCTACTTACCCGGCCCTTGTGGCTGTGACTGAACCTCAGTAACTCTACTTACCCGGCCCTTGTGGCCATGACTGAACCCCAGTAACTCTACTTACCTGGCCCTTGTGGCCGTGACTGAACCTCAGTAACTCTACTTACCTGGCCCTTGTGGTCGTAACTGAACTTCAATAACTCTACTTACCTGGCCCTTGTGGCCTTCACTGAACCCCAGTAAATCTATTTACCCGGCCCTTGTGGCTGTCACTGAACCCCAGTAACTCTACTTACCCGGCCCTTGTGGCCGTGACTGCGCAAGATCGTCTTAACAAGCCCAATTTTGTTGCACTTCCTGAATGACTCTAGAGTCTGAGACATCTGCAGCTCTTCCAGCCCCACGATGTATTGTAGACAACACATGACACTCCTGGAACAAACACAAACATCACATGACACTCCTGGAACAAACACAGATATCACATGACACTCCCGGAACAAACACTAACATCACACGACACTCCAGGAACAAACACAAACATCACATGATACTCCTGGAACAAACACAGATATCACATGACACTCCCGGAACAAACACTAACATCACACGACACTCCAGGAACAAACACAAACATCACATGATACTCCTGGAACAAACACAGATATCACATGACACTCCTGGAACAAACACTAACATCACACGACACTCCAGGAACAAACACAAACATCACATGACACTCCTGGAACAAACACAAACATCACATGACACTCCTGGAACAAACACAGATATCACATGACACTCCCGGAACAAACACTAACATCACACGACACTCCAGGAACAAACACAAACATCACATGATACTCCTGGAACAAACACAGATATCACATGACACTCCCGGAACAAACACTAACATCACACGACACTCCAGGAACAAACACAAACATCACATGATACTCCTGGAACAAACACAGATATCACATGACACTCCTGGAACAAACACTAACATCACACGACACTCCAGGAACAAACACAAACATCACATGATACTCCTGGAACAAACACAAACATCACATGACACTCCAGGAACAGCTAAACACCAACTTAACACAAACATAGAAATTCAACACCCAAAGATAAATTTAATATAAACAGAATACCATGCTCCTAGAAAGTTAACATCCAAACAGAAACTCCTTATTTCAATATTCATGATTCTGTATCAGCCACAAATGATTGTGACCACTTGGCCTCAAGTGAATGTGACCGCTCAGCCACAAGTGAATGTGACCGCTCAGCCACAAGTGAATGTGACCACTCAGCCACAAGTGAACGTGGCCGCTCAGCCACAAGTGAATGTGACTGCTCAGCCACAACTGAATGTGACCGCTCAGCCACAAGGGAATGTGAAGTGGCATCCACATGTGAATGTGACCACTCAGCCACATATGAATGTGACCACTCAGCCACATGTGAATGTGACCACTCAGCCACATATGAATGTGACCACTCAGCCACATGTGAATGTGACCACTCAGCCACATATGAATGTGACCACTCAGCCACATGTGAATGTGACCACTCAGCCACATGTGAATGAACTGCTTTAAATATACATTAGGCCTGCTCCATGACATTCTTGCAGAAACACTTTTTCTTTTCAATTAACAATAGTGGTTCTTCAAAAGGTTGCCGTGGCTAAATGTATGCATGAAATAATGGAAGTAGTGTAAAAAGTGATACTATATACTGTGGCTATGTAGCACAACAGTAGCACTTGCTACAAACTACACACTGAACTGACAATTACATGACACACATGCCAGTAGTACATTTCTTTCCTGACACTTCTAGTTGCAAGTGATACAGTATTTGAGCCACACCAGCCAGTTTTCACTGTATCCGCCTTGTTCATATACAGTGAGATATACAGTGAGATACACAGTGAGATATACTGGTCCACTCGGTTTCTGCTGAGGGCAATCATACTAGTTTTCGCTAAAAATAAAATCTTTGTGCGATCTATCGATATTATTAATCAGAACCACTTATTTCATCAATGGCATGTAACCAATGCGTTGCTTTTACGAACTTCTGTAACAAACTGTTTTTTACGAGGTAGGGTTGTTAACCCTACCCTCAACCCCCAACCTGTTTGTTTTACTGAAATACTTACAATATTTGTAAGATGATATAATTTCAGGCACCAAATTAATACACTCGGTTTCTGCCGAGTCGTGTTCAAAAAATCACTGCACAAGACGCAATGCATTAAATACCAGTGAGATCCAGCAAAGTATCAAAAGGCAGCAGAAACTAAGACCCGGCAGAAACCGTGAAGGTGACTATATATGATATGCACTTGCCTGATGTGGTCAGTGGTCATCCCAGACAGTCTCTCTATGGTACGGCTGCCCGTCAGAGAGAAGAGACATCTCAGAGCTCTTACTCGCCCAAGGTGGCTTATCTTGGTCGAAGTATTCGTCTTCAACAGACAAGTGCAACTGTTTAGAAATGCCTGGTTGATCTAGAATTACTGGCTGACAAGTATTTAACAGTACTTTAATCCAACTACACCAGTAATAAACAATTACGTACATTATTATTTTTTTTAACTGTTTTTATACAGATAATAGTCAATTACAATAGTTCCAATATTTTGTTAAATGATACGTTCTAAATGATGCGCTTCACCGCACAGTTACGCTGTGTAACTGGTCAAACAAACTGAACAAATGTGGTTTTATACAACAATAGTTACTTCCACAGAAACAAAAGTTTGAGTTACATAAAAACATATACTTGCAGTGGGGCATGTTTCTTCCAATAACCTGTTTAACTTTATCTTGCTTAGAAACGGGCAAATACAGCAGCATACAGGGACAAGCCACATTTGCATTTGCATCGTCACAGCTAAATACCATACAAGAATTTAACAAGATTTCCATCCAAAGCTGCATGTTCCAGATGGCATCTTTTTACACTGCATTAAACTGAGTACATCTTTTATTGCTTACATCCTGAGAGCCGACATACCGTATGTTAACATACTCACAGCAAAGGCATATCCAAGCAGGAACTTTGTGCTGGCCTCTGTGGGCATATACTGGAGCAGATAGTTCACTCTGGAATCACAAATGTCAACGACAATAATCAGTGTAATTCCCAGTAACAGTGGCTAGACTGACACAAAACCAACTACTGATATACCTTTATAAATATCTTCTTTACTTCAGTCAGTCCAATGGTAACAACATTAATTAAAATATGGAACTGTACACAAAATTGTCCAATAATTAACTCAGTTCGTAATTTGCTGCTGCTATGTTGGAACTACATCTAATACAAATTCTATACGCTATCCGCATATAACATGGCGTAGACATAACTTGCCCGTCTCCAGTACTTGTTCCGACGCCCTTCTGTGAGTAGGGAACCCTTTTATTAATACACATATTACACAAATAGTTTATGTACCTCATTAGATTATTTTCAGCTTCTGGTTCGTCCAAGCCATCAGCCTGACACATCGTAACATCCAATGTCTGAAACAAAATATCCAAGTGATCAGTCTGACAGATAGTAACATTCAATGTCTGTAACAAAACATCAAAGTCATCAGTCTGACACCTTGTAACATCCAATGTCTGTAACAAAACATCCAAGCCATCAGTCTGACACATTGTAACATCCAATGTCTGTAACAAAACATCCAAGCCATCAGTCTGACACATTTTAACATCCAATGTCTGTAACAAAACATCCAAGTCATCAGTCTGACACATTGTAACATCCGATATATGTAACAAAACATCCAAGCCACCAGTCTGACATTTTAACATTCAATGTATGTAACAAAACATCCAAGCCATCAGTCTGACACATTGTAACATCCAATGTATGTAACAAAACATCCCAGCCATCAGTCTGACACATTTTAACATCCAATGTATGTAACAAAACATCCAAGTCATCAGTCTGACACATGTTAACATCCAATGTATGTAACAAAACATCCAAGTCATCAGTCTGACACATTGTAACATCCAATGTCTGTTACAAAATATGTAATGGTTTAATATGATGAAAGTTTATTTACATAGGCTCATACTTTATTTCCTCACTGTCATACTTTACTTGCACACAGCCATATGTCCCCCCAAAGATTCTGGCCACACCGCTGACAACCAGTACTCACTACATCAAGGTTGTCTTGCCTGGCTTCTGAAGTTGACCTGAACCACTTCTCAATGAGATTCAGCTGGATCCTTTTCACATTTACTTGGTTGATATGAGCGATCTTGTCAGCTATCTTGTTAATATCTGAAATGATTGTCAACAGGTGTGAGTGAAGAGGCAATGACATCTAGTGTTTATCAGTGTGTAAGAATTGTGGCCATAAGTGCAGACTTTCAAATATTTGCAAATGACGTAATTCCTGCTTCCTGATTTTGCTACAATGTTGAAAATCCATACTGCATTTTTGGCACGACCACTCCACCAAACATAAAACCATCCTGTGCAATTTTGCGTAAACACAAGTTAAGTTCATATGCCAAGTTATAGCTTTGTAAGTATTGTAGTTGTTATAAAAAGTTACATTAATACTTCCTGGTTGTTACTGATAATACAATGTCACAAGATGTATGTTTTTTGCTTAGAAATGTGACTTTTTCACTGGCAGGTGGCTTATTTCAACACAATTTGACACACTTCTATTATTGAGACTTCCCCCAAAGGTTTTCCTGCCAAGTTGGCCCTACAATCTGTATTTGTAATGACAAATGTCTAATGATGTCCTGTTAACTTGTTGTGGTAAACAAGATTGATTAACACCAGCTGGGGTCAGTCACGTGTCATTGCAACTGACTGCGGAGGTCGGGCGTTGTCGCAGAATAAGCAAAACTACCGCCAGTATTTAGTGATTTAACAGTGTGAAACATTTACGTATACAGCAGCGTAGTGGCAAGTGGCATGAGAATAACCAGACTATATGATCTATGTTCACGGTAAATTAATTTAACTTTGCGTAATATTTTAACTGGCCTGACGCACACGTGATCGTCACTATGGAAACATTGTCAGTTTCCAAGAATCTGAAAAGAGACTTTTCACAGACACCCTAAACATACTAGTTTTTAAAGGACGGTTTGGTGACGTATGGCGCTAGTGCCTAGGTTTTTTTTATAGTACACATGTTCATACTGACAACTACTAATGTTCTATGAAAAAAAACTAAAGAAATCAACTGACAAGATACCAGCCCGTGCTACCTTAATACAATACTAACTATGTTGAAGGTAAACTGCCTGCCAAATTGTGTAACAACGGTCGGAATTTGAAGGCACGACCACGGGAGCATGTTCAAATAGTAAACAAAACATCCAGTTTCAAAACAAGCTTTACTGACGATACGACCCAGTCGGGCTGAGTTAACTGCAATACCCTTTGATGTTCAATAATGTACCATTTTCCCATGTTCAACACAGCAGACTACCTGTTACAAATTACTACACCCGCTAATTCCAGGTAGAGGAACTGACAGGCACCCTTTAAATCTGGTTTTTCCCTGTTGAGTCTTTCACTGTGTTGCCAAGATGTCTTCATCAGTCCTGGTGACATTGACATATCAATGGCTATGTACTAGGTAGAATAAAGTCATCATACCCTATCAAAGAAGTGGATAAGAAAACCAAGGGAACTTAGGGCAGCCGTCAACTGAGACGATGGGAATTATGAGTTTCCACATGTGTATGATGATGCCATTCTATCAGAACACACTATGTCATTGATACTGATGACAGTAAACACTACATGTCACACTTGGATAAGACAATACGACTTGTAGTGAACAAAACACTACAATACAACTTGTCAACCATTTAAGAATCCATCCTTTCTAGGTTGGAAATTTACTTGATTTTGTCATAAAACTATAAATAATCAGAATGTTCATTTTAATAACTGAATGGCAAAGCTGAGAAGTTTAGAAAATGAAGTGTTCCATTTTTTGTGATTTCACTGATATTTTACATTTTATTAAATAAACCATGTGTAGATGCCATTCCTACCAAAGCTTAGGGCTTCACCCTAAGCTGTGTTTAACACACCTGGCTGACAGGTGATCTTTCACCCTAAGCTATGTTTAACACACCTGGCTAACAAATGACCCTTGACCCCAGGCTGTGATTAACATACCTGGCTAACAGGTGACCCTTGATCCCAGGTTGTGGTTAACATACCTGGTTAACAGATGACCCTTGACCCCAGGCTGTGATTAACATACCTGGCTAACAGGTGACCCGTGAACCCAGGTTGTGGTTAACATACCTGGCTAACAGATGACCCTTGACCCCGGCTGTGATTAACATACCTAACAGGTGACCCTTGACCCCCCAGGCTGTGTTTAACATACCTAACTAACAGGTGACCCTTGACCCTAAGCTGTGTTTAATATACCTGACCAACATGTGACCCTTGACCCCAAGTTGTGTTTAATGTTACGAAACATAGTTTTATAATTAGATTTTAATTAGTTTGTTGTGTTGTGGTTCTCTGTAAATAATGGACCCGGGATTTTGTTACATTAACATACCTGGCTGGCAGGTGACCCTTGACCCGAGGCTGTGTGTCAGCATGCTGTAGTGCTGGTAAAGACGGAAGATGAGTTTGGCGGGTGTCGAGGTCAGCTGCAGCAGGTCTGTCTGGGTGAGATGGTTGGCTTCCAGGACCTGTTCCGTTGCCAGACGTCGGTACCGCTCACAGATCTTACTGTGGATCTCCTTCCTGTCATCTCTCTCAGCATCCTCAAATACACACAACAAACACACTGTCACTCTTTTACACTGCTGAGCATTCTTCAGGTTAATTAATTTCTTTTAAATGAGTTCTTTAGACATATCCAATATGTGAGTTTTTACCTTGTAGAGTCTTTCGTCGGTGTAGCATACCAACTTCTTCAGTACATGTGACGTATGTCAGACAGGATCTCAGACCACGCAACAACACAAAATCATATCATAGACTGGGAGGGAGCAAAAATAGTGGACAAGGAAGTCAACAGAAGAAAATTACAAATAAATGAAGCCATAAATGGTTCAGACAGGCCAGGACACCAATCAACTGAGACGAGGGGAATTAAGAAGATGATGATGATAACGTCATATGTCACACATGCTGAAGAAGTTGGTGTGCTTCACGAAAGCCTCTACAAGAAATAAATTCACATATTGGATATGTCTAAAAGAACTCATTTGAATACACTGTCACTGTCTACGAACCAACGACTACCTACCAAACACATGTAAAAGGGCAGTCAGTGTTGTCACATACAAGAGCAGTGTGTTGTCACGTACAAGAGCAGTATGTTGTCACGTACAAGAGCAGTCTGTTGACATGTACAAGAGCAATATGTCGTCACGTTACAAGAGCAGCCTGTTGTCATGGACAAGAACAGCCTGTCATCACGTACAAGAGAGGCCTGTCATCACGTATAAGAGCAGTCTGTTGTCACATACAAGAACAGTCAGTGCTGTTACGTACAAGAGCAGTATGTTGTCACATACAAGAGCGGCCTGTTGTCACATACAAGAACGGCCT
The DNA here is from genome assembly GCA_020002185.1 of Paraescarpia echinospica. Taxonomy (NCBI): domain Eukaryota; kingdom Metazoa; phylum Annelida; class Polychaeta; order Sabellida; family Siboglinidae; genus Paraescarpia; species Paraescarpia echinospica. Next base: position 51,011,368 of record CM034538.1, on the reverse strand, counting down.
GTTGTTATGTACAAGAGCGGCCTTTGGTCACGTGCAAGAGCAGCCTGTTGTCACGTACAAGAGCGTCATTTTGTCACGTACAAGAGTGGCCTGTTGCCACGTACAAGATAGGCCAGTTGTCACGTACAAGAGCAGTCTGTCGTCACGTACAAGAGCAGTATGTTGTCACGTACAAGATCAGTCTGTTGTCACGTACAAGATCAGTCTGTTGTCACGTATACTCACTGTTGTTGCTCCCTCCAGCCACTTCATAGACAGTTCCATGTTCCACTTGGCCACCGCTACTTTCTCCTCACCTGACAAAATCAAACATATTCTCTATATGCGATATACGTTCACTCTTTAAATGTTGAGTCAGCTTTTGACAGCCAAGACCTTTGAATGCCCATATAAGTTGCGCCTTCTGTTGGATACTTGTGATGAAATAAACAGACAAAAACTCTGACCTAACCTATAGTCGGTTGATTCAATCCATTTTCGATCGGTGCGGCAAGCGCGTACTGAAAATTTGTTAATATTTCACGATTCAAACTTACTCATCACTGTATTTGTTTTTATTGTCTTACCTAACGGTGTTAACCCATTAATTTGCAGGTGAAGTAGGCCCTATTTTGTGTTGTAGAAGATGATATAGTAATTTAAATTAGCTACAGTCCGAGTGGTGGTTACCATGATAACAAAACTTTATGTCTACATTTAATGTAGGCATAAAGATGTGAACTATGTTGTTTGACGTTACTGATTAAATAGTTATTTTCCTTGATAATGACATTTACACCAACAAAAATATGCTTTGCATTGAGATGTATCTTATACATATAAATATAACATGCAATTGTAACTTTTTATTACAAAAAGTATAGTTTAAAAACTAATTAACCCATGCATCAACCACTAGAAGGTTTATGTCATTAACTGTCTAGAGAACCAAACTGTGGCATGTAAGTTTTTCCAATATTAGCTCGTTTCACCGTTTTAAGGCACACTACAGCAAACTTATATTTGAAAGTTATTGTTTGCAGATATAATTTCACATTGTTCAGTTTCACAGCAAGCACCCAAAACATAAGTAATGATTGCCATGTCTGTATCACTACTAATGATTGCCATGTCTGTATCACTAGTAATGACTGCCCTGTCTGTATCACTAGTAATAATTGCCATGTCTGTATCACTAGTAATGATTGCCATGTCTGTATCACTAGGAATGATTGCCCTGTCTGTATCACTAGTAATAATTGCCATGTCTGTATCACTAGTAATGATTGCCATGTCTGTATCACTAGGAATGATTGCCATGTCTGTATCACTAGTAATGATTGCCATGTCTGTATCACTACTAATGATTGCCATGTCTGTATCACTAGTAATGACTGCCCTGTCTGTATCACTAGTAATAATTGCCATGTCTGTATCACTAGTAATGATTGCCATGTCTGTATCACTAGTAATGATTGCCCTGTCTGTATCACTAGTAATAATTGCCATGTCTGTATCACTAGTAATGATTGCCATGTCTGTATCACTAGGAATGATTGCCCTATCTGTATCATTATTGAACATTGAACTTAACATCATGTAAAATGCTGCTAGAAATTGTCGACCAAAGAGAAGCACGACATTATAAGCATTTTTACTTTTATGCTTCTCCTTTCAAACGTTTCATCAATATACTTTGTATATTTCATTTGTACATCTCATTTGTTTGACTTTTTTTAATAAACGCTTTTGACTTGATTTGAACGTCACTCATTTCACAAAGATAAACACTTTCCATGTGATTTCAGCTTATGCCTTGCAAAATTCTGTCCTGATTTAACGGGTTAATAGTACCGTGAGACTGACCAAGGGGCAGTTCTTTGACGACCCAGTTGGAACAGCCAACTGCCAGTTCGGCACTGGAGATACTGCAAAGGACCGACTGGACAGTGTCGAGGAAGGAAGCACCGTCTGATGAGAGGGCAGTGTGACGGGGCGTGGAGCCACTGTGTGCTTGTCTCGCCCTGTCTGCTGGCTCCAGGTGTTTGTGTACAATGTTGTGTATGGCAGTGATGTACACCTGGTCCGTGGAGAGCTGACACACAACACACTAGGTCAGGTACAATAATAATTTATTTCCTTGCAATCGTGAGGTTGAATCAAATACAAGAAACATAATAAAACGTTAATTTGTTAAAACTAGTACATTTTGTTAGTTTAAAAAGTTTAAAAAAATGGGCCAAGTGGCCCTGAAGTCCTTTGGACTAATACGTCTACATGTGACCCCGGCTGACCAAATGAGTAATAAGTCGGAAAAATTGTAACATTGTTTTCTTACATCCTTGTAAAGGTTTGGTAGGGTGCTTTACACGGTTTCAAAAAATATGACTGCTACAAAATTGGCAAAGTTATGGAGCATTGAACATGGTTGGGGTCAAAAAGTGAAAATGAAGAAAACTGTTGAAGTTTTACATTATATATGCAAATGGATTGCATGGAAATATTACATGCACAACATTCAAATGTGGCACACAGTATGCAATATGTATGTTATGTTGCAATGATACACTGGAAGTACAAATGTGCTGCTACAAAAACTTATAAAGTTATGCCAGATTATGTGTTCATGTGTAAAACTAAGAGGACAGATTATTTGAGAGCAAAAGGTAGACTCACTGTTTGACACAGTATAAAACCTACAGGCAACTGTCCAGTTTAACAGGGGTCTAGTGGCTTAATGCTGTCTGTTGACACAAGCTACTGCCAGTGACCAATTACACATTAGTCACAGTTTCCATCAAACGATAGCAGGCAGAGAATCTTAGCTCCACAGCTGGGTGTAATATACAACAAGTGATAAATATATAATACACTTGAAATACAAATGTGCTGCTACAAAAATGTATAAAGTTATGCCAGATTATGTCTTTATGTATAAAATTAAGAGGACAGATTATTTGAGAGCAAAATGTAGTCTAAAGAAAATAAAAAATGGGTCAGCTGGACGGTGATAGACCGTTTGAACTTGAAGCCTTTGTCAAACTTTTGCCTCGACTTCACCGAAGGCGGTGTCCTGCTGTCAGAACTTCGAAGGTGTTACTCACCTAACTTACAGGTCTTTGTCAGTAAGAATAATGGAATGATAATTTACAACAACGTTGTTTCCCGTAGAAGTCATTTTGTGCGATATATTAGCATTAGTCTTGCCAATTCAAAAATTAGTGCTATATAATAGTAGTTTGTCAAAATGTAAACAAACTCAAAGACAGTTGCAGCTTAGCATTAGCCTGTTCTGAAATATTTTAATGACATAATGATATATTTCACATAATTATATAGGGAGCTAATGGAGAGGCCCATCATAATCCATAGCACTACAAAATGAAGTATCTGAAAGTCACACTTCATATATTGAGTGACACATCTCATACTGTCTTTCTGGACTGTCGCAATGTCCAATAGTTTCCTATCACAACCCTCATGTACAATATAACAAAGCTATATATTTCTAACACCACAACATATGTATTATTATTGGATAGGTAATTGAATAATCTTTCAGATGAACGCAACTTGTAGCAGCAGAAAATTAAGCATACAAAAGTTACACCGCAAACAATGACATGCATTCTCAAAATGTGATTCATTCAAAAATTAGTGCTATATAATAGTAGTTTGTCAAAATATAAACAAACTCAAAGACAGTTGCAGCTTACTGTCCACCAAGCAGTAGCAGAGCAGTTTTATAATAATAATAATCCACAAGTTAAGTGGCAGTGATCTTCCTTTTATTATTCATGTGATGTTTATTGTGAGCAGGGCGAACAAATGGTTATCATACGTAGACAGGTACAGAAAAAAACTGACATTTTCTATAAAAAGAACCACATACCTAAACAAAGCGAATGTAATAGGTGAAGAACAGGCAGTGTTCAGATAGGGGTATTGGTTGACTTGTATTTGTCTTGACACAAAAGGCTTTATTGTGCCTTAACTATGTCAACTCTTCTAATGGTTGACATTTGGTTGTTTCAGGTGTCAACTATATTGTGAATCTGTAATTATTAGTCTATATTGATACAATTGATTTACACAGTACCATGTCTACACAAGGCATGGCAAGCATAAACAGAACAGTAGAATGCATTTGATATAAATAAAGTGTTGGATATTTCACTCTATAGTTGTCCAGAATATTAATTTTCTATGTTTGTCACCTACAGGTGACAGAATATTAATTTTCTATGTTTGTCACCTGCAGGTTTCTACAGACAATACATCTTTAACCAATAGACACCACAGTCACACCATTTTATAATAATTAAATGAACATCAAAATAAACACAACTTGCAATTATAGAAAATCAATAGTTTTGAAGATACAGTTTAAAAGTGTTAGGCAACTGTTCAGTCTAACAGGGGTCAAGTGTGTCTACTCTGTCTGGGTGCTGTGACCAATTAAAGATTAGTCAAGGTCTCAATGGCCTAGGCTGTAGAAATTAGTCACAGCTTTTGACTTTCTGGCACATTACACAACATCTACTGTTGGGGGTGATCTCAAAATAGATAATGTAAACCTTTTGCACTTTGGGGGCCCCTGATGTGCCCTTAGAATGATTCAATCAAATACAGATTTCTTGTATATAGTGGCAGCACCCTAAAATACATCTATGCAAAATTAGAAAAAAAGTTGCTGAACAGTTTTTGAAAAAATAGGCCAAATGTTACATTTTTACCAGTTTTGGGGTCCTTGGAGGCCGTAGGGAGCCCTTAAAATGATTCAATCAAATACAGATTTCTCGTGCATAGTGGCAGTGCCCCAAGATATGTCTATGCAAAATTAGAGAAAAAGTTGCTGAACGGTTTCTGAGATACGGCAGCTAACGGCAGAAGGCGGACGCAGAGTGATGGCAATAGTCCCTTGGACCTTTGGCCAAAGGACTACAAAAATGGAAGATAAATTTGATATGTGGACATTACAATAAGTTTCATTAAGCTATGTCATATTGTTTGGTTTTTATTTGACTTTTTGTGACTGGTTTTCCTTTCCCCGATCACCATGGGTCAGGGAAAAAAATTAAAACTAAAAAGAATGGGTTACTGATAAAAAATCAAGTACTGTTTAAACTCATATGTATTGATGTGAATTTTTTTACAAGACTTGGATTTTGTCGTACATCACTCAAAACAACCTTTCTAACAGTTTGTTTCCATGACATTGAATACATATGAATATATTTAGAATATGACTACCTTATAGGAGTTTATTAAGGTCTTAAAACAGCATAAAGTGCTAGAATGCATGATTTGTGCTCCCACCAGTATACACACTGTGTGCTCTCACCAGTATACACACTGTGTGCTCCCACCAGTACACACACTGTGTGCTCCCAGCAGTACACACACTGTGTGCTCCCAACAGTATACACACCATGTGCTATCACCAGTATACACACTGTGTGCTCCCACCAGTATACACACTGTGTGCTCCCACCAATACACACACTGTGTGCTCCCACCAGTACACACACTGTGTGCTCCCACCAGTACACACACTGTGTGCTCCCAGCAGTACACACACTGTGTGCTCCCAGCAGTACACACACTGTGTGCTCCCACCAGTACACACACTGTGTGCTCCCACCAGTACACACACTGTGTGCTCCCACCAATACACACACTGTGTGCTCCCAGCAGTACACACACTGTGTGCTCCCACCAGTACACACACTGTGTGCTCCCACCAGTATACACACTGTGTGCTCCCACCAATACACACACTGTGTGCTCCCACCAGTACACACACTGTGTGCTCCCACCAGTATACACACTGTGTGCTCCCACCAGTATACACACTGTGTGCTCCCACCAGTATACACACTGTGTGCTCCCACCAGTATAACACTGTGTGCAGTATGGTTCATACATGGACTTCATGCAAATCAAACTTAAAGTAATGTTGAATGTAAAATTAAACTTAAAGTAATGTTGAAGCAGGATATACAGCAGGATTGTACAGTAATGGTGCACAGCAGGATTGTACAGTAATGATGTGTAGCATAGTTGTACAGTAATGATGTATAGCATGGTTGTACAATAATGATGTACAGCAGGGTTGTACAGTAATTATGTACAGTAGGGATGTACATTGTTCAAATGAATTGGGAGCTATGTGTGGGTGTTGGTATGAATGTAAGCGGAGGGTATTCTGCTTATATTCATACCAATACCTGACATCTGCCATCAGAGAGTTGCAAAATATTGCACGTTTGTATAAACTGACCTGAAGTAAGGAGATGACAGGCAGCCACACTGGTAGGGTGTCAACGTCAAGCTCAGGGGCTGAAACAACCAACAATAGATATGACAGGCAGTGACACTGATAGATGACAGGCAGTCAAACTGACAGATAACAGGCAGTCAAACTAACATATGACAGGCTGTCACACTGACAGATGAAAGGCAGTCAAACTGACAGATGTCAGGCTGTCACACTGACAGATGACAGGCAGTGACACTGATAGATAACAGGCTGTCAAACTGACAAATGACAGGTAGTGACACTGACAGATGACAAGCAGTCAAACTGACAGATGACAGGCTGTCACACTGACAGATGACAGGCAGTGACACTGACAGATAACAGGCAATCAAACTGACAGATGACAGGCAGTGACACTAATAGATGACAGGCAGTGACACTGACAGGGACAGGCAGTCACACCGACATATGACAGGCTGTCACACTGACAGATGACAGGCAGTCACACTGACAGATGACATGACCAGTTGCCACTATAAGTGACTTACAGCACCCAAACATGACCAGTTGCCACTACCTGTAAAGTGACTTATAGCACCCACATACTACCATTACCACTATAAGTGACTATACATGTACTCTTCCCACAAACCCACTAAGTATAGACTGACTGTGAGATAAACGAGGGCAGGAGAAGTAAACAAGAGGAAGACTTACAGATAATCTTCCACGGAGCCCCCTGAGCGAGGGGGTGGAAGGGCAGTCTGGTGTGGGCCACTGCGGGAACCGCTCTGTCCTCAATGACTAGCTGCAAACAAACACAACTACACCAATACAGTTACTAGGTGGTAGGCAAGAGACAGGACAGGTTTGACATACACTACCAGGGACGACTAGCAAACAAACTGACACACATACTTCATGACAACACCCACCCACTGAAGACAGACATACTTCATGACAACACCCACCCACTGAAGACAGACATACTACATGACAACACCCACCCACTGAGGACAGAGATACTTCATGACAACACCCACCCACTGAAGACAGACATGACAACACCCACACTGAAGACAGACATACTACATGACAACACCCACCCACTGAAGACAGACATACTTCATGACAACACCCACCCACTGAAGACAGACATACTACATGACAACACCCACCCACTGACAGAGATACTTCATGACAACACCCACCCACTGAGGACAGAGATACTTCATGACAACACCCACCCACTGAAGACAGACATACTACATGACAACACCCACCCACTGAGGACAGAGATACTTCATGACAACACCCACCCACTGAGGACAGAGATACTTCATGACAACACCCACCCACTGAAGACAGACATACTACATGACAACACCCACCCACTGAGGACAGAGATACTTCATGACAACACCCACCCACTGAAGACAGACATACTTCATGACAACACCCACCCACTGAGGACAGAGATACTTCATGACAACACCCACACACTGAGGACAGAGATACTACATGACAACACCCACCGACTGAAGACAGACATACTACATGACAACACCCACCCACTGAGGACAGAGATACTTCATGACAACACCCACCCACTGAGGACAGAGATACTTCATGACAACACCCACCCACTGAAGACAGACATACTACATGACAACACCCACCCACTGAAGACAGACATACTTCATGACAACACCCACCCACTGAAGACAGACATACTACATGACAACACCCACCCACTGAAGACAGACATACTACATGACAACACCCACCCACTGAAGACAGACATACTACATGACAACACCCACCCACTGAGGACAGAGATACTTCATGACAACACCCACCCACTGAGGACAGAGATACTTCATGACAACACCCACCCACTGAAGACAGACATACTACATGACAACACCCACCCACTGAGGACAGAGATACTTCATGACAACACCCACCCACTGAAGACAGACATACTTCATGACAACACCCACCCACTGAGGACAGAGATACTTCATGACAACACCCACCCACTGAGGACAGAGATACTACATGACAACACCCACCGACTGAAGACAGACATACTACATGACAACACCCACCCACTGAGGACAGACATACTTCATGACAACAACCACCCACTGAGGACAGAGATACTTCATGACAACACCCACCCACTGAAGACAGACATACTACATGACAACACCCACCCACTGAGGACAGAGATACTTCATGACAACACCCACCCGCTGAGGACAGAGATACTACATGACAACACCCACCGACTGAGGACAGAGATACTTCATGACAACACCCACCCACTGAAGACAGACATACTTCATGACAACACCCACCCACTGAGGACAGACATACTACATGACAACACCCACCCACTGAGGGACAGAGATGCTACATGACAACACCCACCCGCGAGACGGACATACTACGCTGACCAGCACCGCCCACTGGGGACACAGAGATGCTTCAGCGGCAACACCCACCCACTGAAGACGGACATACTTCGCTGACAACACCCGCCGCTGAAGACGGACATACTTCATGACAACACCCACCCACTGAAGACAGACATACTTCATGACAACACCCACCCACTGAAGACAGACATACTACATGACAACACCCACCCACTGAGGACAGAGATACTTCATGACAACACCCACCCACTGAGGACAGAGATACTTCATGACAACACCCACCCACTGAAGACAGACATACTACATGACAACACCCACCCACTGAGGACAGAGATACTTCATGACAACACCCACCGACTGAAGACAGACATACTTCATGACAACACCCACCCACTGTAGACAGACATACTTCATGACAACACCCACCGACTGAGGACAGAGATACTTCATGACAACACCCACCCACTGAAGACAGACATACTTCATGACAACACCCACCGACTGAAGACAGACATACTTCATGACAACACCCACCGACTGAAGACAGACATACTTCATGACAACACCCACCGACTGAAGACAGACATACTTCATGACGACACCCACCCACTGAAGACAGACATACTTCATGACAGCACCCACCGACTGAAGAGACATACTTCATGACAACACCCACCGACTGAAGACAGACATACTTCATGACAACACCCACCGACTGAAGACAGACATACTTCATGACGACACCCACCCACTGAAGACAGACATACTTCATGATAACACCCACCGACTGAAGACAGACATACTTCATGACAACACCCACCGACTGAAGACAGACATACTTCATGAC
>CM034538.1:50979912-51000836 GCA_020002185.1 Paraescarpia echinospica | reverse complement strand
AGTATATTATTAACTATTAAGACATTTTGCACATATTAGTAAATATTTATTAAAGTATGCACACATACGGGCGTGTATGGACACGAGCATACACACACACACACACACACCACACACACACACCCACACCACACACACATAATGTAAAAGAATATAATACAGTACTTTTATTTTAGGTAAACTTAGCCGTCTACATACAATACAAGAACTTCTCCCAGTTGTTGAGATTCAGTCATTTCTTTCTGTGATCATTCACTTCCCTGGATGATTGTTTTCTAGCTGATCTATCCTTCGGCAAGTTATTTCAAAAACAACAAACCCTTAAATGTGAGCTCGCCACTGGCCCCCAAATATTGTCCAACATTTTTTAAATAATGGGTGCTATTTGACCAATGCATTTTTGTAAATTGTATTATTAAAAAAAATGGTTCAAGAATTAAGTCAGAATATCCTGATTATTCTGATGTGCAGATGACAACAAGTAAGGAAACTGTGGCACTAGACTTGGACATTGTTTCAACTTTGTGTAATCAGTAATGCAAATCATTTGAAAGAAACATTCAACTGCCGATACAAAAGCCGATTGTGCTACTAGACAAATCAGAATCGGTGTCTTTTCACGATACCTGTAAATTCCATACTAGTTTAATGTGCGAACATAGACACGAATGATGATTAGGCTTTGATCAAAGATGCTGTTAAAATGAAATTGTAACATGTCCTTTTGTTTATTTGAAAGGTAGACGAGTGCTTGTCCTGTTTGGTTCCCTATTATCATCCTCCATAAGGTCACCATTCAATATATAGGCTTAGTCATGCATTTTTCAGTGAAATTTCAATTTGTACTCCAGACCTTGCTATTACATGCATTTAAATAAAATTTGTACCAATATAAACGCCAATATGTTGTCTGTTCATGTGTGACATTTTGTTATGATAACTCAAGATCTACGAGTTCAGTAGGCTTCCAAAACAAGCCATGAATCCTGCTGCCTGTGCTAAGATGCTATGTTGTTACACTGCTTGTTCCGGTCAGGTTGAAAAACAAAGTGTAAATCATGCTTCTTCACAGACCTCGCGCCATGTCAATATTAGTCCTATTCAGTCAGAATAAAGTTTATATTGAAGAGGAATACTAGTTCGACCGATCAGTGATGAGCACTAATCTGAACGAAGAAAAATATGCCGGCCACATACGTATGCAACAAGCTTATGCGTAGCTGTCATCGTTTGCTAACTACTTCACTATTTAACATCAGATCGGCTAGTGCTTATCACCAGTCGATTCGGCATTAAATTTGGAATCAAACACATGTTTTGTGAAGATTACATTTAATTTGCGACTGCGCCGACACTTAAAAGGTGAAAGATTTGCGAATTTTCCCTGAGTATCAATGCTTAGCGCGGCTTCAGTAGTTCACTACCACTCGCTATGCGTGCCGTCAGTTAAGTTGCTAATGTTTTATTCGACGCGTATGCAAGATATTTCGGCATATTATGGTTCCTAATTGCAAAAAAATATAATCTACACAATAAATAATATTGTATTGATAAGTTGTAGCGAATAATTTTAGTATTCGTTTATCATTAAAAGTGGATCTCCCCATCGTGATAAAATAGTCTGATCCACACAGCCTTCGCAATGGACGCTAGTAAAAGTCGATCTTTGGTTCGAGGGGCGTGCAATGCCTGTCATTAACCGACATTTTGATAAACATTTTTTATAATATTTTCACTGTTTGTTATCCCATTTTACATGATCGGAGATGTTTTAAATATACTGTAACATATGTGTTATGTTAAAAACGATTAAGGAATTACGAAATATAGGAAATAAAAGGAATGTCGGCAAACGGTGCAGCTACGTCTGTGTCCAACCTGCGAGACGTTGCTATTTAGGCCGACTTTCAACCTGCGTTTACGATCTATGGATACGGATAGAAAATCATATTTTGTACATACTATTTGACCTTTTTTGGAAATAGTATACATATATGTTATAAGATAATATAATAAAAATATTGTCGATGGTACATGGGATGCATGGAGGGACTAGATCGACGTAGGTCAAGATCAACAACGACATAATTCAATTAATTTTGATAAGAACGTATTTTGGTTGTTCCTTTGCTATGTTACCAAGTAATTTTGAAATGTACAATAATAGGCCCTATATTTTAAAACGAATATTCTGATATTTTATTAGCCTAAGTTATATTTTTCAATTTTGTGCTTCTCTCTTGCCAGGTGCCAAACTGCCAAAACAATATATTTCTTCATTTTCAGAATAAGATATCTTGAAACGTATCGTTCACATCCATCTAATATTTTGTAGACTTATAATATATGTTACTGTCCTTGGACACATGTAAGACTGAAACCATTAATTAAAAAGTTGTATTATGTAAAAAAACGGCATTTTTATAATAACATCCGTGCCCAACCCTACAATATATACACAGATAATGCCCATCAATACATCTATGTTATATAAGTTTTATACAATTAGTGTAGGTTTGATAAGGGTCACAAACAGAGGATATCTTAAACAAATATATGTAATTTAGAAGCATATATGTATAGTATACACTGTACAAGGCAGGTTGTTTTGCAGGTGGACTTCTTACATGACGTTCTCATCAGACTGCTGCCAGTGCCTGCACTGTGGCAGGTCAGCTCAATCGGTGCCATCTGGAAGGCCGTCCTTATGGCCCCCTTGCTGTCAGGTCAGTTCTCTTAACATTATCAGTTTGGAAGGCCGTCCTTATGGCCCCCTAACTGTCAGGTCAGTTCTCTTAACATTATCAGTTTGGAAGGCCGTCTTTATGGCCCCCTTGCAATCAGGTCAGTTCTCTTAACATCAGTTTGGAAGGCCGTCCTTATGGCCCCTTGCTGTCAGGTCAGTTCTTTTAACATTGGCTATCTGGAAGGCAGGCCTTATGGCCCTGTTGCTTTGTTTATTGGCATAACATGTAATCAGAAGAGGTGTTGGTTTGTATGTTAAATGTGTGTTAAGTATAACTGGAAACTGCATAACTTTGACAGGTACAAAACCAAATTGTTTTAAAATGACAATAAAAGAGTTGGGCTGGTACATCTGAAAATTTTGAAGTTGCAACAATTGATATGTTTGAAATATAAGAACCTTTAGCCAACCACACAGTAATTATCTACACACAACATTGTTACAAATAGAAAAGAATGACTATGACCTAAAATACAGGACAAAGAATTGTTGATCATTGATTGTGTATTGGTATAATCCCTCCTCGTGTGCCAGGGGGCGCTGTTGATTACATCAGTCTCAGTACCCCATGGCATATCGCCTTGCGAAAAGCTGAAATTAAGCTCAGCCTATAATATCGTTTGGCCAAAAATGTTTGGCTTGTTTAAATTTCGCCCAACATTTGCTTATGTTACAAATAGTGTACGGGAAGTAGAAGTAGTTATTTGAATACACTATATCGTTCAGCCACTCGTGAGAATGGTGAATGGATAATTATATCGGGATTCCCGGAAGTCGAGAGCTTCGTCTTGGAATTGGACCGTGGTATGTCTGCCGTGTTCTCACAGGTGGTACAGTCAAGTCCAACAAAGTCAATTACTATTGTGATTCAGCTAACTTACATACAATGCATAAGAGATCTGCCAGGGGTAATGTACATAGTCACCACCACTGGCTTTCAAGGGTGGTATTATCATAAGAATGGTTGTTTAGTTTGTTTGATGATGAAACATGTTGTGTTGACAGCGGCGAAGCCATTGGCAGGACCACAGCTAGACGACTGTCTCAGGACACTAGTGTTACTGCACAGGTAAGTCGTGATACGTTCTCAATATATAGGTGCATCTTTTGACATATCAAGTAACAGCAGCGTACTTGATCACTGCACCTACATTTTTATGTGCATTGATTTCACCTATTGCATGTTTTATTGTTAATCTTCTGTGTTGACCTATGTAGTGGAATGTTGTATCTCATGAATTATGTTCTGAAAGGTTGTATTGGTTACAAATTATGTCAGTTCATGCAATAGTCTTATCGTAACTTCTGCATCTCAGATTCTATTACATTCTACAGGCTGTATTACGTGCAAAACTGACACAGACGTGAGGGTACAAACAGAGTCACAAACTATGTTTTTGGTACTGGTGTTATTTGTAGTGATAAGACTGACTTGTGGTGTTCAGATACTCCCTGCTACAAGACCTTGGTATAGATGTTATTTGCTGTGATATATGTGCCTTGTGGTGTTCAGATACTCCCTGCTACAAGACCTTGGTATATATGTTATTTGCTGTGATATATGTGCCTTGTGGTGTTTGCTACAAGGTCTTGGTAGAGATGTTATTTGCTGTGATAGATGTGTCTTGTGGTGTTTTATGTTCGTTTGTTAGATGTATATTTTGTTATATTAATTTTTAACATATTTGTGGTCATTCTTTTAATGCCACTTGTATTCATGAATATATTTAAAGTAGTTTTTAGATTATCTTAGTATATTTATTTTGTTAGCAGTGTTATGATAATTGTTTAATTACTATTTCTTGTATTACTAATTTCATTTAACAATGTTATACAATTTTTTAATATGTTTATTTTGTTTTCATTTCTTTTATAAAAAAACTACTACATATGTAATATGAAAGTATGTAAAGCACCCGAGAGCAGTTTCAATTGATCGTGCACTGTATGTGTACTTTTATTATTATTCAGGTTCCCCCTGTTACAAGACCTCGACCTGGCAGCATTCTGTCGCAGCTTCCTGCAGTTAGACCTGCCTGTGTGTGCTGCAGCCTGTGCCCAGCTTATCCCAGCAGCAGACACCAGGACAGCCTGCTTGACCCACGGCCTCACACTGACTACACTGACCAGTCTACAGCAGCAGCTGCAGCAGTGGACACACCAGGCCAGCACTGACCTCCTGTTGCAACAGGTTCTTACTCTCAGATCATCTGTTTCACAACAACGTTTTGTTGCTAAAACCAAACTTAACATTGGCAAATGTGTTTCTTTGTAGCTGCATCAAGAATCTGCAATCAACTCCATATCAGTTAAAAATCATCTGAAACTATAGCTACCTTTCGTAAAAAACTCAAGACGTTTATTTGAAATCGCTTTCCCATCAAGTCAATAGAATATTGTCTACAAACTAACATCTAACACTAGGTTCAAATTGTTTCAGTAAACATGGATTAACACATCGTTTTCAGAACATCTGTGTGGCATACTCGGGATTTATATCAATAGTCCAATTTGGTACATAACACATGACATCCAGTTTTGGAAGCATTTTGCACTTGAAGTCCACACTCAAAATTTGACATACAAAATTTGATGCTATTGTGTGTATAAAACAGAAATGGCTGCAATTAACTACAGTGTTACAGCGAGTTATATTTGGATGTGTCAATTGAAGATACAGCAAAGACTGATACTGTTTTGTTTCAGCTTATACTGATTGTACAGCCTCTTGAACAAAACACAAAAGGCCTTGTGTCAGTCAAGTGAGGACATTTGAACCGACACACACAAGGCCTTGTGTCAGTCAAGTGAGGACATTTGAACCGACACACACAAGGCCTTGTATCAGTCAAGTGAGGGCATTTGAACCAACACACACAAGGCCTTGTGTCAGTCAAGTGAGGACATTTGGACCAACACACACAAGGCCTTGTGTCAGTCAAGTGAGGACATTTGGACCAACAAACAGAAGGCCTTGTGTCAGTCAAGTGAGGACATTTGGACCGACACACACAGGCCTTGTGTCAGTCAAGTGAGGACATTTGGACCGACACACACAGGCCTTGTGTCAGTCAAGTGAGGACATTTGAAACGACACACACAAGGCCTTGTATCAGTCAAGTGAGGACATTTGGACCGACACACACAGGCCTTGTGTCAGTCAAGTGAGGACAAACACAGAAGGCCTTGGGTCAGTCAAGTGAGGACATTTGGACCAACACACACAAGGCCTTGTGTCAGTCAAGTGAGGATATTTGGACCGGCACACACAGGCCTTGTGTCAGTCAAGTGAGGACATTTGGACCAACACACACAAGGCCTTGTGTCAGTCAAGTGAGGACATTTGGACCAACACACACAAGGCCTTGTGTCAGTCAAGTGAGGACATTTGGACCAACAAACGGAAGGCCTTGTGTCAGTCAAGTGAGGACATTTGGACCAACACACACAAGGCCTTGTGTCAGTCAAGTGAGGACATTTGGACCAACAAACGGAAGGCCTTGTGTCAGTCAAGTGAGGACATTTGGACCAACAAACGGAAGGCCTACTGTCAGCCATGACAGAACTGATTGTGGAAAAGACACAGTTTTATTGCCAACTCACTTGGTCTCGGACTCTGATAGTTATTGTGATCCCCTTTGATGTGGACTGACATGAAGCCTCTCATTCCATACACAAGTTGCAACTGATTCTTTAAAGCAGTTTCTATATGTCTACAAGTTTGATGAGAAATGTCCTCTTTGTAAACTTGATTTAACTGTGTAAATTCAGCATATTGCTTTTGCCTTAGCTACACATTAAATTGTATCTTGAACGAGAGATGTGTTTGTAACCATTGTTTGACAGTATGCATAACTATTTAGATGGTAACAATTTAGGTAAAATTAATTATTTATAAACTTGGATGAAGTTCAGATGCATAATACATGGTGCATTCTTGCATCAAACATTTTAGACATGATCTTTATATTAAATACACTAATGTTGGAATAAATTAAGGTAGTTATCAGGCCAAGCTGAGTTTCTGTACTGAGCCATCTACTAATTGTCATTTTAAGTGTCTCTTCCGTTAAACAATTTTACTCCAGATAGTGAAAGTTTCAATGGTTACTTGTTTATTTGTATGAATAAAATACTGAACGGTCTGGCAACTTGGTTTGGAAGGATAACAAAGCTTTTACAATGCACACACACACACACACACACACACACACACACATACAAACATAACGGATGAATGTTGTGGGTCATGGTCAGTAATGCCTGCAGACATTGGCATCTAGAAGTCATGTCCAATACTACACAACACTTCAACTGTGTAACAGTATCTTGTGTTTATGTTATATGTCACCACTCTCATCTAGGTACCAGTGTCTTATGTGTAGTTCATTTGTCACCACTCTCATCTAGATACCAGTGTCTTGTATGTAGGTCATTTGTCACCACTCTCATCTAGATACCAGTGTCTTGTATGTAGGTCATTTGTCACCACTCTCATCTAGATACCAGTGTCTTGTATGTAGGTCATTTGTCACCACTCTCATCTAGGTACCAGTGTCTTGTATGTAAGTCATATGTCACCACTCATCTAGATACCAGTGTCTTGTATGTGGGTCATTTGTTACCACTCTCATCTAGGTACCAGTGTCTTGTATGTAGGTCATTTGTCACAACTCTCATCTAGGTACCAGTGTCTTGTATGTTGGTCATTTGTTACCACTCTCATCTAGGTACCAGTGTCTTGTATGTAGGTCATTTGTTACCACTCTCATCTAGGTACCAGTGTCTTGTATGTAGGTCATTGTCACACTCTCATCTAGTACCAGTGTTTGTATGTACATCACCACTCTCATCTAGGTACCAGTGTCTTATGTGTAGGTCATGTGTTACCACTCTCATCTAGGTACCAGTGTCTTGTATGTGGTCATTTGTCACCACTCTCATCTAGGTACCAGTGTCTTGTATGTAGGTCATTTGTTACCACTCTCATCTAGGTACCAGTGTCTTATGTGTAGGTCATTTGTCACAACTCTCATCTAGTTACCAGTGTCTTGTATGTAGGTCATTTGTTACCACTCTCATCTAGGTACCAGTGTCTTGTATGTTGGTCATCTGTCACCACTCTCATCTAGATACCAGTGTCTTGTATGTAGGTCATGTGTTACCACTCTCATCTAGGTACCAGTGTCTTGTATGTAGGTCATTTGTTACAACTCTCATCTAGTTACCAGTGTCTTGTATGTAGGTCATTTGTTACAACTCTCATCTAGTTACCAGTGTCTTGTATGTAGGTCATTTGTTACAACTCTCATCTAGGTACCAGTGTCTTGTATGTAGGTCATGTGTTACCACTCTCATCTAGGTACCAGTGTCTTATGTGTAGTTCATTTGTCACCACTCTCATCTAGGTACCAGTGTCTTATGTGCAGGTCATTTGTCACCACTCTCATCTAGGTACCAGTGTCTTGTATGTAGGTCATCTGTCACCACTCTCATCTAGATACCAGTGTCTTGTATGTAGGTCATTTGTCACCACTCTCATCTAGGTACCAGTGTCTTGTATGTAGGTAATTTGTCACAACTCTCATCTAGTTACCAGTGTCTTGTATGTAGGTCATTTGTCACCACTCTCATCTAGATACCAGTGTCTTGTATGTAGGTCATTTGTCACCACTCTCATCTAGGTACCAGTGTCTTGTATGTAAGTCATGTGTCACCACTCTCATCTAGATACCAGTGTCTTGTATGTGGGTCATTTGTTACCACTCTCATCTAGGTACCAGTGTCTTATGTGTAGTTCATTTGTTACCACTCTCATCTAGATACCAGTGTCTTGTATGTAAGTCATGTGTCACCACTCTCATCTAGATACCAGTGTCTTGTATGTGGGTCATTTGTTACCACTCTCATCTAGGTACCAGTGTCTTGTATGTAGGTCATTTGTCACAACTCTCATCTAGGTACCAGTGTCTTGTATGTAGGTCATTTGTTACCACTCTCATCTAGGTACCAGTGTCTTGTATGTAGGTCATTTGTTACCACTCTCATCTAGGTACCAGTGTCTTGTATGTGGGTCATTTGTCACAACTCTCATCTAGGTACCAGTGTTTTGTATGTGGGTCATTTGTTACCACTCTCATCTAGATACCAGTGTCTTATGTGTAGGTCATTTGTTACCACTCTCATCTAGGTACCAATTGATATTGTTTGTATCTTGGAGTCATTTTGTCATCCTCTCATCTAGGTACTAGTGTGTCTTGTGTAGGTCATTTGTTACCAGTCTCATCTAGGTACCAGTGTCTTGTATGTAGGTCATTTTGTTACCACTCTCATCTAGGTACCAGTATCTTGTATGTAGGTCATTTATTTACCACTCATCTAGATACCAGTGTCTTGTATGTGTAGGTCATTTTGTCACAACTCTCATCCTGTTTAGTGTCTTGTATGTGAGTCATCTGTCACCACTCTCATCTAGGTACCAATGTCTTGTATGTAGGTCATTTTCACAACTCTCATCTAGGTACCAGTGTCTTGTATGTTGGTCATTTGTTACCACTCTCATCTAGGTACCAGTGTCTTATGTGTAGTTCATTTGTCACCACTCTCATCTAGGTACCAGTGTCTTATGTGCAGGTCATTTGTCACAACTCTCATCTAGGTACCAGTGTCTTGTATGTAGGTCATCTGTCACCACTCTCATCTAGATACCAATGTCTTGTATGTAGGTCATTTGTCACAACTCTCATCTAGGTACCAGTGTCTTGTATGTAGGTCATGTGTTACCACTCTCATCTAGGTACCAGTGTCTTGTATGTAGGTCATTTGTCACCACTCTCATCTAGGTACCAGTGTCTTATGTGCAGGTCATTTGTCACCACTCTCATCTAGGTACCAGTGTCTTGTATGTAGGTCATTTGTCACAACTCTCATCTAGTTACCAGTGTCTTGTATGTAGGTCATTTGTTACCACTCTCATCTAGACACCAGTGTCTTGTATGTAGGTCATTTGTCACTACTCTCATCTAGATACCAGTGTCTTGTATGTAGGTCATTTGTTACCACTCTCATCTAGACACCAGTGTCTTGTATGTAGGTCATTTGTCACTACTCTCATCTAGACACCAGTGTCTTGTATGTGGGTCATTTGTTACCACTCTCATCTAGATACCAGTGTCTTGTATGTAGGTCATTTGTCACAACTCTCATCTAGGTACCAGTGTCTTGTATGTAGGTCATGTGTTACTACTCTCGTCTAGGTACCTGTGTCTTGTATGTAGGTCATTTGTCACTACTCATCTAGATACCAGTGTCTTGTATGTGGGTCATTTGTTACCACTCTCATCTAGATACCAGTGTCTTGTATGTAGGTCATGTGTTACCACTCTCATCTAGGTACCAGTGTCTTGTATGTAGGTCATTTGTCACCACTCTCGTCTAGGTACCTGTGTCTTGTATGTGGGTCATTTGTTACCACTCTCATCTAGGTACCAGTGTCTTGTATGTAGGTCATTTGTCACCACTCTCATCTAGGTACCAGTGTCTTGTATGTAGGTCATTTGTCACCACTCTCGTCTAGGTACCTGTGTCTTGTATGTGGGTCATTTGTTACCACTCTCATCTAGGTACCAGTGTCTTGTATGTAGGTCATTTGTCACCACTCTCGTCTAGGTACCTGTGTCTTGTATGTGGGTCATTTGTTACCACTCTCATCTAGATACCAGTGTCTTGTATGTAGGTCATGTGTTACTACTCTCGTCTAGGTACCTGTGTCTTGTATGTAGGTCATTTGTCACTACTCTCATCTAGATACCAGTGTCTTGTATGTGGGTCATTTGTTACCACTCTCATCTAGATACCAGTGTCTTGTATGTAGGTCATTTGTCACAACTCTCATCTAGATACCAGTGTCTTGTATGTAGGTCATGTGTTACCACTCTCGTCTAGGTACCTGTGTCTTGTATGTAGGTCATTTGTCACCACTCTCATCTAGGTACCAGTGTCTTGTATGTAGGTCATTTGTAGCCACTCTTTTCTAGGCACCAGTGTCTTGTATGTAGGTCGTTTGTCACCATTCTTATCTAGGCACCAGTGTCTTATGTGTAGTTCATTTGTCACCACTCTCATCTAGATACCAGTGTCTTGTATGTAGGTCATTTGGCACCACTCTCATCTAGATACCAGTGTCTTGTATGTAGGTCATTTGTCACCACTCTCATCTAGGTACCAGTGTCTTGTATGTAAGTCATGTGTCACCACTCTCATCTAGATACCAGTGTCTTGTATGTGGGTCATTTGTTACCACTCTCATCTAGGTACCAGTGTCTTGTATGTAGGTCATTTGTCACAACTCTCATCTAGGTACCAGTGTCTTGTATGTAGGTCATTTGTTACCACTCTCATCTAGGTACCAGTGTCTTGTATGTAGGTCATTTGTTACCACTCTCATCTAGGTACCAGTGTCTTGTATGTGGGTCATTTGTCACAACTCTCATCTAGGTACCAGTGTTTTGTATGTGGGTCATTTGTTACCACTCTCATCTAGATACCAGTGTCTTATGTGTAGGTCATTTGTCACAACTCTCATCTAGGTACCAGTGTCTTGTATGTAGGTCATTTGTCACAACTCTCATCTAGGTACCAGTGTTTTGTATGTAGGTACTTTGTCATCACTCTCATCTAGGTACTAGTGTCTTGTATGTAGGTCATTTGTTACCAGTCTCATCTAGGTACCAGTGTCTTGTATGTAGGTCATTTGTTACCACTCTCATCTAGGTACCAGTATCTTGTATGTAGGTCATTTGTTACCACTCTCATCTAGATACCAGTGTCTTATGTGTAGGTCATTTGTCACAACTCTCATCTATGTACCAGTGTCTTGTATGTAGGTCATCTGTCACCACTCTCATCTAGGTACCAGTGTCTTGTATGTAGGTCATGTGTTACCACTCTCATCTAGGTACCAGTGTCTTATGTGTAGTTCATTTGTCACCACTCTCATCTAGGTACCAGTGTCTTATGTGCAGGTCATTTGTCACCACTCTCATCTAGGTACCAGTGTCTTGTATGTAGGTCATTTGTCACAACTCTCATCTAGTTACCAGTGTCTTGTATGTAGGTCATTTGTTACCACTCTCATCTAGACACCAGTGTCTTGTATGTAGGTCATTTGTCACCACTCTCATCTAGATACCAGTGTCTTGTATGTGGGTCATTTGTTACCACTCTCATCTAGACACCAGTGTCTTGTATGTAGGTCATTTGTCACCACTCTCATCTAGATACCAGTGTCTTGTATGTGGGTCATTTGTTACCACTCTCATCTAGATACCAGTGTCTTGTATGTAGGTCATTTGTCACAACTCTCGTCTAGGTACCTGTGTCTTGTATGTAGGTCATTTGTCACCACTCTCATCTAGGTACCAGTGTTTTGTATGTAGGTCATTTGTCATCACTCTCATCTAGGTACTAGTGTCTTGTATGTAGGTCATTTGTTACCAGTCTCATCTAGGTACCAGTGTCTTGTATGTAGGTCATTTGTTACCACTCTCATCTAGGTACCAGTATCTTGTATGTAGGTCATTTGTTACCACTCATCTAGATACCAGTGTCTTATGTGTAGGTCATTTGTCACAACTCTCATCTAGGTACCAGTGTCTTGTATGTAGGTCATCTGTCACCACTCTCATCTAGATACCAATGTCTTGTATGTAGGTCATTTGTCACAACTCTCATCTAGGTACCAGTGTCTTGTATGTAGGTCATTTGTTACCACTCTCATCTAGGTACCAGTGTCTTGTATGTAGGTCATTTGTCACAACTCTCATCTAGGTACCAGTGTCTTGTATGTAGGTCATTTGTCACAACTCTCATCTAGGTACCAGTGTCTTGTATGTAGGTCATTTGTTACCACTCTCATCTAGGTACCAGTGTCTTATGTGTAGTTCATTTGTCACCACTCTCATCTAGGTACCAGTGTCTTATGTGCAGGTCATTTGTCACCACTCTCATCTAGGTACCAGTGTCTTGTATGTAGGTCATTTGTCACAACTCTCATCTAGTTACCAGTGTCTTGTATGTAGGTCATTTGTTACCACTCTCATCTAGGTACCAGTGTCTTGTATGTAGGTCATTTGTTACCACTCTCATCTAGGTACCAGTGTCTTGTATGTGGGTCATTTGTCACAACTCTCATCTAGGTACCAGTGTTTTGTATGTGGGTCATTTGTTACCACTCTCATCTAGATACCAGTGTCTTATGTGTAGGTCATTTGTCACAACTCTCATCTAGATACCAGTGTCTTGTATGTAGGTCATTTGTCACAACTCTCATCTAGGTACCAGTGTCTTGTATGTAGGTCATGTGTTACCACTCTCATCTAGGTACCAGTGTTTTGTATGTAGGTCATTTGTCATCACTCTCATCTAGGTACTAGTGTCTTGTATGTGGATGCAGGCATTTTGCCAGGTCTATCCACACACAAGGTTTCGTGCGTGTGTCTGGCGGGTAATTTGTGATCACTCTCATCTAGGTACTAGTGTCTTGTATGTAGGTCATTTGTTACCAGTCTCATCTAGGTACTAGTGTCTTGTATGTAGGTCATTTGTTACCAGTCTCATCTAGGTACCAGTGTCTTGTATGTAGGTCATTTGTTACCACTCTCATCTAGGTACCAGTGTCTTGTATGTAGGTCATTTGTTACCACTCTCATCTAGGTACCAGTGTCTTGTATGTGGGTCATTTGTCACAACTCTCATCTAGGTACCAGTGTTTTGTATGTGGGTCATTTGTTACCACTCTCATCTAGATACCAGTGTCTTATGTGTAGGTCATTTGTCACAACTCTCATCTAGGTACCAGTGTCTTGTATGTAGGTTATGTGTTACCACTCTCATCTAGGTACCAGTGTTTTGTATGTAGGTCATTTGTCATCACTCTCATCTAGGTACTAGTGTTTTGTATGTAGGTCATTTGTCATCACTCTCATCTAGGTACTAGTGTCTTGTATGTAGGTCATTTGTTACCAGTCTCATCTAGGTACCTGTGTCTTGTATGTAGGTTATGTGTTACCACTCTCATCTAGGTACCTGTGTCTTGTATGTAGGTCATTTGTCACCACTCTCATCTAGGTACCAGTGTTTTGTATGTAGGTCATTTGTCATCACTCTCATCTAGGTACTAGTGTCTTGTATGTAGGTCATTTGTTACCAGTCTCATCTAGGTACCAGTGTCTTGTATGTAGGTCATTTGTTACCACTCTCATCTAGGTACCAGTGTCTTATGTGTAGGTCATTTGTCACAACTCTCATCTAGGTACCAGTGTCTTGTATGTAGGTTATGTGTTACCACTCTCATCTAGGTACCAGTGTTTTGTATGTAGGTCATTTGTCATCACTCTCATCTAGGTACCAGTGTCTTGTATGTAGGTCATTTGTTACCAGTCTCATCTAGGTACCAGTGTCTTGTATGTAGGTCATTTGTTACCACTCTCATCTAGGTACCAGTATCTTGTATGTAGGTCATTTGTTACCACTCATCTAGATACCAGTGTCTTATGTGTAGGTCATTTGTCACAACTCTCATCTAGGTACCAGTGTCTTGTATGTAGGTCATCTGTCACCACTCTCATCTAGATACCAATGTCTTGTATGTAGGTCATTTTCACAACTCTCATCTAGGTACCAGTGTCTTGTATGTTGGTCATTTGTTACCACTCTCATCTAGGTACCAGTGTCTTATGTGTAGTTCATTTGTCACCACTCTCATCTAGGTACCAGTGTCTTATGTGCAGGTCATTTGTCACAACTCTCATCTAGGTACCAGTGTCTTGTATGTAGGTCATCTGTCACCACTCTCATCTAGATACCAATGTCTTGTATGTAGGTCATTTGTCACAACTCTCATCTAGGTACCAGTGTCTTGTATGTAGGTCATGTGTTACCACTCTCATCTAGGTACCAGTGTCTTGTATGTAGGTCATTTGTCACCACTCTCATCTAGGTACCAGTGTCTTATGTGCAGGTCATTTGTCACCACTCTCATCTAGGTACCAGTGTCTTGTATGTAGGTCATTTGTCACAACTCTCATCTAGTTACCAGTGTCTTGTATGTAGGTCATTTGTTACCACTCTCATCTAGACACCAGTGTCTTGTATGTAGGTCATTTGTCACTACTCTCATCTAGATACCAGTGTCTTGTATGTAGGTCATTTGTTACCACTCTCATCTAGACACCAGTGTCTTGTATGTAGGTCATTTGTCACTACTCTCATCTAGACACCAGTGTCTTGTATGTGGGTCATTTGTTACCACTCTCATCTAGATACCAGTGTCTTGTATGTAGGTCATTTGTCACAACTCTCATCTAGGTACCAGTGTCTTGTATGTAGGTCATGTGTTACTACTCTCGTCTAGGTACCTGTGTCTTGTATGTAGGTCATTTGTCACTACTCATCTAGATACCAGTGTCTTGTATGTGGGTCATTTGTTACCACTCTCATCTAGATAACAGTGTCTTGTATGTAGGTCATGTGTTACCACTCTCATCTAGGTACCAGTGTCTTGTATGTAGGTCATTTGTCACCACTCTCGTCTAGGTACCTGTGTCTTGTATGTGGGTCATTTGTTACCACTCTCATCTAGGTACCAGTGTCTTGTATGTAGGTCATTTGTCACCACTCTCATCTAGGTACCAGTGTCTTGTATGTAGGTCATTTGTCACCACTCTCGTCTAGGTACCTGTGTCTTGTATGTGGGTCATTTGTTACCACTCTCATCTAGGTACCAGTGTCTTGTATGTAGGTCATTTGTCACCACTCTCGTCTAGGTACCTGTGTCTTGTATGTGGGTCATTTGTTACCACTCTCATCTAGATACCAGTGTCTTGTATGTAGGTCATGTGTTACTACTCTCGTCTAGGTACCTGTGTCTTGTATGTAGGTCATTTGTCACTACTCTCATCTAGATACCAGTGTCTTGTATGTGGGTCATTTGTTACCACTGTCATCTAGATACCAGTGTCTTGTATGTAGGTCATTTGTCACAACTCTCATCTAGATACCAGTGTCTTGTATGTAGGTCATGTGTTACCACTCTCGTCTAGGTACCTGTGTCTTGTATGTAGGTCATTTGTCACCACTCTCATCTAGGTACCAGTGTCTTGTATGTAGGTCATTTGTAGCCACTCTTTTCTAGGCACCAGTGTCTTGTATGTAGGTCGTTTGTCACCATTCTTATCTAGGCACCAGTGTCTTATGTGTAGTTCATTTGTCACCACTCTCATCTAGATACCAGTGTCTTGTATGTAGGTCATTTGGCACCACTCTCATCTAGATACCAGTGTCTTGTATGTAGGTCATTTGTCACCACTCTCATCTAGGTACCAGTGTCTTGTATGTAAGTCATGTGTCACCACTCTCATCTAGATACCAGTGTCTTGTATGTGGGTCATTTGTTACCACTCTCATCTAGGTACCAGTGTCTTGTATGTAGGTCATTTGTCACAACTCTCATCTAGTTACCAGTGTCTTGTATGTAGGTCATTTGTTACCACTCTCATCTAGGTACCAGTGTCTTGTATGTAGGTCATTTGTTACCACTCTCATCTAGGTACCAGTGTCTTGTATGTGGGTCATTTGTCACAACTCTCATCTAGGTACCAGTGTTTTGTATGTGGGTCATTTGTTACCACTCTCATCTAGATACCAGTGTCTTATGTGTAGGTCATTTGTCACAACTCTCATCTAGGTACCAGTGTCTTGTATGTAGGTTATGTGTTACCACTCTCATCTAGGTACCAGTGTTTTGTATGTAGGTAATTTGTCATCACTCTCATCTAGGTACTAGTGTCTTGTATGTAGGTCATTTGTTACCAGTCTCATCTAGGTACCAGTGTCTTGTATGTAGGTCATTTGTTACCACTCTCATCTAGGTACCAGTATCTTGTATGTAGGTCATTTGTTACCACTCTCATCTAGATACCAGTGTCTTATGTGTAGGTCATTTGTCACAACTCTCATCTATGTACCAGTGTCTTGTATGTAGGTCATCTGTCACCACTCTCATCTAGGTACCAGTGTCTTGTATGTAGGTCATGTGTTACCACTCTCATCTAGGTACCAGTGTCTTATGTGTAGTTCATTTGTCACCACTCTCATCTAGGTACCAGTGTCTTATGTGCAGGTCATTTGTCACCACTCTCATCTAGGTACCAGTGTCTTGTATGTAGGTCATTTGTCACAACTCTCATCTAGTTACCAGTGTCTTGTATGTAGGTCATTTGTTACCACTCTCATCTAGACACCAGTGTCTTGTATGTAGGTCATTTGTCACCACTCTCATCTAGATACCAGTGTCTTGTATGTGGGTCATTTGTTACCACTCTCATCTAGACACCAGTGTCTTGTATGTAGGTCATTTGTCACCACTCTCATCTAGATACCAGTGTCTTGTATGTGGGTCATTTGTTACCACTCTCATCTAGATACCAGTGTCTTGTATGTAGGTCATTTGTCACAACTCTCGTCTAGGTACCTGTGTCTTGTATGTAGGTCATTTGTCACCACTCTCATCTAGGTACCAGTGTTTTGTATGTAGGTCATTTGTCATCACTCTCATCTAGGTACTAGTGTCTTGTATGTAGGTCATTTGTTACCAGTCTCATCTAGGTACCAGTGTCTTGTATGTAGGTCATTTGTTACCACTCTCATCTAGGTACCAGTATCTTGTATGTAGGTCATTTGTTACCACTCATCTAGATACCAGTGTCTTATGTGTAGGTCATTTGTCACAACTCTCATCTAGGTACCAGTGTCTTGTATGTAGGTCATCTGTCACCACTCTCATCTAGATACCAATGTCTTGTATGTAGGTCATTTGTCACAACTCTCATCTAGGTACCAGTGTCTTGTATGTAGGTCATTTGTCACAACTCTCATCTAGATACCAATGTCTTGTATGTAGGTCATTTGTCACAACTCTCATCTAGATACCAGTGTCTTGTATGTGGGTCATTTGTCACAACTCTCATCTAGGTACCAGTGTCTTGTATGTAGGTCATGTGTTACCACTCTCATCTAGGTACCAGTGTCTTATGTGTAGTTCATTTGTCACCACTCTCATCTAGGTACCAGTGTCTTATGTGCAGGTCATTTGTCACCACTCTCATCTAGGTACCAGTGTCTTGTATGTAGGTCATTTGTCACAACTCTCATCTAGTTACCAGTGTCTTGTATGTAGGTCATTTGTTACCACTCTCATCTAGGTACCAGTGTCTTGTATGTAGGTCATTTGTTACCACTCTCATCTAGGTACCAGTGTCTTGTATGTGGGTCATTTGTCACAACTCTCATCTAGGTACCAGTGTTTTGTATGTGGGTCATTTGTTACCACTCTCATCTAGATACCAGTGTCTTATGTGTAGGTCATTTGTCACAACTCTCATCTAGGTACCAGTGTCTTGTATGTAGGTTATGTGTTACCACTCTCATCTAGGTACCAGTGTTTTGTATGTAGGTAATTTGTGATCACTCTCATCTAGGTACTAGTGTCTTGTATGTAGGTCATTTGTTACCAGTCTCATCTAGGTACTAGTGTCTTGTATGTAGGTCATTTGTTACCAGTCTCATCTAGGTACCAGTGTCTTGTATGTAGGTCATTTGTTACCACTCTCATCTAGGTACCAGTGTCTTGTATGTAGGTCATTTGTCACAACTCTCATCTAGGTACCAGTGTCTTGTATGTAGGTTATGTGTTACCACTCTCATCTAGGTACCAGTGTTTTGTATGTAGGTAATTTGTGATCACTCTCATCTAGGTACTAGTGTCTTGTATGTAGGTCATTTGTTACCAGTCTCATCTAGGTACTAGTGTCTTGTATGTAGGTCATTTGTTACCAGTCTCATCTAGGTACCAGTGTCTTGTATGTAGGTCATTTGTTACCACTCTCATCTAGGTACCAGTGTCTTGTATGTAGGTTATGTGTTACCACTCTCATCCTAGGTACCAGTGTTTTGTATGTGTAGGTCATTTGTGTCCTTCTCATCTAGGTACTTTAGTGTTTTGTATGTAGGTCATTTGTCATCACTCTCATCCTAAGGTACTAGTGTGGCAATGCTTGTAGCATGTAGGTCATTTGTTACCAGTCTCATCTAGGTACCTGTGTCTTGTATGTAGGTTATGTGTTACCACTCTCATCTAGGTACCTGTGTCTTGTATGTAGGTCATTTGTCACCACTCTCATCTAGGTACCAGTGTTTTGTATGTAGGTCATTTGTCATCACTCTCATCTAGGTACTAGTGTCTTGTATGTAGGTCATTTGTTACCAGTCTCATCTAGGTACCAGTGTCTTGTATGTAGGTCATTTGTTACCACTCTCATCTAGGTACCAGTGTCTTATGTGTAGGTCATTTGTCACAACTCTCATCTAGGTACCAGTGTCTTGTATGTAGGTTATGTGTTACCACTCTCATCTAGGTACCAGTGTTTTGTATGTAGGTCATTTGTCATCACTCTCATCTAGGTACTAGTGTCTTGTATGTAGGTCATTTGTTACCAGTCTCATCTAGGTACCAGTGTCTTGTATGTAGGTCATTTGTTACCACTCTCATCTAGGTACCAGTATCTTGTATGTAGGTCATTTGTTACCACTCATCTAGATACCAGTGTCTTATGTGTAGGTCATTTGTCACAACTCTCATCTAGGTACCAGTGTCTTGTATGTAGGTCATCTGTCACCACTCTCATCTAGATACCAATGTCTTGTATGTAGGTCATTTTCACAACTCTCATCTAGGTACCAGTGTCTTGTATGTTGGTCATTTGTTACCACTCTCATCTAGGTACCAGTGTCTTATGTGTAGTTCATTTGTCACCACTCTCATCTAGGTACCAGTGTCTTATGTGCAGGTCATTTGTCACAACTCTCATCTAGGTACCAGTGTCTTGTATGTAGGTCATCTGTCACCACTCTCATCTAGATACCAATGTCTTGTATGTAGGTCATTTGTCACAACTCTCATCTAGGTACCAGTGTCTTGTATGTAGGTCATGTGTTACCACTCTCATCTAGGTACCAGTGTCTTGTATGTAGGTCATTTGTCACCACTCTCATCTAGGTACCAGTGTCTTATGTGCAGGTCATTTGTCACCACTCTCATCTAGGTACCAGTGTCTTGTATGTAGGTCATTTGTCACAACTCTCATCTAGTTACCAGTGTCTTGTATGTAGGTCATTTGTTACCACTCTCATCTAGACACCAGTGTCTTGTATGTAGGTCATTTGTCACTACTCTCATCTAGATACCAGTGTCTTGTATGTAGGTCATTTGTTACCACTCTCATCTAGACACCAGTGTCTTGTATGTAGGTCATTTGTCACTACTCTCATCTAGACACCAGTGTCTTGTATGTGGGTCATTTGTTACCACTCTCATCTAGATACCAGTGTCTTGTATGTAGGTCATTTGTCACAACTCTCATCTAGGTACCAGTGTCTTGTATGTAGGTCATGTGTTACTACTCTCGTCTAGGTACCTGTGTCTTGTATGTAGGTCATTTGTCACTACTCATCTAGATACCAGTGTCTTGTATGTGGGTCATTTGTTACCACTCTCATCTAGATACCAGTGTCTTGTATGTAGGTCATGTGTTACCACTCTCATCTAGGTACCAGTGTCTTGTATGTAGGTCATTTGTCACCACTCTCGTCTAGGTACCTGTGTCTTGTATGTGGGTCATTTGTTACCACTCTCATCTAGGTACCAGTGTCTTGTATGTAGGTCATTTGTCACCACTCTCATCTAGGTACCAGTGTCTTGTATGTAGGTCATTTGTCACCACTCTCGTCTAGGTACCTGTGTCTTGTATGTGGGTCATTTGTTACCACTCTCATCTAGGTACCAGTGTCTTGTATGTAGGTCATTTGTCACCACTCTCGTCTAGGTACCTGTGTCTTGTATGTGGGTCATTTGTTACCACTCTCATCTAGATACCAGTGTCTTGTATGTAGGTCATGTGTTACTACTCTCGTCTAGGTACCTGTGTCTTGTATGTAGGTCATTTGTCACTACTCTCATCTAGATACCAGTGTCTTGTATGTGGGTCATTTGTTACCACTCTCATCTAGATACCAGTGTCTTGTATGTAGGTCATTTGTCACAACTCTCATCTAGATACCAGTG